>JABFDZ020000016.1:13644845-13680067 GCA_019775955.2 Pollimyrus isidori
ATTTGTAGGGTTAGTCTCCAGTGCCGTGGCAGTGAGATGCCCATCATTTGTAGGGTTAGTCTCCAGTGCCGTGGCAGTTAGATGCCCATGATTTGTAGGGTTAGTCTCCAGTGCCGTGGCAGTGAGATGCCCATCATTTGTAGGGTTAGTCTCCAGGGCCGTGGCAGTGAGACGCCATGTGTCAGTGCCGGGTTTTTGACATTTTCTTCACACATGCAGACACTGGGATGCAATTCACAGGATTCACGATGGACGTGCTGAAAGTGGAAGCCAGTGTTAAGGCCGACAGTTATCTGCGGACCTTAATATCACTCTGGAGTCTGGGTAATCCCTTGAGTTCCCTCCTTCACGTTTACTCACCTTCTAAAAGTAAATAAATCTAAGGTAACTTGAAATTTTCAAGGTAAATTAAAGGTAATTTCAAGGTCTGAATAGTGAATAAATTCAGATCCTTTGATGGATGGCACAACTAAGCACTTAATCATTTAAAACTAGGGATCTCTCAGAAGTATGGTGCCCCTGTCCCTGAAATTTAACATATCCCCTTGACAAGGAAGAATAAACCAACAAAATATATAATCTGCAGTGTGTTCTGAGGCTGTTTTCATGCTTGTTAATTTGTGGATAAAGTGAAATTACCAGTGATCATTGTCATTACAGCTACCTGGAAAAAACTTTACTGTTTTGTTTTTTTTATTTTAATACCTAAATCTCAGCAAAAGTTAAAACGACCTCTTCATAATAGAAAATTTAGTCTGACAGAATCCTGCGCCTTTCCTTCCATAACTGCCGCTTTTGCGTTTTCTGATTTTGATTTGATATTTAGCCGGTGTGACCTAAACCTTTTCAAAAAAATTACTTCAAACAAAATTTAAATATGATTATCATCCGCTGATTATCCTGGTCTCCGCCAGTTTTTGAGTTAGACATGAGTATTCATGTGCTTCATAAAGATTTATTGCAGAACATAAATAAAAGATTTTTTTTTCTTCTACAATTTTTCTAAGAACTTCTTTTATCTTTCAAAATGGCATAACTAATTAATCTCTCTAAAACAGCAGAATTGTGTATGTGTACATCCACATCTGTAAATTTACAGGTTTTTTTTTTCTTCATCCACTTCCGTGGATTACAGTGACTGGAGTCCCGCAATGTTTTATGACCATCAACTTCTGAGGCGGATTGTTGTCAGTTCCCTTAACCTTTGAAACCCTTTGGGTTTTATTTTGCTTCCTTGAATTTAAATCACAAACTCATTGGACTGAACTCTGCCAACTGACACAGGCAGTGACGAACGATTATTTGTGCACAGGTGTGTACAGTTGCTCCTTGCATCACAGCCCTGGCTGTGTGCTTTGGACCTCTGCTCCACTTGAATATTCATTTTTGGGTCAGCCTGAACATCTTGGCAGATGGAGCAAAGTTTTACAGAATTGCTTCAGAATTTCGTGATGTAGAAGAACCTCCCAAAAGCTGGATCCATGTTGCAATTCATAATGCACATGACCAACTAAATCAGAACATCATCTCCTTAACAACAAACAAAAGTGGTCTAACTGATCTGAGCTATATACACTTGGTTGCAGTTTCTATTCAAACAAATCTAGGTCACTTGATTCTTGGTTCATGAGATACAAACTCCCATGAGCCACAAATTCATGTTATTTTGAATATTTCATATTTTAAATCCTGAATGTGGCAGTGTATCTTGGTGTTTAATTTTAATTTAACTGCCATTTTTTTTAAGTGAAATTTGCAACCATGAATGACTGTTACTCAAACATTTTTTATTAATCAATTCTAAAAATTATTATAAGTGTTATTGTGACCTCAATATAACTTTTTTTAAACATGATGTTTTGCACAACAATAAATAATTTCCTGTATAAGTATGAAGGACAGCACGCGCTTGTAAAGATAAACTATTTTAAATACTGATGTGGGCCGGTCCTCGGATTAGTATACCTGATAGAAATTGGCAGACCAGTTTGATGGCGTAGCACTTTATATTTCACACACCTCAGGCTCTCTGTTTCTGGGCCCCAGGATGTTTTAAACTGTTGTCAGATCTTGTGGACAGAGATGTAGTAAAGCAGTGAGGAGTCGCAGGCTTCCTGTAATATCCTCACGCCTTGGTTCCGTGCCTGCCTTCCCCCTCACTCGCACATCGCCACTCCTCCCCGTCTCCCTTCCTTGTTTTGCTTCTTAAACTCTTTGGCAGATAACCCACCTCATACGAACCTTGAGGAATGAATGAAAACAGTGTTGATTAGCCATCTCTCCTGGTCGGATGTCACACTTCAGTTGCACTGTTGGCCCTTGGCGATGCTTGTTTGTTTTGTCTGGCAAAAGCCATACAGTTGTTCATAGGGGAGCATCGAAATAACTTGTCTTCTGATCTGTTTCATAATATTATATTGGTTAGTAGTGTTTAACGCTTTTTTGACATATTGTTTTAAATATCCCTTTGAAGGAAAACGTGCAAATATTACTCGGGTGAAAATCCTAATTAAATATTTTGTGAAATGTAATACCTATTATTTTTACTCATTCATTCTGCAGGAGAAATTCTCACCTCCTAGTCTATGTGTTGGAGAACTGCCTATTGGTTCGCAAAACCAGGCAAATTTCATCCAAAAGAAAAATAATCCACAGCCCGTATACAGTAACAGAGAATTTGAGAAAGTGGTGCTGCTTTAACGCCTAATTGTCGACACATTGTAGTTTGTCTGCTTCTGCCCCGTCTAAAACCTCATTCCCTGATCCAGTGCATAATGTAACGTGTGTGTACAATATATACTTACACTACCCAGACAGATCTGTTAAGAGAGTGTCAGTTTTTATAAAACAGCCGTTTATTTGTATTACTGTATTTTTTTTGTTTGAAAAAGAACAGTGAGTGTTAAATTGTTAAATCAGCAAGAAGAACGTGAAGTAAATTGAAATGAATAATTTATAATTAAATAAAAGATGTAAAATCACAACGGCCATTAATAAAGTAATGCAAAAAATGTGAACTTTCGAATGTATTTTCCATTAAGCCAGCTACCCTAAGATCTTTTTATAGCCTTGGTGTAACTTCCCTCCCATTTCTAAGCATTTTTATGTAATTTGAATTGCTGTTTAGGTAAGTGAAGAATGCCTTTGTATTGTAAAAGCTCCAGTGTTTTTCTGTAATCCCCGCTCTCCCATTTCATGTAACAGAGCCAGTCCTTTTATTTATGTTTGTAATGCCTGCACTCTGTTCAGGATAAAAGAAATGGCATCATTCATATGGTTTCCCATTCCCTGTCGTTACTTGTCATACTTAAACATTTTCCCTTCTTTTTACCTGAATTTTATTTTACCTGAATGGTAATCTTATGACTCATAAGGGAAAAATGTTACTGTATATCATCCTATAGGTTTAAGAAATAAAAAGGATATATATTTCTCATGTAAGGATTCAGACTCTCAAATGAGTATTTCCTGGATTTGCCCCTGGCATGAATTTCAGCTGCGAATGTTAACCACAGCTCAGCTTGGTGATTTCCCCCACCCCGCCCCGCCCCCGTCTTTGGTGCACTGCTTTTTGGGCAAAGTGTTCTTGAGTTGCTCTGGGATCACTAATGGACACTTGATTCCCTGTTTCCTATCTTTCTGTGGATTTTAAGTATAATTCAAGTCTGGACTTTTACTGTGCCTCCAAAGGACGTCCACGCTCCTTTTTTAAGCCCATTTTATTTAACTTTAGTTGCATGTTTTGGATCATTGCTCTGCTGAAAGCAGGCCCAGCCAAAGCATTTTCCTGTCCTCCTTAGTTTGCTTCTTTTTCCTCCTGGTCCTAACCAACCTTTCCCATCTCTGCCACTCGCAAACCCCCAGTATCTCACCGCTGTGCTTGTGTTGTCACTGGCTGGATCTGCTCCGAAGGAAAGCGTGCCATTTAGATGCCACAGATCCCAGTGCGACGTCGTCCGGCGATAACGCTTTCTGCCACATTCTCGCAGGATCACTCGGGTGTTGTTGCGAACTCCGCACGGGCTATAGCGTACCTTATTTTTAGCCCTGGCGCCGTTCTTGCTGTCCTGCCACACAGGCTAGTTTGTAAAGTGTTGACCTCACAGTGGCATTTCTCATCAGCTTGTTTCTTGCCCATCTGTTCAGCTTGGAGAGGTAACCTGATGTAGGTTGTATGTGGGTGGTGCAGCACCTTCTACACCTTAATGATTGAGTGTGTTGTAGTCATGTGGATATTCTGTACTCAGGGCTGTACATAGTCTTCTCCCGATATGCTTTTCAGCTCAGTATCTCCTTGCTCACTTAAATACAGAATTTTGCTACCTCAGCAAAAACGATTAAGTATTTTCATTCTGAACATTCAAAGAGTAGAGCTTCTTTCAGATTTGAGACATTGCATCCAACCTGCTTCACTCCAACAGCCTTTCAGTCTGGACTCAAACCCAAGTACAAACTAAGTGGCAGTATTACAAGATAAACTTGACCCAATTAAAATATACTAAGAATAATTTTAATTGACCTGCATAGTAGCTGCTCAGCAGTTCTTTGTTCTGCATGAAGTTTTCATATAAAAAATTTGCCTTTAAATACGAAGTTTGCTTCATTTTCCATTTTTAAGAAATTGGCTTGGGCAAATTTGGATTGTGCTGGAGACTGGACTCGGTAAATGGTTTTGAGTAGCAATGATCGGCTACGAAGAAGAATGGATTTTTGGACTGGATTTTTTGAAAGAGCACAGAACGCGCTTTGCATTCTAAAAATGTACAATCATCATTGTCTAAACCACCAGTGAAAATGTTACAGTAGATGCAGATTTGTGCATTACAGGTTCACCTTTTGAAATGTTTTGTAAAATGAGAGTATTTTCAGAAATCCTGGTGATTTTTTTCCCCCCCATCAGCTTCCATTTGGTTGCCTTATTAAACCCACCCTTGTGAACTGAAGCACTTTACAAAGTGCTATGTGAAGTGATATGATATGTAAACAGCAAATTCACCTGCATACCAGAGCAATCAGCTTACTTGAAATTTGTATCAGGTTCTATTAGGTTGTATTCATTGCAAGGACAGAAGCTCCAACTGTCGTTCTGTCTCCATTTCTCATACGGACACACAGGGGCCAGTCAGCTCACAGTGTAGCATTTGCACGCCATGTAAATTAGCTAGTGTTGCTTTGAAGGTGTGGATACTGTTTCGTGCATTTAAACATATGAATATTTCCATAAACAAAAACACTGCATATATTCTGTATCAAATACCAGAAAGAATGTCACCTTCACACAAAAAACTGTGTTTTTAATGGTAAATGGATAATCGCCTTATTATTTTTGAAATTTTAAATGTTTGAAGAATTAGTTTTTATTTCAGTCATGCAAAAATAGTAGATCTTGTTGTGCATTTTTGTTGGCAAATTTTAGAAGACATTTCTGTGTACATGTGCAGTATTTAATATTCAAAATATATTTGTTTGTGTGTGCTCAACAACTGACATAACAGACCTCTAATTTTTGTCTTTGTATTTCATTCCCACATGTAGAAAATTAGCAAAGCAAGCAGTTCTCGAAAATGGGCATGACAACCTAATAGAGATGGACGTATTCACTCCAGTGTGCCACGACAGCGGGTATGGGGATGGGTATGTTCTCCTGAGTATTCATATAATCCTAGCAGCTGATACAAAAATCAGTACCGAGCTGACGAAAACCATGTCCGTCTCGACTGAGGGAGTGAATGTGTTCAGGGAGCAACATCTTCTCACTCAACCTGGGCTAAATGGATCGTCACATTTGAAAGTACACAAGATAAAACGTGAGGCTGTCAGTGCTTTGCTTGACGGTTTCCCGCCATTACTTCCTAAATCTGGTCTACAGCCATGTTTGGGCGGCAGCCTCGACCTCGCCCCCCTGGGGGGGGGGGCGTGGTTTATAACAGACAGTTCAGAAAAACTCGGGCTAAAATAAAAAGCACCTTCTGCTGTCATTAAAAAAAAAAAAGGTTCACATTGTAATTTTCCTTAACACATAGTGTGTCCTGCCTTTTCAGCACAAACAAAATTATTTCTGTAACCTGAGTACTTTTAAGTGTGCTGAACAATATGACCAAAAATTAAGAAAAAGAAATTGGCCTTTTTTTTCAAATCCGGTTAGAAGACAATATGTAATCTCTTTCTACTTTTCAATTATAGGAAATATAAATTTAATTAAGGTTTTAAAATTAGGGAAAATAGTACTTAATATAATCATATAATGATTAAAGAAATATTTGATACTTTAGAAATATATAAAACATTTCATTTTTATTATAATGTATTATAACATATTGGCATAATTTTTATTTGATTTAAGAAGTGGAGCTGGTCAGATTGTAGCGTGTATCGCAAGCTACTACACAGCATTTAGTACCAGGCTGGGTCTGAAAATGCAGCTGGAATCAATTTTGCTTTATTGCATTATTCAAAGTTCACTTGGTTTAATGTTAAAAATGAATGCTGTTTTTGAGAATTGCTTATCTTTGCAAAATATATGTATATGTTCATGTATATGTACATAAAGACTGAAAGTGTAAGTGTCGTGTAAGATAAGGTAGCAATGGTCAGCATATAATAAACAGTATTATCTTATTTTTTTGAGAGTCCTTCATCAGCATAATTTGGCACAAGATGTGTAACTAACTGATAATTTTCAATTTTGCCTCTAAAGCATTTGGATCATAGATATTTTTTATTTCGCAGCCATATATGCTATTGATCATTTTGATAAATATTTGCTGTTGGAAAAGAATGCAAGGAAAGCAAAAACACCTTATAAATTAACATTTTATAAAGCTCACGTTTTTTTTTAATTACAAGTTGTTTTGATTAACAGCTGATGAAGGACTCTTTTCTGAAATATCTTGTTATAATATGTTTCTCTCTCATATTAATCTCTCTCTAACTGTGTACATGTATAGAGAGCAGCATATAATTACTTTAAAAGCATACCAACACAGCATATGTTAGCATTAAAGTGTCTTGAAATTGAAATGAGTTGATAAATTCGTTTTTTCCATTCATTTACCTATTCCTTTGGGAGTAACTTACATTTGAAACAGGATGGAGTCACATTAAAATGTGTCCTCTAATGTATATGCTGAAATATAACTGCCAAATAATCAAGCCTGTATTTTTTATGTTTTATCTCCCAAGAGTTTTGTTCTACAGTTTGAAATCCATAATCTGTCACAACTGATCATTGACAATGAGACAATGTACCAGTCTTGACTTAGAGAATTAGGCTATTGGAAATCAGATCCAAGTTTTAATTCACCAATTGCAAATATTTCACATGGGTTTGAATTGTCAAAACACAAATTCAGTTAAAATAGGTCACCGAGTCAAATATTGTTTGGTACATTGTTTTGTTTTTTTATTCAAGGTTGTCCTGAAGGTCAGTGAGGTGCTCGTTTAGGATTAGAGCTCTTTTCCACAGTAACTGGAGGAGGGGACACTTCTCCCTGTGTCCTGCACAAAAACCCACATTAACTAATAAATTAAGTGTCTTCTATGTCTATGCTCATTTTTAACATGTTTGGAGCTTGTGGGTGTTTGACTTACACAAAAATATTTTATGTGAGAAATGATTGGTTCGGAGAGAGAGCCAATCAGATCATAGAGGAGGCAGGGTCCATTGTCTTGGTCCCATCACCTCTAATTGCTTGGTCACGCCACATCTACAATCTGATTGGTTATCTCTCCGAACCAGTCATTTTTCTTTCTGCCCTCAGGACATTTTTGTGCAAGTAAAACTCCTATGAGGTTATTTGAAATAAAGTTATGTTCACGGCCCCATTGATTTAAATGTTTCCAATAAGTCTGGTTTCATTTTGTCTCTCCAGGCACTTCCTCTTTAAGACGGGCTCGGGAACGACACCACTCTTCAGCACGGCTACCCCAGGCTACACCATGGCGACCGGGGCCGTGTACTCACCACCCACCCGACCTTTGCCCAGAAGCACGCTGTCCAGAAGTGCTTTCAAGTTCAAGAAGTCCTCCAAGCACTGCTCCTGGAGGTGTACAGCTCTGAGCGCGCTGGGCGTCTCTGTCCTGCTGTCCATCCTGTTATGCTACTGCATAGGTAAATACGACTGTAGCTATCAGTGTAAACGTACGTGTTACTCTAAGCGTTCTAGCACCGGGTGACACTAACTTCTCTCAAATAATTTTGATTGTTTAGGCTATTCATTTTCCTGTTTTCTCCACTAATTACAGTAAACCCCAGAATCTGTACAATCTTCCTTGTCGCAATTTTAAATCGGTCGCTACTGCATATTGTTGGCTTAAGGCACTTATCAAACACAAGGCATCTCTTGGCAGCCATGCACTAGGCTACGTTTTAAACGTGATCCAAGTACTGTCTGAAATTTATCTTCCTCAGCTGATTGGGAATCTTTTATCTGGTATGCATCACCAGCATGTTATGTCTATGTTCAGCAGAAAGGTGCTACGATTATTGCATCTTACATAGTGGCGGCGTTTTCCCACTGCAGGTGAGAAGCTGAGAGTCATGTGTGTGAATAAGGGATGATAGTCAGTAGGGCTTTTCCAGGCCTTTGCTGGCATGATTCTTTACACCCAAATTGTTTGTGTCAAAAAGCTAACAGACTGATAACATCTTCACAGCTAGTGGCATCTGAAATATTTTTCGTTTTTCGTTGGAAAAATCCCAACATGCAAAAATGTATGGTGTGAATGGAAACCCCTGCTAGCTTTTAGCGGCTAAGCTTTATTCATCGATGCGAATCCAAATCTCCTGCCTGCTTTTGAACTAATAATGAACAAAATAATGAATCAATGATGCTCATCAGAGTATTATTGTTTTTTGCTTATTAGCACACATTATTGATTTCAACTTGCATTCTGATTTATTTTATATGTATTTTCTAATTTAATTAAATTATTTTATTAGTTATTTTTTTAAACCATATGATATTGATGACAAAATTAGGCTCTGTTATTTAATTCTATGCAAATTCCATTCCATGCATATTCTACTATTATCTAAAACAAAATGGTATTTGTGTTACAGAAAAAATTCACAAAAATCAATCAGAATTAAGGAAAACTTTTGAAAAATTAATGTTCTTGTTTTTCTTTATTAGGTGTTTTCAGATAATTATATGCATTTCATCTGATAGGTTTTTTTTTTGTAACATTTTAATGTATTTTAGCTAGTGTCACTGGGATGCCAACTTTTGCATTTAGTGTCAGTAACATTTCAAATAGTTTTCAAACACTAAAAAAAGTGAAAAGGAAAGTGATAATGAATCTCCCAGCTACTTTTTCCTCCAAATCAACTTCTCGCATGTTTGGACACAGCAGGATATTTATGAAGGCGAGAAAAATTATTTTTGGAAAAAATATCAGTAACGAATCACAAACTTAACACTGCAGGGGTCAGGTCATGCTTTATTCAAGTTGAGATTTGCTGGATTTTATCTTAATATGTTTATCTCATTATCATTTTGACTTTTTTTCAATATGCCAGTGCTTGCTATACACATCTTTGCATTATGGTTCTCCGCCTTAATCCCTAAGAGAAAAAGCCAGTACTATTTTGTTGCTATTTAAATTGGAAAGAGAACATCTGTCCTGCTCTCTGATGAGAAGGATGGGCAGGGACAGGCAGCTCTGTCGCCTTGCATTCACTTTAAGGGGCCCTCATGTCAGGCCCATATTTTTCCTAATGTTGTTAATCAGATTGAATCATCTTTTATCAAAGATGGGGCTTTTTACTTTTTCATCTTTTGATTATGTTTCTTTTCAAAGGCAGATACATTAATTTAATTTTGCCAGACATTACCGTTAATGCAGCTGTTGTAATACCAAAATTCTTAAATATTTTGCAGAAAATTGTAAAAAAAAAAAAAACTAAAAATGACAAAACCTGAATCTTGGTTTTCGTTCATCACTGAGATCTGCCAGTATATGCAAAATTAAATTTCGGCTGAAATGTGGCTTGTGTGATTTCCTGGTATGGAAAGTGATGTAACTATTACGGCCCTGCTAACTGGATAAGTAATATATTGCTGTTGCTTTTATCAATGACCCTGAGTTCATAGGATCGTTGACACTGCACATCTGGTGTTGGGTCCAAATGGATAGTAATTTAATTTTAATAATCTGTAAAAGTATACAGTGCTCCTCAGTGAAATTATTTTTGGTTGTCTACATTTTTTAGATTTTTCTTTTTGTACATGTGGAATATATATATATTCATGTACTTGGAAAACATTTTTTAAAAAATCTAGAAAATTTAAACAAACAACCAAAAATAATTTCAATAAATTATTAAAACCAATCTAAATAAATCTTTAACTTTAATAAACAATATCATACTAATGAGAGAGATACAGTATTATATTCCTTAAAAGATTTTACAGGTATCCTGTTCTGCTATAACGCGGGATGATACTTACCCATAATCATTACTCAGGAATCAATACCCTCACATAATTGTCTGCATTTCATCTGGAAACAATGCATTTGGTTTCTTGACAATTCACAGATATTAAATTTTAGTCAATGGGATGTCAGCTAATTTAATAATGGTGTCAGTATTGTCTCAGTGTTTTTTTTTTTTTTTTTATCAAGAGCCTGTTTTGTGTTTTGATTCTTTGCTTCATTCCTCATTATTGTTCCTTCCCAGAAAGAACTTTGGCTGGGTAATTACAGGCACCATCCTAACATCAACGCCAGGGCACTAGATTGAGTGGTATATCACCAGTCTGCCTATAAGCAATCACCCTAGATTTTTTCCATCGTAAATGCATCTGGCAAAGTTGTCACATACTTGAAATAACCACTCCAACAGCTTATGGTCCAGTACACACGCTTTCCCATACAGACATATAAATATTCAAAAACCACGCACAATAAAAATCTCCCACAGAGGCCTATTTCGGCTTGCCTGTTTACTGCTGCTGTATTTAATCTAAAAAAAAAAAATCTATACAAGGAAGCACTTTAAAAGCCCAAAGTTGAAACTTTCTGCAGATAACAACATGCGTTTCAATTATTTCCCACTTCTCTGTACTTTAGTCAAACAATCTGCATTTACTGGTCTTTGACACAAAGACAAACACACACTATCTATAGAAATGTACTATAGAAGAAGCATCACAATACAGACATCCAGCTTATAGCCAGTCATGCGATATAAATATGGCTTTTTTTAATAGGTTTCCCAGTTTCAGTCAAATGCGGTGATATCCTTGGCAACCCTGGGCATGGAGTAAATTTTGTCTTCCTTTCTCTTCGGACTAAGAAGGATAATTAAACCAATTTGTCAACAAAGTAAGTTCAGCTTATGAACTTGGAGAGTAGCACGAAGAGCATCCTGCTGTAAATTTGGATGATTGAAATATTTTATATTCCTGTAAAATATTTTAGGTTCATATGATTCCTTGGCACCCTCACCCCCTTTTTAAGACCCTTTAAAATCTCAAAAAGCAAACTGTGATGGAAGACGTATCCCATTATAGCACGATGTCTCACCTCAATATCTTTGATGCAGGTTCTTGGCAAACACTGCTAAGTCCGTACTGGTTTTCAACGAATGATGAATTTGCTCTGAGAAAAAACGCAATTGTCTATTCCAAAAGAAAGGAAGGTTCTATACCCATAATATTAGCAATCTTACATTTGTTCATCAGTACTGTCATTACATTTAATTCACTTAATTAGCCTTAATTCATTTTGCATTAGTTTACTGTGCATGCCCACGTGATCACAATGCATTACCGTCCTTATTAAGAATCACTGAGGACTTACACAGGGACGTGTTAATACCCTGTGTTTGATGGTGACTAATCCTTGAATACGTCACTGTTTCTATCACTGATTGCCTTCAGACCTGTGCCTCATATGTACCGAGGACTAATCAATGTTATTAGAAAAATTTCACCAATCCCACCAAAAATGTGTTCATTGAAAACCTAATAACAAACTGCAATCAGTTTTGAGTCTATTACTTCCAAAAAGTCAACAAACATGATAGTGGCAATGCATGAATTTACAGGTAGATGCTGCATGCAAAATTTAATAAAAATAAATATATTATTATTTATAATAATAATAACAATAATAATAATGTTGCCAAGATATTTTTTTTTTAACTGATTGGCGAGATAAGTGTTACTTCATCCATTAAAAATTTGTTACGATTAATCTATTTGATCATATATAACATGTTGACATTTTGAGCAAAGATTATTTCAAAATCTTGCAACTTATATAATATTTAAATACAAAACATTTAATTAAAATGGTGAGTTTTTTATTGCAGTCTTGTGATTTTGATCTCAGCTATGTCTTATATGTGGACCTGCAGAGATTTTGTAAAACTCCTTGTATTGGCCCTCTGGCCACGATTCCTCTTTAGAGATATATAATGGTTAATGCATGATATCAGCTATGATATATTCTTATGCAAAATTATTCAAAATTAGTACAAAATTGCATGACTATCTTGATATATGAGACAAGAGTATCCACCCAACAGTGCCTTTGCTACTTGCTACTTGTGTGTAAGAGAGAGATACCAAGTGTGTGTGTGTGATACTGAGTGTGTGTGTGGTACTGTGTGTGTGTGAGAGAGAGAGTGATACTGGGTGTGAGTATGAGATACTGAATGTGTGTGTGTGATACTGAGTGTGTGTGTGATACTGAATGCATGTGTGTGGTATTAAATGTGTGTGTGTGTGTGTGTGTGTGTGTGTAAACGAGAGATACCAAGTGCATGTATGAGATACTGAATGTGTGTGATGCTAAGTGTGTGTGTGATACTGAATGTGTGTGTGATACGGAGTGTGTGTGTGTGATACTGTGTGTGTGTGTGTGTCTCTGTGTGTATGTGTGTGAATATAAAACCTTTTTTTCTGAAGAAAAGTCTGGACTGGTTTGGATTAAACAAGGTTAAGCATTTCATAATAAAACGCACAACAGCACTTCATAAACTTTCAAAGCGCACAGTCTGTTGCAGATTTAAGCGTAACGAAAGGAAGTAGGGAAAGGTCGTGTGACGGGACGACGCGATGGTCACATGACACACAGCGCTCCTGCTGAATTATGCATCTAGAATTAGAGACGCTGCATCTTGAAAGGTCCGGATCCTTCTAAGGTCACTGTTGTGTGACGATTGCCAGTTATAGCAATTCTGACAGTTTGCAGGCATTTAAAGCTCGATATATAGAGCTGCACCTGGAGAGGCACAAATTGTTTTAAGGGTTTGAGTTGTGAAGTGTTGGATATACTGGCATTTATCTCAGTAATTTTCGTTTATTTAAACGTTTAGTGAGCCATCTTTTCACAGTATAATACAAGCCATTTTCTGCCTCTATTTAGTTTCAAACTGTTTGTGGTTTTATTATTCTTGGAATATTTCCAACCCCTATTCCAGATCATTTTACCCCAGCATTATGCCTCTCTGTAGGTTTGGATCTCTGCAGACTATAATGTGAAATGGCCCATATTCACAGTTCTTGGTCACTGGTCATTAAGAGCCGCCCCCCCCCCATTTTTTGTAAAATCCAGTCTTTTGTTTTTTTTTTCTCCGCAGTACAAGTGTGTCCTGTTTCCTAGGGCAACGCAAAGAAGTACCACTTGCTTAATTCAAAATTTGTTGTTCTACAAATCAGGCTGTGTGGATCTTTCATCAGCATAACACAGATTGCAAGACATTATCTTCCTGGGAGAAATAACCGTATTCGTACTGCACTTTGATTTGGATGGACGTCTGATGGTTTTAAAACACCAAAAAAAAAAAAAAAAAAACGTATCACAAGGATGATTTTTGGCAGATCGGTACAATAAAGAATGTTTTTACAGCAAGTATGCGCAGCGCCCTTCAGCATTCCTGCTTTGCGTTGAGATGAATCATTTAGTTTTCTGCCAAATCGGCCCGTATGTCCTGCCTTCTGCCTTTGCCACGTTTAAAATAGACAGTGTCTGAACACCTTCCTGAAAGACTGTGAGATGATTCATGTGAAAATTGTTTTTCTTCCTTTCTTTTTTTCCCGCCCTCTCACGACAGCAGCCGCTGTAAGACGCCAGTCGCGCCGGGGCCAGCACCCTGATGCCCCTGCCCTGGTGCCCCACACCTCCGCGTGCCTGTTAGCGGCGGCTGTATGGAGCGTAGCCCCTTGGCTGTGGTGTCGGGGCAGACCCAGCAAGACTCTTATTTAATGAGCCCTCGTTCCGGGGGGGGCGGGTAGGGAGGTGCCCTGAAGGAGCGTCGCACTGGAAAGTCAAAGTGCGTCGCTCCCTCCGCAATGGGGGAGACGAGGGAGGGGGCTTTTTTTATGGGGCCAAATCAAAACGATCGCAAGTCAGCTCCCTAATTAGGCTCCTGGAATAGATCTGCTACAGACATACTCCCTCTCTCTCTCTATCCATCCCAGATACTCTACCTCCACCTCAAGGCCAAGAAAGGTTTCCATCCCTTTATTTAATTCGCTTAAGTTTGCATTCATGTTTTAACACTAATAATAATAGTAAAATACCAACTAAATTTTTTTCGTATTACTATGCTTTTTTTTCTTCTTTTTTAAGCTGTCGTGGGCCAGAGCCAGAGTAGGGGCAGGGGTCTCCCTTGTAGCCGCAAATTAACGTTATTACGATCGGTGTGTGGGGTTAAGGAGTGTCATTACTTTGGAAACAAAGGCGGCCTGTTCCTGTGGACCAGGCCGCGTATGCTTCTGTCATCGCCTTGTCATGTGCATAGAGGCCTCTGTGAAGGTCAGCACGGCTCCTGAGCTGGTCACCCCCAATCTGCAGCCCCTTCCACGTCTCCCTCGCTCTGGCGTTCATAAACAGTCACAACACTGCACTCTCCCCACTCACTACTTTATAACAGACGTTGAAAGCACATCATTTAAATCCTGTTTCATCTTAAAACTTCTTTACTGTATATATGCATCAGAGGCAGCCGATGGATAGAAACCTGAGGTAAGAAGGTAATGCGTTTTACAATATTACAGTAGTGAATTTTTCCACACATGAGAAAATGTGACAATAAAATTTTAAAAATGAGTTATTTCAAATTTTTTTCAGTTAATCTTGAAAATAGGAGTTACTACCTCCTGTACCTCAATGGACCAACTGCCTGATATATGGTAACCGTACACTATAAACAATGAGTTTGAGTTTATATATACCCATGGGAGCATGGTGACCCTGAATTTGTCTTTGCCTGAAGTTCTTTATGCATTATTATTATTTTCCTTCCTGAGGCTCTCAAGTAGCCTTCAGCTTTGCTGTAAGTGAGATGAGCCCCCCAGGATTCCGGCGTTAACTCCTGCTCGAGCCTGTCTCCGTACACGCATGCATTTGCTTCACACATCAGCGAGGACTTAATTACACTTTATTAAGCGTTTAATTGCTCCGCTCTGCCTTACGCGTCGTCGTTCCTACTCCACTGTCCGAGAGGCCTCCGTCACTGCCAGCAAAATGCAGTGTGGCGTCAGCTTGACCGATTTCCCAGTGTCATCTACAAATTGTTACCGGGAGCTTCGCAGCGACAGACGATAATTGCTGTCATTCTGCTTCACGGGGGAGGCCTTAAGTCACCGAGGGTCCCGGCAGAGCCTACACTGTAATTGCCTCCTATGGTCCCGTTAGATTGGCGTTTCTCGACAGTGAAGGGGCGTGTCGGTCTCGTGTGCGGATGCCACATGACCTGAGGTGCGAAGAGGAGGCGATTGGCCAGATATAGAGTGCAGGAGACAATCACATGCCCTTCTTTCAGAGCTGGACATCTCCGTATTAGGATAAAACATGCTTTTGTATTTAAAAAGCACTTTTGACACGCTCCCTTTCTTCTTGCAGTTATGCACCTCCTGGGCCTCAACTGGCAGCTCCAGGAGACCGACGGCTACGCCTTTGAAAACGGACAGGTGAAGTCGGCGTTGACGCCGACAAACGCAGTGACGGCGCTGTCCTCAGACGGCGGTAAGGGGGTGCCCGTTGGTGCGGCACAGTCAGTGCCCCCGTGCCTGTAAATGTGTACTGGCTGACGTGGGATTTGTCGTTTTTGGGTGGGCTTGATGTGCAGGAAGGCCACTGACATGGACAAATATATGAATGGGGGCTATAAGGGTGGACACTTGCAAATTGGCTTCATTTCAGAAGTAAGATATGTGCAGATATTTTCTTTTTTATTAATTGTCATCATTTATTTTTTGATTGATTCATTCAGCTCTGTTGCTGCCATTTTGCTGTTAATTGCACTTGAGGTCATTGACTCATGTTTGGTGTTTTGTGATTTAGCAGAGGTGTCGCTTATAAACAAAACACCCAGTGATGCTGCTTGTCAATTAACTTTTTAACTCTGAACAGCTCTTCTGAAGTTATAGTTTGGGTGTCAATTTATTCATATTTGAAATCATTTTACTTAAATGTGCTAATGTGATATATTATCTATGAAGCAATGACTGAATTAATGATTTTTGTTATGAAACCAAGAAATTTGCAACATTTTTACTGAATTAAGTGTCCCAAGACATTATGTGATGTATATGATATAAGCAGCATGTTATTATATTGTAACGTCCTAACATCCCTTAACAGCTGTCATGTCACTGTGTGTGTGTGCGTGTGCGTGCGTGCGTGTATGTGTGTGCCGCGGTACTTAGCTGTAAAAATTAGTTAATTGCTTAAATCAGAACTTTACTGTTCATACCTGAAGAGGAAACTTTGTTTTTTTAACGGATTAAACTGTGAAATGTAAACAAAGCACACATATAGCTAGTTGCATGACTGCACCCCCATGAGTCAGTAATTTGACACCTTTCCTGTGTAGCAGTGCTTGTTTGTTTGCTTCTTCTTGCCATCAGTTTGCTCTCAAACGTTACAGTTCTGGTCCACTCAGCCTGGCAAAATTGCTTGACCTCTTGTCAAATGGGTCGGACATCGCTGTAGGATGGTCCAGCCACAGACCCCAGATCAGATCCGGACCAGACTGGTCCGAGACAGTTATCGAGTTTCCTTTAGCCTCCTGCTTGGGCCTGACATCCTGCTAAAAGGTGAACCTGAGTCCTACTTCTGGGTGTTTGACAGAGTGAAGGCTGATCTCCTTTAAGGGCTGATGTGTGTCTCCTCGACCATTTTATGCTCAGTGTTGAAGAGCTGACCAGCTCCTTTCTACTGAGAGATGGTTTTGCTACCACGACGTGTGACGGTACGAACAGGGTCTATCTGCTGTTGAACCGTTTTGGGTTCCTGCCAAAAGTGCCAATTTTGTCCTGCCGTTTTGTTCTTACGGGTCGCATGCTGTTCTAGCCACCCACTGATATTTAGCTGAAGCTCTGTCTTGCAGCTTCACTACTTGATACCGAAAAGAAGCATCTCCTTCCCTCAAAGGAAATTGTTAACATTTTGTAGCTACCTGAGCTATAGCAGAAGGCCAGCTGCATGCAAGAAAACACTCAAGCTGATAAATTAATTTAAATCAAGTATATTAAGCAAATATTCCTTGCTTTTAGGAATCTTAGATGCTATGTTGCTATGAGCAGAAGGATTTGAAATCTCTGAAGACTCACTTCTGAGAATTTAGATTTCAGCGCGTAAGTGTTTGCGTGCTTAATAATTAATATCCTTCCGGTGAAATCTACAGTAAGTGTTTCGATGTTCAAGACTAATCCAAAGAATTCTTCAATGACACGCCAGTGTTATCCCCGGCTGAGTGCACTTCCCAGTGCCACCACAATGAAATCATTCCTGAACGATGAAGCTTTGGAAGGCGTGATAGTAACGTTCCCAAACAGACACATACTGCTGAACCAGAGAGACGTACTGTAGCAGGGTTACTGCAGACCACCAGCCACTAGCTGATGTTCTGGGAGGTATTTTGGATGAATTTAGTGTCCTTCACTAATGTAAGTGCCTATTTCCTGTTCCAGTTCTCCAGATAATTTCCTGCAAATCTAAACAAAATACTCTGGTGCGTATTAACCAATAAATACCTTAATGTGAATGCTGCCTCCGTTTGCGTGTCTCGTTTCACTGTTAACTATTAGTTACCAGGAGAGCCAAGCAGCAAGGTCAAGTTAGTCTGGGATAGTGAAGATGGTGATGTGTGCCCTCTCCCATCTTACCAGTAGGACCAAGTGGCCCCATATGGTCATGGATCAGCAGGTTTTTTTAGAAGAGAAATGAAAGATAGAGTACCTAAAAACATCAAAGCATAATTTGCATAATTTGGATTAAATGAAGCAGTGTTTTCGCATTGAATCGCTTTAATTTCTGTTTTAGATTTTTCTAATTGTCCTTTTCATTTAAATGTTTTATTTTAAATGTCAAATAGTTTACATGATATCTGTTTTTTTTTTGTTTTTTTAAATTGCAATTGTTCTGTGGTATGGTGTCTGGTTTAGGACACAGCAGTCATTATGGTAATAAAAATGGCAACAGGACTGCATTAACTTTGACACTCATTTGACCTGGTAGTTTTTAGTGTGTTGCTGAAGAATATGAATCCTTCCCTGGCCTGTTATTTTTATGTTGTTTACAAACATCGTGGCAGTCTCCAATGTGTACTGCAGACTGCAGCCAATCCAGCTGTCCACCGTCTTCAGGGAATGACACATAGGGGTATATCCAATCAGAGACAATGCTGGAGAAAACAAATATGTGAATATACACAGTAAAACACTCTCTAGAATAGTGTTTCCCAACCAACTCCTCGGGGACCCCCAGGCAGTCAACATTTTTGCTACCTCCTTGCTGATAACACACACCTGTACCAGATACTCTCGATTGACTGGGAGGGAAGCCAAAATGTGAACTGTCTGGGGTCCCCGATGACCTGGTTGAAAAACAAGAAAGAGAGAGAGATAAGGAGTGTGCACTGATTACAGCGTGTCGCCGCACCCACCACATGACAAACTACCTCAGGGATGAGAATCTGAGTGCAGCCATGTGGCAGGTGATACCTAAGCACCACACTAGTCCAAATGGACCAGTGTGAGGTTTCTTTCCAGTGGCTGGAGTGCCAATCCTGCCACCAACCCCCAGATATTTCCTGTGAGTTGGAGGACCTCCTGATAGGGCTGGATGTAGATTAACATCACAGCCAGGACAAAAAACATGTTACAAAATGATTTAATTTACAGCCATATGTATGTGTGTATATAATTATATTTCAGTGGCATTTCAAAGAAGCTTTAGCTCTCCGGGGTCCTAGGGGGCCTCCGCACCTGTCTTAATGTGTCACTCCTACTCAGTAGTATCCCATTAATCAGAAACATCTGCGCTGCTCTCCGTGACAATTACATCACTCACTTATGTATCTTAAGCCCCTAACTGGAGCTTTTCTGCTAGATGCAAATTACTTTCTTCATCATCTTTGTTTTCAGTGCTTAATTGACTTAATTTTAAGTGATCTATGGGTGGCTGGAAATTCACTCTACTGCCAGGAGGTGACATTGCTGTGATAGCATGGAACCGGTAATGAATGATAAATATGCAGGTGTTTTCGTGTGTGGAGTATAATACTGAATGATACTGACTGAATGACGGGCTTGGCACGGGTCACACTAGAGTCCTATGCATCTTAGGATCAACTGGCACGCAGAATGAGGGTGCTAGATCTAAGAAGTAATTAATGCTTTAAAGAGAGCATGAATCACAATACCGTAATCTCTCTAATAGAACTAAGTGGAAGACCTTCAGCAGTGCATTGATGCAGCGACATCTCATAACACGTGTGGTCCAACCTGATTTAAATGGCCTAGAATAAAGGCGGGATTTATTCATAATTAGATGCGTTCCTGTGACATTTGGTACCATTAAGTAGGGAAAAAGGCCAAGGACTTCAAGCAGCTTAGATGTATAACATCCTATTTCAATGGCTTAATAAAACTTGTTAAAATTGCATGTTCCATAACAGAACCTGGTGTAGATGTTCTGGGTGCTGGAAGACGACGGCAAGACTGCTAGCATTCAGTATTTCAAAAGATTACAGGAGGACTTTTCAAAGAGTCTGTCCGATCCAAAAAGAGTTTGTTACAGGGCATCAATCACAGGGCTTCTTGGGGGGGTCTCAATGCCTCTTGGCATTTTTTGGGGCCACTTTAGCCTTCAGGTCTTCCTTGTGGTTCAAAGGGCCCCACGCCGCTCACCCGCCATTTCCGCACTCGGTGCCCCCTCTCCAGGGAAGCTTGGCGTGTTCCTGCAGGAGAACAACACCATCGACACGGGCGAGGTGGACGTGGGCCGCAGGGCAGCGCAGGAGGTGCCGCCGGGCGTCTTCTGGCGCTCGCAGCTCTTCATCGACCAGCCGCAGTTCCTCAAGTTCAACATCTCGGTGCAGAGAGCCGCGCTGATCGGCGTCTACGGGAGGAAGGGGCTGCCCCCCTCGCACACGCAGGTACGAAGGAACCCGTCCGCGGGCCAACCTGCCCCCCTCGCTCGTTCCTGCCTGCCTGCCTCAGAGGATGGCGGCTGTCGGCCAGGTTGAGTCTCTCTACCCTCAGGCTGCTCACCTGGTCATTGTCCACAGATTGCTTTTAGGCATCCCACGCTGCTCTCGCCCACCATCCGGATGTTTAATCTCACCTTGGCAGAAGTTTTTAACCTTGCCGACAGAGCAGACCCATCTGTATCCCCTACCGTTTCCTTTCCATCGTTACAAAGTCCCTGTGAAGAGACCGACTACAGTCACTGCTCTGTACTTACTCTGTAGACTTACTCTGCTCCTATTGACCATCTCGCTTCACATGAGTCTTTTTGGGTCCTTTTTTTTATTTTATAAATAAAATTAAATAAATGCAAACTAGCTTAGGACAAGCGCACCTTTAACTTACAGCTAATCACGTTCTTCACTCTGACTGTGGTTGCTAGACTTTGGCTTGTTGCAGTCAATTCACTGCACTCTTAAATATAAATACTTCATATATTTCTAAATTGTTAATTTGGAACCGAGATGTCAAGCTGCTATTGATGTAACAGCAAGGGATTAAACTTCCAAGGTTATTGGAGATACGAATCTTTGTGTACAAAACAAACAAAATGCCTGATGGAAAGTCACACAGTACGTGGAATTTTAACTAGCTGAGGACATGTTGTGCTGTCAATACCTGACATCTAGCCTCTTGTGAAACACTCAAAAATGAATTTAATTACAAAGCAAGGGTCAGCTGCTTCCTCTTTGGAAACATGAAGGTATTGATGATCGAGTGTGTTATTGGGTGTGATAAACATGGAAGGTCTGTAAATTCATTTTTTTGTTTGTTGTTCCCTGATCGAGTTTTTTCATGAAGGGATACGTTTCAGATGCATCTTCCTGTAAATGAAATTAATTTTGTCCTTTTGTCTGTGCAGCGTGGTCACTTATCCAGCACAGGGCTGCACTGACAATAAATTAGCATCAATGTTTATACTTGTTTCTTTCATAATTACCTCTCCGTGAATGTACAGTAACCCATTTGAGGAGGACTTCGAACCAGTAAGCAGCAATGAGCATTTAAAGCTGCTTTGAAAGAGTTTCACAATTAGCTGTTTATACTCGACTTCCATCTTCAAATTTTAAAGGAAGGTAACTTCGAAGAAGCTCTGAAAGGGTGATCTTATATTAATATTACTATATTACATATCATGTACATTAATATGGAACAAATCCCAGGATTGTGAAATAATCAAAGCAATAAAAAATAAAGCAATTTTAAAGTTAGAAGGTATTTAATTATGGAACACAGGAGGTAGTGCAGTGGTTAAGGATTTGAATTCATAACCTGACGGTTGCAGGTTTATGTCTTGCCATGGTATCGTTGAGCAAGGTGCTTAAGCTTCTTTTACGAAATATTTGGTCTTGAGTAACTCTGGATGGAAGCATCATCATAGCAACTAAACATGATCTGTAGGGTTCTGCAGGTGAAATCTGCATTCACCTCCGATGAATCTTTAGGTTTTGAGTAACATCGTTTCAATCTTAGTGTGAAATAGTTAAAAATATAACAGTGAAGTACATTGTGGAAAATGTTTAAATAATGTATATAACCATAAAGAAAAGGCCTGATGTAAGTGCTTAATCTCTTTGGCTAAATTTCATTTTGAAAGCAAGCAAGTTTTTCTCCCCCATAATGTTTTAAAGATGACCAGCTGCAGATATGCTTTACTCTCCAATATGGAGCTATAACAAATGAAAGATTATGAAGGAAGCATTACGATGACGTGTCAAGCTTTTGCTTGTGGGTCAGAATCTGCTTTTGATTTGAATAATATGTGAATTTGATCTTGACTGGAGCAGTAAATGCGGCCTGCGGTATCAGCGCCTCCCTTCAGCAAGGGTGGTGTGTTTTAGCGAGCGCGGCGGCCAGCGGAGTCCTGGCACCGAGACGCCGGCTAGCTGTGGAACAGATCCCCGGCGTCTCCGCGGACCATTGAAGCACCGCTGGCTCTGTGTTGGCAGTACGACTTTGTGGAGCTGCTGGACGGAAGCCGACTCATCGCCAAAGAGAAGCGCGGCCCGGCGGAGAACACGGCCCGAGGCAGGAGGGCTCGCTCCATCACCGTCCACGAAGCAGGATTCATCCAGTACCTGGACTCCGGCCTCTGGCACCTGGCCTTCTACAACGACGGGAAGAGCGCGGAGCAGGTGTCCTACAACACCATCGTCGTCGGTGAGCACCTGCTTACGTCTGTGTACCGCAGCGCCTCTCCTGGCAGCCTGCGGCGCGCATCGCTCAGGCTGTCGGACTTGCAGAGAATTACACTGCGGCCTGGGAAAGGATTCGAGCTGTAGCATGGGCCTGACGTACATCAGCATCTCCAGTGCACCGTATCTCCCCATGCATATGGCAACTTCACTTAAAACACTCATGTATAACGCATTCATAAAGCATTATAAACATAGCTATAACTATCTGTGCAGTGATATTACACAGTATAGCCATGTTTATTATGCATGAATAATAATGATGAATGCTGAAAAATGATGAATTATGAATGCTTTGAATGAAACTCATCTATAATGCACTATAGATACCTTCATAGCCCATTATAATGGCTTGTACTGACCAGTTAAATTCATTATGAAGGTATTTATAATGCATTATCATTAGTGCCTTAAGTAAAGTCTTGCCGAACTTTATCAGTTTTATTATTTAACAAATAATAGCAAATTTTGCACCATGTCTACATGTATATATTTGCCAATCATTTTAATTAAATAAACAGTTTAAGGTCAGCTCTTTAAATATTATTAAACCAGTAATAATGCACTAGGGGGCACAAATAATGTAGCAGGTCACTCTTAATGTATTGATTAACCAGAAAGTGTGTGAGTCACATACTGATCACATGTTCATTCAACATTAGTCAGTTCATGTATTTTATGTATTTACTATATTCATGATTTTTACTTCAGTAACTGGAGTTACAAAGTCACTCGTGACACCTCAAATAAAATGTTACCAATATACTGCTACTAATCATTTGATGATAAATTGATAGAAATCATCATTCACAAGCAAATTTATGAATGTATTACAATCATATGCTGCTCCTGGTATTTAATAAACAGCTTATAAATCACTTGCAGATATAAAACAGTGGGTTAGTTAGCATACTTTGAAAATGAGCTCTTTGGAGACAGAAGTAAGATTACTTTGTAGTATATTTCTAAACTTGATTGTAATTGAATCTTTTATATACTAGTATATTACCGCGTGATAAGAGTTTGAGTAGTAAGAGTTTATGGGTAGCTAAGGATCAGACCTTGAAGTGAAATGCTACGATGCTAATTGTACCATTTTTGCATGCGTCAAAAGTCTGCACATGTGGACTTTTAAACAACAGTAGCACATATTGTTCATTTTTTGCATGTATATTTTAAGTATATTAATAAAATACCAAGATGTGGTTAATTTATATGGTCAGTGCAGAATATTGGGATTTACAGTATACATTTTTGTGATTAAATATTTGTGATGGAAGGCATGAGGTTTTGGAATTAATGGTGGGTCAGATTATTGCATGCCCTCCGTCATTCCCTGGTTCAACTTGACTGTTAGCAATCAAGTGGCCAGTTAGAAATGGGTTTAACCAATGCGATGATTGACAAGGCAGCTTAACACCATCCATTGTCTGTTTCGAAGGGTCTGTTCTGTCCACAGTAATCTCCCTAAAAGTATCCTAAACATTTACAGAATGCCATTTAGAATCCAACATCAGTATATTTAGATTTCACTATTCAGTTTTTATGGTTGAAATTATTACATTATTTTATTGGCCAAAAAGGTAAAATCTGTATTTGACTCTGACTGCTCAGATCACCTTCAGTAAATATTTAGGGCATGACCTGGTCTTGCGTTTTCTGAATATTCACTGGAGCTTTTTGAGTGAGTACCACACACTGATTAGTAATCAGGGTACCTCTGTGCTGCTGAAATGGAATCAGCCATTTGACACTGTCAGCCTTTCAAAAATAATGTGACCTTGCCTGATCTGTCCGCTGAATTATTGCCCAGTCAATGGTCAGAGTATCTGAATTACTGCTGCTCATGTGAAGTGTAATCAAAAACCTGATCACGTTAACTTCGTCACGTCTCACGCCATAGTTAAGTTTTTTTTGGTGAATATTTTTCAGTTTGTTTACCTGATTTGACATGTTGGTGCTGTAAATGTATTATCAAAAGAATAAATATTCATATCATAAAAGACTGGAAAATAATAGGCTTTATAAAAGATACACACAGTTGCATAGCCGTGGGATTTCTCTTGTTATAGCACGTATAGACCTAAATTATCTGTGCATGAAATCCATCAAAGTTAATTAAAAAGAATTTTCTTACTTTTTCCAATTGTCAGCAAAAAAAGAGCAGGTTGATTATTTATGTGATATGTGTCACTTTGTGGCACTGAATGGATGCTAGATTTCATAAAGTCAGGTCAAAGTATCTTGTCATCTTCAGCTATATGATGCATGGGTCATGCAGTGAGATGAAATTTCGACATTGTTGATCTTGGTGCAAAGAAACAGTAAAGAAAACTGTAAGTGATAAATATCCTCACATTCTCTCATGTTTCCTTTGTCCATATCGGTGTAGAATCCATCATGGAGTGTCCACACAACTGCCACGGAAATGGAGAGTGTGTGTCTGGAACGTGTCACTGCTTCCCAGGGTTCCTTGGACCTGACTGCTCCAGAGGTTTGCTAACATAGGAATGACCATCCTATTCATACTGAACTGAAGTTGGTTAACTATTTGGTAATGAAGCTGTTTATTGTACACATACTGAGCCTATGTGAGCCAGTCTATATTTGTATATATTAATCATTCAAATCACCATTAAAAAATTTTGCAATTCAAAATTAAAAAAACTGGAAGACCTTTCTTTTCCTTGAGGAATATTCAGTTATTCCTTGACCTCTTACTGAAAAGGCATTGCAGAATTGCTGGAATTTACTCGTACTGGTAATTGTTAATCTATCGACATAATGTACATGCAAATGCCTCTGCCCTTTAAATGTTATGTTTACACGTCATGTACTCCACGCTTACTGGCGCTGGTTGACAGTACACATGTTGTGCCCCTGCAGCTGCCTGCCCCGTGCTGTGCAGCGGGAATGGCCAGTACTCCAGGGGGCGCTGTCAGTGTTTCAGTGGGTGGAAGGGCACTGAATGCGATGTTCCCAACAACCAGTGCGTCGACGTGCATTGTGGGGGACATGGAATCTGCATCATGGGCTCTTGTGTCTGCAATACGGGCTACAAGGGCGACAACTGTGAAGAAGGTAAGTGGAGGGTCAGAGGTCAGAGGGTAAGGGGAAGTTCCTGTCTAGCTCCACTCTTTGGCGTGTATAACTGTTACGTGCAGAAGACAATCTGGTCTTAGCCTCACATTCATGCTAATGTCTTTTGCCCAACAACTGAACCAGTTAAATTTCCAGGTAATAATTAATCTCCCTGACAATAAGGAATCCCTACAGCTACCTCCCCAAGTGCCAGTGTGTCTTTGGTTATACTGATCAACAAATCTTCTACCTGTATCTAGACTGATATTTCAAATTAACTGTGAAAAAACCTCCTCCAGTTGTTTTTTTATTAATGGGCATCGATTCCTCTGTCTTACTCACTATAGGGTAAATTTATGAATACCCAAGCTTAACTTACCAGAGAGAATTGCTACTTTCAGCTCCGTGGAGCCAGTAATTGCTTTGTAATTATTGATACAGTACTTCCCTTCTACTTGGTATCTTCACTGTGTTTCCTGCAAGACGGAAGGCATACTGAAAGACTTCTGCATGTTCCAATATGGCAATGCTGTATGCAGCATACATTAATACTGGACCATATTTTTTTTTTTTGGAATATCCAGTATTCAATTTAATTGATTTCACTGATAGCTAGCCCAGAGTCTAATGCAATCTGCTCAACTGGATTAGATTTTCGGGATGTTGACCCGATATGTGTAAAATGTTATTTAGCCGATCATGTACTTAAATCCAGTCATCTCTCAACATATTAAAGTGAATTAAGAGGAATCGGGGTTTTTTATTATTATTATTATTTTTTTAATTGGCGATGCTCCAGAACAAGCGCTCTTTCTGCGTGAGGGAATCCCGCCGCGCTGTGAAATCGGCAGGTGCGCGACGTCGCACCGCCTCGCTCGGGCCAGAGAGCTCCGCTTCTGTGGCGGCCCAGGCCCCTGAATAACTCAAACCCTGACAGTATCGGGCCAGCCTCTCCTCTGGAGGGGGCCGGCCACTAGCTTCTCCCGTTCACCTTTCACTATCATTTAAAACATCCGTCACTTTAAATCTTAAAGCGGGCATGTAAATATGGCCACAGGAGTGTGTCAAGCCAAATAATCATTTATTTGCTAAGCGGTACAAATAGCCTTCTTCAATAACTAAAATGTCACTATGGTCTTTGTCATCTTTGTTCATTAGGCATTGACTTATTTCACAGTAAGCCCTCTTAGGACTCCAGAATGTGCTGTATCTGCACATGCCGCTCATTAGTGTTTATTATATACGCAATTATCAAGGCCAGATGAAAAGCAGGATAAAGACATTTTGATGTAGGGAGACACTGGCCAGTGGGGAGCAGGGAGATGTAACGCCCTGCTGGTTCCCGCAGCGGACTGCCTGGACCCGTCCTGCTCCTCGCACGGCACCTGTCTCCATGGAGAATGCCACTGCAACCCCGGCTGGGGGGGCACCAACTGCGAGATCCTGAAGACCATGTGCCCAGATCAGTGCTCCGGCCATGGCACCTACCAGGCCGAAAGCGGCATCTGCACCTGCGACAGCAACTGGACCGGTCCCGACTGCTCCGTGGGTAGGTGTCACTCTCTGCGGCAACTGTCGGCACCTTCCGGATCCTTCCAGATCAGCGAGTGTGACGCATTGCAGTGCCTTGTGGGATCTATGACGCCAGTTGGCTCAGTGGGTAGCACTTTCACCCTTCGGGTTGGGGGTTGATATCTGCCTCCCCCGTGTGGATTCGCTACCTTTCCCCGCAAGTTGTATACATCGGTGTCTCTGACTTTCCCTTATTTCATTCTTGTTTGGGTGCGTGAGCCCATTTACGGACTGGCTTCCCATGCAGGCTCCCATCAGCCTCGCTTCCTGGGATAAGTTCCAGGCTCTATCCGTACTTCATGCGGCTATGGATGGATGGACGGATGGTTGAATGGATGAATGGGCGGGACAGATGGTTATATTGCCAGTCTAGTAGATGTGGCTCCTATGATCGATTTATAAACACTATAAATCACAAAAGTCCTGAAGTCAAAACATCTGCCGGCCACATCTGTCATTTGCTCCTTTGGTGAGGCCCCCTGCTTTGTCATCTCCGCAAAACACGGGCATTGAAAAGCTGTGTGCCGCACTGTATAAAGCCGTATCGATGCAGTGCCTCCAGAATGATTGCGGGATTTGCAGTTACATTCCTCATGTATGAACGGGATAGGTTAATCCAGCTGAGGCAGGGCTTGTGCTATCGGGGACGTGATGACAGGTCTCCTGAGCCTTTCGTTCATCCACGTCCTGCCAGTGGAGGTTTTTCTATTAATTAGCCCTGCAATCCACTTCAATTAAACACACTTTAATTAATAAATGCACGGCGCGAATCGACACCACCCCGCAGGACGCCGGTGTGCTAAAGGCAGATAAACACCTTTGTACTAATGAAAAATTGATTACATCGATTCCCACGCAGGAAGGGCTCTTTAAAATCAAATGTGCCTCTCTTAGGGACCAGCTAATGCCCCAGAGTACCGAGGTTAATCAGACTGTCCCAACATCTCGTAGTCAAAAAAAAAAAGAGAGAGAAAAGAAGTGAGGCTCAGAAGGGCATTGAAATTGTCCTTTCAAGGATCAGGAGAGACAAAGAGGCAGCTAAAAAGAAGGTGAATATGTTCAAATGAGCGAATCAGCCTCGGAATGTTCTAGCACGTCTCCGTAATGATTTGCAGGAGGCAGTAATCCTCCATCAGCTGAGATGGGGCAAGCAGGTTAAGGGGGCAGGGAAGGGGCAAGAGCGAGCAGGGTGACATTCTCGTACCATTAATGGAAACGTGACTTCCAAATTCCTTTTGAATGACGGGTCTTCACCAGGTCTATGGGTCTGGGGTACTGATGTCAAACTTCTTCAAAGTTGCCCCACTGGGAGTGACCCGTCGATTTCCGACCAGGTCAAAAGCTGGTCTTTGGGGAAGCGTCATGAAATGGCAGTGGAGACTCTCTGCTAGTGGAGATTCAGTAATGATAAATTCACTGCTCCTAACTGAAAAGGTGGCTGATGTAACCGTTTACATAAAAGTGAAATTTTTCTAACTTGTTTTTTTAATTGCTCCTAAAGTCAAAACCATTGGGCTAATCTGAGATGCTCTGGGATAGCATACACCATTTCATATGTAAATAATAATAAAGTATCATCACGTTGTCTTTTACATTTCAAAAAACTGAAAATGTTAGTACAAGAACTGCTGTATTATTTTTATTAATTAGGATTTTTTTCTGCTTCTTTTAATGACACAGATTTTAAATTATTCCATTCATTTTCTTTGCATGAGGTGAAAACAACTGTAATAGATACAAAGAAATTATTATTTAGGATCTTGTATGCTATTCTGTTATTGAACTGTCACAATATGTATAAATGCATGAAGAAATATACATTTCTTGTCTCAGTTCACATTTACTTTAATTTTATTGAATGTTACCTGAGAAAATATTTTACTCATTTTAAATTATCCCTCCCTCGGTATTTTTAGTCATTTTATATTATTTGTTGCTTTTTGACACATTATGTTTCGAATTTATTCCCAAACATTTTCTGTCACTATTTTTATTTATTTTTCTATCCAATTTTGTTATAGTCTGTTTCCTGTCACATTGCACATTTTTAATTTGTGTTCAGATGTTTCCATTCATGATATTTTCCTTTCCCATTTTCATGTTTAAACATTTCCTGTTCCAGTTTTTTCCCCATTTTTAAATTTACGTTCAGATGCATCTTGTTACGATAGGTGGGTTTTTTTGTAATGTTTTCCTCCCCACTGCAGTAGGGTGCTTTATGCTCTGTCTTGTTTTACTATCTGTCATCAGCTCTAGGGTCACGTCCTACTGATAATTACGCTTCTGCTTGGGGCCCGTTTATTTTCTTTAGCACATTTATTGGCTCTCTTTAACGTGAAGACTCAACCCTGGATTAGATGGAATTTGGTAATTTATGACAGAAGACAATCAGTCACGAAATCTATATGCTATAGTTTTCACCATCATTCGTCATTGTGAGGATGTATTTGGTTGTTTCTCTGTAACTGTTGGTAAGTAGCTGGTTTTGCTTATGTTCAACATGCTGTGACGTTTAGCTAGGATTTTTCAGCGTCATTTCCCGTCTGTCCCTGCGCAGAGGTGTGCGTCACGGACTGCGGCTCACGTGGCGTGTGCGTGAGCGGCAGCTGCCGCTGCGAGGAGGGCTGGACGGGTCCCGCGTGCGACCAGAGGGCGTGCCACCCGCGCTGCGGCGAGCACGGCACCTGCAGGGATGGCAAGTGCGAGTGCAGCCAAGGCTGGAACGGGGAGCACTGCACCATCGGTGAGTCTGGCACGGCGAACCGGACGTTTCTCACTGCTCACCCCTAAGTGTTTGCATTCAGCCTCTGATGCTCCATCCTGGTTCAGGAAAGGCCCAGATCCCGCAGGCTGCTGTCACTTAGCTGGTGGCAAACTGACCCTTTATCACTAGAATAGAAGTTTCTGGGCATTTCTACCTGCTGGTCTGTTTTAGGTCCACTGCTGGCTGTGTTATATGGTGGAATTTGGCAGTATTACCTGAATACTCCGCTTAAACTATGTCTTTGTTTCGTGGGTTGGCCTAGATGGGCATCACATGCAAGAAGGAACCTTTTTTGTTCTTTGTGTCTGTATGGAATATCTTGGGAAATGCATACTAGCTAATCTAGGTAGTTGTATTATTGTCAGGTGTTTAATCAGCTGAATTTATTTGTATGGCTATAATATATCTTTGTAAGTAAGATCAAGACCTACGTTTCCATCTTTGTCTACCATAATATAGGTCCTTTCCTCAGGAAGAGACTGCAGGCTGAATCTGATATTTTTATACATATTGTTTTACTGCTAATCTCCTACATATCAGCAAGTCAGACAGTGGTCCATGTAGAAGTTATAGCAAAGGGGGACCCGCTGAGACAGAAGGACAGAAGCAGGCAGTTTGTCTCCTCTGAACAGTGCCATTGAAACAAAGCGAGAGGCTGTTGGCAAACACAAAAGAGTACCTTGTTCGCCCGGTTCGAATTTCACGTTCTGTTACACAGACGGGTATCAGTGTGCGAGTGTGAAGGCATACACCCTGTTCACTAAGCTTCTCTACATTCCCAGATCATACATTTCCTTTGTGAATATCTAGGAAACATAACTGGGGTTGCCAAGCACCAAGAATGTACCAGAAGGCAGAGGAAGCGTCGTCGTAGAAACTGGGGGGCATTTGTTCCTTAAGTTTTTTTTCTTTTTTTTGTTTTTTTTAGATCTGGGCTCTAGATTTTTTCTTAGCCTATTTCACACTATTTTTTCCCCCTCAGTTGTTAACCACTGTATAATGAAGCATTGTCTTCTGAAAAAAAAAAACAACAACATGCATCATGTAAATTTAATAATGGTTGCTGTTCAAAAAAAGTCTCAGATTAGGGGTGGGAAAAGTCTTTGTTTTGTTTATAGATTTTTTTAAACATAAAAAGATCAATATCTTCGGTTAAGAATTAAAGAAACATCACTGTAGGTATGTATGATGTATTTGGTTTCCAAAAGGATCTCTAGTTTTATTCCTATTCAGAACTTTAAGGGCTGAATCCTTAATCATTCAAAACTGCATGACGTCCTTCACAAGGCCAGTTATGTGACATTTATTTGTTATAACAAAGATTTTTTTTTCTTCTGAACTGAATAGTGATTTTTTTTATTTAAGCGGAAATGTTTTCACCGATCCAGGCTATAATGTATTGAATGAATATGCATAAAGCTAGTTTGTGTAGATGTAAAAATTAAGTATTTATTTATTTTAGCCATCCCCATAATATAGGAAGGGAGATGTAGCCTGAACAAATATTTTTAGGCTTTTGATTCCACAGAAAATGAACTCGCTTTCAACAATTTAGTGCACATTTTTAGATAGAAAATATGACAAAATAATGAAATATGCTTTTCCATACAATTCTACAAATCACGCATATAATTTGCTGATGCCCAAAACAAAAAACTAGTAGCAAATTATTATTATTGTTTATATTATTATAGCAAATTATTACTCTGATTAAAATATATATAATATATATATTCAAATCAATTTAGAATTCACAGGCAGTGGATTTTAACAGCTGCAGCACCTATGCTTATTTTGGTAACTTTTTTTAAAATTAAAATTTAAAATCTGTTGCAATTTGTTACTTCTTCATCACAAAGAGAAACTTTTTGAAATATAAACTTTCTAGCATTTAATGTTTTAAAAATATGATTTCTAATAACATTTTGATACGGGGATGATTTTTCAAGTTCCCACAAAGATCTGTGACTGCAATGGAAAAACAAAAATGACCAAAAATCTTTTTAGTTTGGTTACTTACGGTTAAGGTTAGGGCTTGGGGTTATGTTGGGATTAGAGATTAGAGTTTCCCCCATAGAAATGAATGTGTATACATGAAAATGAGTATTACAGTTGTTTGATTATATGACTTAATAACAGTTATGATTCAAAATAGGTGTATTTAAATGCTCCTTTGATGTTTATTGAACTTTTTAAAACAAAAATTGTAATCGTAGACCATTTGTTTTCCTTTACATACCTTCTGCAGTTAACTGAAACATGCATGTTTTTTGTGTGGCTGCACAGTGGATTCCTAAATCTATTTTTTTTTTAAAATGTCTTGGCCACTTCAATACTTTAGCATGAACGGAGTTTTAGGAAAGTAAACATAGTTGCATTTTCAGTGCGTTTCTTAAAGATAATATCACAGTATATTTACCTACAGCTGTGAGGCAATTTAAAAAACAATGATGTTCTAAATTGCAATTAAGATATTGTAAATCAGTGTTTGCCATTCTTCACCTGGAAGGGAAAAAACAATTGTGCTTACTGGATAGAGTGTCATTCCTCACCGAATGATATCGCTTTCATCGTTTGATAATGGAATCCACACATGGAATAATGAAGCAGCGATGTCTGTAAGGGAGCAATTAATTCTCCCCTCGTCCTTGTCTGAGGATCTGAGGAAATGAGAAACTGCAGCTTCCCAGCTGCCGGAAAGCGATGACTTGCATTGCTGCAGGTCAGCAGTAGCTGCAGTCATGCAGGGGGCCTGCATTAAGTATCTGATTGCATCACAGTCACTCTCTCCATCAGAAAGGAACTGGTTTCACACATCTGACTGTGAACAGTAAGATCACGTTCTGAGTGCTGCAGTAAGAGTGAAAATTTCGCTAGCAGAAGCATCCTTCTTAGTACATAAGAGACGTCCGATAATGATCTCACATGATTACATGATTACTGCGGCGACTGCAGAGTTGATTTCTGACTTATTGAGAAAGTTAGGTCTCTGAAAGTAATCACGATACCAAATGCACATGTTTTCATAGGAATGTATGGATATCATATCTTAAACTAAAATACGGGATGATATGCAAACTTCAAAAACTCTGGTGCATTTCAGGGGAATTATGTTAGAATGTCAGGTTCATCCCGGGTTCTTAGCGGTGTCCCCGGAAAAGCAGGTGCAGGAATAGTTTGGTATTATGACCCATTTGGTCAGGTGTTACAGATAGCTAGGGCGGCAGCCTCACTCGTGTGCAGTTTCAGGTGCAGAGATGCTGACTTGCCATGGAAATGAGATGCACCGAAATATTACCCACCCCATCTACATTATTATAGTATAGCGGTGGGCCAGGTTTTAGAATGGAAGCTATTACTGGCATGGGCATTAAGGAGTGTCTTTGTGTGAACCCTATCAGCAATAGGTGCCCTGAAGAAGGCATCCCGATGCCATGTGAATCGGCTTGAGATCTAATTAAATTTCCTTTGTAAAAATACCCATCCAGTTGTCTGTCTTATTAGTCAACACGCTGCCGTGTGACACTCTGGTCTGAAATGTCTCTTCTTTCTCTCTTCTTCTCACCTTTTAAAGCTCACTATCTGGATAAGGTAGTTCAAGGTACTGTGCTTTCGACTCTTTATCGCGGCATGCTCCCCCCCGTCCGTCCCCGTCCCCCCCCGTGCCTTCCTGCGACACACCCGACTTCCTAATGACCTCGCTTGTTTCATTGACTAGAACTCCGGTATCATGTCATCATTTAACCCGGAATTGCAGAATCTCATGTCCATGCGCGCCGCAGCCATTTTTTGCCTAACCCAGCAAATTAGCATTGAGATTTCTTGCAGGACGGGAAGATAATGACTCTGTGATTATGCATTCCTTCAGCAAATCGAACTCCTAATGATTTTGTTTGGAACCGGCTGAGCTATAAGTGACCTATATATTGTATATTCATAACTTGCTATTAGTTTCCATCCTCAAGCTTGCAGACGACCAAATCAAAATACATCACGATACAAACACACGACAAACAATCTATCGCAGTTCTGTGCCAGTCTCTGTCTCACTTTTCTTCCTCTGTTTCCTCTTACCGACTCTGTTCTTACATGTCTGTCAGTCTACAGCATCCTTCAGTGAAACGTTATAAGTATTTTAATTTTCTTTCCCCAACTTTCCTCCCCCTCCCCTATAATGGCAGACAAGATAGGATATAAAGGTAATGAAACGAAAGCCCCAAGGGATTGTCACCAACAATCCCTCCCTGATTTCTGTCTTGAAGCACGACATAAACGTGTCTCTGTTTAGTCTATCAATGTTTTATTGTGGTCCTTCCTGGTATCTCATTCTTTGTCCGTCCCAACTGGTCAACCTCACACGCGGCTGTAAGGCTTGTTGGGAGTCCCCTACTGGTCTCGTTCCATCTGTTTGCAGCCTGAACACTGATGTTTGTTAGAATAGATGCTGAGCTGTTTTAGTCACTTTCTGGGCTTTGCATATGACGTCAAGAGGAATGTAATCTGGGCATAAAGTATAGATGTGGAAACAATGAAGGAAACGCCCCCTATACTTTGTGCTTCCCTTCTGAGTCTGGTGTAACTTCACTTGAATGAGAGCTAGATATCACTATCCTCATCCTCCTTTCGGACATAATTGGATTTTATAGAAACCTCCAGGGGTTAAACAAGCTGCATTTTCGATACAATGAATGTTTTACAAATTTGCACAATGGAAATAACAGCATCTTAATATTTATATCGAAAACTAAGGTAAATATTCCTGGGAGGTTAACAAGAATTGTGAGTAAACTTTAAACGATACGTACCCTATGTATTGCTACAAAATCATATGATTGCAGAAATATTATATATAATATATTTATGTATTGCTTAGATCGGATTTGATCATTATACGTCATGTATAACATGTAATGAAAAAAGCCTGTTAGATTTGGAAAACAAATTCCGTTACATTCACGTGAAATTACAGTATATGTGCATTTCTTAAGGCCTGTCTGAAGTTCATGTCAATATATGTCCACCAAATGTTTTTTTGTTTTTGCTTATTTTTTGGAATGAAGATGTTAAAGTCCCCCTTGTTTTAGATCCCCCCCCTCCCCCCACCACTACCGCCGCCGCCCT
>JABFDZ020000016.1:13690005-13717072 GCA_019775955.2 Pollimyrus isidori
GTACCTCGGTTTTTCTCTGAAGTAAATAAAAATTAAATAAATACTCTTTAAGGTGCAGCATTAAAAATACCACTGGAACAAGAACAATTGTGCTCAAAGTCATTTCACTGCCACAGCCTTTTTACATATTCATTGTTCACCTGATAGTGAAGAGAGCTGCTATTGTAACGTTAAGTGAAATACTTAGCATTTCAAAAGTTAGGAGCAAAGGTTATACCATTTCACATGGCTTAGTACCTCTTAGTTTAATGCCGTTGTTTAAAGAGCATCACAGAAAAGTCAGTAAAATGCAATTTATATAACTGTCATGTTAAGGTGGAATTAACTCTTAATAAATGAATTCTCACTTTACAAGTAAATGTTGATAGATCCTGTGCAGTGAGTGGAAATGAGCTTTTTTATTAGGGTGCCGGCATATAAATAAACCACCACATTTTAATTTCATTATTCTTAACTTTATTCGGCTTCATTTCCATTAGATTACATCAGTTGATTCATTATTGGGACCTCAGTGTTGGTATCGATCCGCTGCCATCCCAAAGCCAAGCGAGGAAATAAGTTCATGTGCGGAAATATCTCGAAAGAAGTGCAGCTCATGCTGGAAAGTGACCTGCAGAGATTATTTAGAAGTTGAAGTTATGAGAAAGCCAACGTCTTCGATCATGTTCTTGTGTGCGTACGGCATACAGACGTCTGAGTGGTATTGATCACCTGATGTCTTTTTCTCCTTTCTTCCAGTGTCTGTCGGGTTTGAATACGAGTCCTGTCTGGATTTGATTCTCTGGGAAAAAAGAACAGCTCTTTTACAAGGATATGAATTGGATGCTTCCAATATGGGTGGATGGACGTTGGACAAGCACCATGTGCTGGATGTGCAGAATGGTGAGGAAATTTGAACAATGATTATCCTTGTCCTGTATAATGTATGGAACTTTAATGATAAATGATGACGGTGTGTTTAAATTGTTATTAATATGAAGTATGACTGTTCCCATTACAAGGTTCATTGTACAATTCAGATGTTTTTTTCTCAGGTCGGATTTGCATATCTTCACAGTTCACATTCATAATTACAAGACACCTGTAATGTGAACACATGTGACCTCAAACAGCATTGTTGCGTGTGTTGGTTCTTTATTTTGCTTTGGAATTGTAGCCTTGGTTGTTTGTGGCCATGCTTGTTTGAATCGCTATGTGATTTTCATAAGTTCCTTCCAGTTTGGCTTGAATTGATTAGTTGCCCCAAATAACTAGCAAATCGCCAACTTTGACATCCCTCCCATGACTGTTGTCACAGTTGTAGCTCTCCTCCATTGTTCTGCTGTGCTGTTGGCGCTGGCTGATGACACGACCTTCAAACTTACCATTCTGATTCATGTCACATGGGCATGAATCGGATACGTATCCCATCTAGGACCACATATGAAAGTGATTCAAATCACATTTGAAAAGATCGGATTTCTGTGTCCACACAGCCCTGAAAAAATCAGGTCTGTGTCACATTAAGGCAAAAAAAATTTGAGTCACTTCAACCTGGGAATGTGAATGTAGCCTATGATTACTAAATAAATGCTCGTGCTGACTGGGAGGCACGTAAATGAGAGGGACATTTGTAAATATGTTGATTCATACTTAAAAGTGAAAGCAACACTCATGTCACCGAACACCGTTAGAGCATCGATCTAATTTGCACGTTACATTTGGGACACTAGTTTGACAGGCAGAGACTCCTCAAAATGATGGCCGCCTAATTGAGTGAGCAAAGTGGTTAGCTGGAGTGACAAGGCGTACGAGGCAGAGGATGGCGGACAAGTGACAGGTGGCTGTGCAGTCGCCCTAAAGTGCTGCAGTAAATATTCAAATGAAGATGAAACATTGTCTGTAATAACAGTGGAAAGTTGTGGAGCAGACTCTGAAAGTAATGACTGAATAAATCAGCTGAGGGGATGTGGTATGCTGACTTGGGTGATTTCAGTGGATGGAGCCTCAGAACTCTATTTGTTCTGGTATATGGTCAGATCACAAAGCGTTGAGCTCTCAGCAGACTGGAAGGCTCCGGAAATTGCTTAACCCTGCTTTTCTCTTCTTTTGTAAATACACACACTGCTGGGTATCTGGACACAAAGGGACAAAGGTAACGAACATATAATTATACATTTGGCTGTCGGCTATAATAGTCCTCAAGCAGTGTTTCGCCGAAGCGGACCGGGCCTGCTTTGAGGCTGCCGTCTATTGTGGAGTGATGTTAAGCCCCTGCTTACCTCTGTGACTTAGTGCCAGCTGTCTTGGTGAATTTGTGACCCTTTAATCTCGGGGCTTGCTGAAGCGGGTCAGGCCGGCTCTTCCCCAGTGTCTCTGTCTCCCATTCCTGTTTAACCCTTCGGTGGATAGTGGTAAATAAGGATTCCTCTCATTTTTCGGTGTGGCGAGCTAAACACTCATCGGTGAGCACGGCCCAGTGTTTTAGAATAATTGGATCCGAGCTGACTAAGCACAATAGCCTTTTCCTTCATTACGCAGCCCATCTGTCCGTCAGAGGCCTTGTGTGGTATTATCGCACCTGGGAGTTCGAGCAGGGCTCCTTAAGAGGCCCCTTCATCTACCACGCAGAGGCCTTGCAGCTGCCATTGTCAGGAAATTCACTGCTGAACCACGACTGAGGCTGTGATTTCTGTACTTGTTCTTATTTTTCCGTGTTAGGCATCAAAATAAACCTTTATCTTGTGATATTAGTTTCCCCCCCCCCCCAAATAGCTGATGATGCATCACGCACCATTTAACTTTGCAATTGTAGAACACTCACCTTAACACGACCCATTAAATGAACCACTGTTGAGTTAATAGATATCTTATCCTAACAGCCTTTTGCTTAGATTATCTGTATTACATTGTTCAATTTCAATAAATTACTTAAGGTTAACAAGAAAAAGAACTGACCAGCTAGCGTTAACAAAAAAAACTGACCGGCCAAGAAACCAGTTTGCAACAGAAATCACTCGTAGAATGTGGTATTTTTACAATAAAACCATTTGTCTTAGCTACTCTAAATACGGTACGTTGATGGTGAGATTAAAGCTGTGCTACTGCGCACCTGTTACCGCAACAGTACACAAGTTCAGAGTATATTATCACAGGGCTATAAAGCATTGTAGATGTTTTCCTTTTGATCACATTTCCTTACCTTTTCTGTTCTTAAAGGTACAGGCATTGGTCACCTTTTTAGTACCTGCCCTCTCAGGCATCCTGTTGAATAATCCCATTTCTTTAGCCACCCAGAGCAAAAAACAGCAAGAAATCTGATTGTATGCTTATTTACACCTCAGCTTTTTGCTGCGCTCATAGATATATAGAGTGGGGGCATGATGAATATTATCAGACATTTATTTATCCATTGCATCATTTGTTACCCATTGGGATCTGTTGTTTTCAAGTAGTGTGTCACAGGTCTTGAAAACGGCCTCACATCTTAGTTCCTAAAGGTGCAAACGTCTTTGAATTTCTGCAGCATCACGGGGATCATAGTCTACTCAACAAGTCTCTCCCTCCCCCATTAATCATCAATGCAAACCCACCTCTCAAAATGGTGCTACTACACTATGGAAGATATAATCTGATATGATAGGCAGGAAATAAAACAGCCAGTCATGTGACACGATGAACCCAGTCTCTTCCAGTTGGTACTTTCTGCATTCTCTGATGTCTGCTATCTGCGGGCTTCCTACGGTGGGCGTCTTAAAAATTGAGTCGTTTCTCCACCATCCCCCCCCCCCAGGTGCTGTAATGCCTTTCCACTCCTTGACGCTCGACCCCCACCACTTCTCGAACAGCACCAGATAAGGCAACCTGCTGCCCCTTTTACATAAAAGCTGCCGCCATCGTCATCTTATATCCTGCTCCGCTGCAAATTGTCTCATGTCAACAGGGGAGTTGTGGCCCAGAGCTAAATGTTAATCTTTAAAACAACATCTTTGGCTAATCCCAATGAAGTCTGTCTTGGGGGCTGCTCAACATAATCGAATTGGCTTACTTGTCCCTCTTATAAACCCTGGACAGGGTCGGAGGTGAAGGAGGAATACCTGTGTCAGAGAAGTCCTGGATCCATGGGGAGGTTCTCTGAGTGTTTCAATGCAGAACCTTTATTATTTCGGCAACTATAATGTTCTCCATGACCCTGCGCCATTTTTTCCTCAAAATATTGTGTTATCTGCTTTGCTCAGGGACACAGAATTTGTTGATAGCGTTTATTTATTTATTTGTTTATTTATTTTATTTACTTACTTTCTTATTTATCTGATACTTTTTTGCAAAGCAACGTACAAGTGAGCTCTCACAAGTAACAATGGTTCACCTTGAATGGTACCTCCGCTTCTTCTATTGAGCCCGTGTTATCTTCTTCACCCCGAGACGCTGCTTAAGATCGGTCCAGGCGAGCTTCCTCAAGGCAACAAAAGCTCGGCAGGAAAGCCTGGTGGAAGGTCCGTTACGCTCCAGCGTCTTCTGAGATGGAGCAGAGTGTGTTTTTGTGAGGAGAGTCTGCATATGGACCTGTGATATTCCATTAAATATTGAAAAGCACAAGTATAGATACATTTATGTGGACATAAAGAGAGGGATAGGATACAAATTAGCTTCACCTGTAGGACCTCTAATGCAGTTGAGTTCATTTGTAAATGGATTAAAGCTTTTTAGGTGGAATGCAGATATGCTTTGCATTCACAGGTGGAGTTATCAGCCCAATATCCAGACTAATTAACCATTTGAGGTTTTCAGATAATGTTAAATTTATTCCTCAAGCGTGCCTTCGCCATTACAGTGAAGAACAGGAACGCCGAACACATGGGGTCGGATATGTCTTGAAATAGACTTCCAGCTCTGCCAAATGTCACGCCGTTTCTGATAACACCATGCTGGATTCAGTTTAGTGCACCGCTACACCCAAGCATCCGCTTCCCCACCCAGGCCAACAGAGCTGCTGTTACGCTGGAGGGCATAAGAGGAGGCTTCCTTCAGTGAGGGGGTCTGCCTGGAAGCCGTAAATCGCCCGCAAATTAAATTGAATTGAATTTAGTTGCTCAGTCATTCCCACGTACCCCAAGTCGCAGCTTATTCACATTCTGCTGCTGTCTGCTTGGTCACCCTCAGATTTTTCAGTAATTCCATCATCGGGAGTGATGAGAATGTGCTTTATGCTAAATTGGTCGTGGAGAGCTTTTTCCTCCTCCTCTATGTTTTTATTATTATTTTTTTTTATTTAAGGGTGGTACTGTGGGCACATTTTCCACACCTGTGTCAGCCATATGCATTATTTATTAGATTAATTGCTGTTTTTATTTGTAATTTGGATCTCGGGAACAAAGGCACCTTATTTACGAGGCTCTCCAGAGCGAGAACGTTGAAAGTCGAGACGGAAGTCGTCGGGGTGACACGTCGTGCTCTGTTACTGTTCTCGACAATGCCCATCTGTCTTTGTCAACCAAGACTGGGGAAAAGCACAACGTCTAGATGTCTCAGCGCTTCTCATGACCGCGTCTTCATTTGTGTCCTTCAATCAATTAATTGGTGAATAAACTTAATCGGAAAGGAGCCAGCTGGCTCCCAGCTACATGTGTTTTTAAGTATATTGAGATTTATGGTGACATAAAAGCAGTGGAAGACTAGACCTCTTTTTCCCCAGTCATACACGGAAAGGGTCTGCATGGCATCATTGATCTTTCGAGTAATTAGGACAGAGACTGTGTTGGAATTCCAGTGTTGCCTATTCTGAATAATTTAAAACACACAGCATGTAATCGCCTTTTGAAAATCTTCTTTGAAGCCCCCTAACATAACTTGTATTTGCACAGCACTTAAATATTTATCCGTAATCACTCGAGCCCTTTGTGCGCTCCAGTTAAAAGAATATTTCATTGATTTCACCCATCAGCAATCTTTTTGCGACTCGCATCTCAGTCTTCCTTCAAGTGATGTCGGGTGAGGGACAAGAGTTGGAGAAAAAGGGGTGCAAGCTTGTGTACAATCTGTGGCCAATTGTCTGTTGTGCTATATGGCTTTTCTCTTTGCTCATAATTCTGGATGATCGCCCATTGCACATTAGCACGGAGAAAAGACCTTCGCCGGCCACAGTAATGAAGTCAAATCAAATCCGGTTTTCCTTTGGTTTCCTACTGGAGCAGTGAGTTTTACGTGGTTTAATGATCATTCTTATAGGTTACATTGCCTTATCCCGTTCTGTTTCTATAATGAAGGATTCTTAGATCTTGAATTAACTTTACAATTTTTAATGGTATAATCGATCATCCTTATGATAATTTAGTGTCTGAGTACTGTACACTGCCTTTTGTTTGTATAGTTGTGCAGTGCCCTTCTCAACATTGTCACTTCACAGCGCTCAACAAAGATTCAATAGAACCTGCTTGGTAAATACATGACTGTGTGTTGTACAGTACAGAAACCTGAGTGAAGGTGCCAGAAGATGGCCTACTCAAGGAAACTCCTGCTGTATCTGTGAGAAGTAAAGGAAAGAAAACACTAGGGGTCCAAGGCCAACTGGCTTTGCAAGCCCTCGGGCGTTCTGACCTTATATGAGTCAGACATAAGCGAGCAGGACTCGTTGGAAGTAGAGTTCAAAGTGGAACAGTGATCTTCTGGTCAGGCCTCTGTTAGGACAGCCTTGTTAAGGTCAGCAAGTCAGCCTGTGGTGTCACAATATTGTGAGTTCAGTGAAGGCTCCATGCCTTGCAGCTCTTGATCAGCGGACATTTGCTGCAGGCACAGACTCCTACTCGGGAACAGGAAATATCCTCTGCTTATTTCTAAAAGTGCTCCTTAACCGGCAGTAATTGTGAGAGCATCCAGAATAAACATAATCAAGATTCAAATCCTTGACACAGTCTCCTTAAGGTAAACATCAAAGTATCATTTCAAAACAAGTCTTCACCTGTGCACTCTTAAAAATGTACTTATCTGAACTGCATGTCTTTATTGCCATGCTGTTTACCTTTCCATAATTTATTCCGGATAGCCAATCCATAAATGTATGGGGTGGATATGTAGGGGCTTTTTTGGAGGGAGGGGCTGTTCAGAGAGGGTTACGTAATCTGTGAAGGATAAGGACACATTCTGGTTGTCTTTAAACAAAGTGGAGTTTCACATTTGAAGGTGACTGCCTTTTTAGTTGTGGTATGTGCTGCATGCCATTTGTACTCTTTGTGCATACCATTGTGCATGCACCTTGAAATAAATCTGTGGAATGAGGTAGAGAATCATAAGGACAATCCCTTTGATAAGAAGGTCCTAAAAGGAAAATATGACTCTGGCTTAAATATCAATTTTATTAATGTGATGGTGAGTAGAGATGGTGTTACCTGCAGGAGCAATGCAGTTTGACTTTGCATAGCATACCCATGGGGATCATTTTATAAAGAACGTACACTGGATTTCAAGTCATTTATTCACTGACATCCAAAGATACTGTAGATGTGAAAGACAGATGACCAATTACAACTGGATTATATGGCACTCAATACAGCTCTTGTGGTCTTTCACATTACGATAAAGATAACTACTCAGTGGCTGTATGCATCAGAAACTAGATATTGTGCTTTTAGTATAACCTGGAAGGTCTTGTATATGCAAGTAATTTTTAATTAACAAAACAGTGTTTCCCCTCAGTTTACAGCTTTGGGGGGTGGATGCTGACAGGATTCATGGTGCTCATGTGTTTCTTTTAATGGCAGCAGTCAATATAACAACTGAACTAAACATCACAACATTTATTATATTATATAATATTTATAATAGATATTTTTGGCTGCTTTTCGGGTGGTTGACACAACATAATTTCCGACGCGCGCCCTCTGTCTGCTGGTGGGAGTGTGCTCACCTGTGTGCACGTATCAGGGCGGAACTCCACCGTGCGCGATACAGAGAGCAGAGGAGAATTGTAAACGCGCGACCATGTAGAGACAAAAATGACAAAGTGTTGTGTAAATAAGATAAATAACATAAGGCTGTTTAGTTTAATACAAGGACAATATATGACTTTTGTTGTGATCTAGCGCTATATAGAAAATAAAATTAAATAAAATTTACTTGACCTTCAAGGGGGGGGGGGGGGAGGTGCCGTTGGCGGGGTGGGGCGCCCCCCCAAATATAATGGTAGGGGGATATTGAAATATTCTTCAATTAAAGAAAACCAGTTAGTGTTTAGCGGCATTCCCAATTGCCCTTGTTGTAGAGTTTCTACAACTGTACATCATTCTTTGATTTAATGTTATTTTTCCAGCCTGTGGGCTGTTTCATCTAGCAGCTGAGTTCTTGTGAAAATTACTGTCAGGAATACAGATTGAAACTGATCGAGTAATCAAATAAGCAAGACTGCAGTAGAACTTCTATTTCCTTAAGCAAGACTCTGTCTTCAAGAGAAACCTGCCTAACTTGACTTGGTACAAATACATATTCTAGTGATTACAGATTTTTCAACAAATTTGGAAATATTGTCCTCAGGAACTCCTTTCATACACTTCATAAAATCATTTACTCAGCTTTTAAAATGTTTGCAATGTTTTGGAAGCAAGAGCTATCTTATTGTGATGTGATGTTTGGGAGCAACTGGAAACTGTAGACATATCCATATTTGTAACCCGTTTTGAAAAATAATCATGAACAATTGGTTCATTGCAGACACAAATAATGTCATTTTAAATTTGACCCTTCTTGCATTATAAAAATCCATCAGATTCTTTGAGGATAAAGGCAGTCCGTAAGCTAAGTAAAGATCATTTTGTATTTCTGTACAAATTATCTTACAAATTCTGCATTATTTTTATCTAGTGGTGTGCTATTTTGAATGTCAAACTTGTCAAAGTGATAATTGCTCATAAAAAGCTGACAAAATACATTTCACTGTCATTGAATTTTAATGCCCTGTTCAGATGGTCGGACCACTTTATATCAGATTGGTTTGGCATGATCTTCAGTCTGCCTGTCTGGGGGTCAACTGAAGAGATTTTATGAGGAAATCCAGTTTATATGCTTTTTTCCAATATTAATTGGTTGGATGTGGTAAGAATTTTTAAATGTGTAATTCTCACCCAAGAAACAAAGCTATACAGAGTATACAGACCATAAAGGTGTGACTAAAATGGAAACTGCTGAGTGTAGTAGTCTTCGTAACTAAAGTATATTCAGTAGCGATGACCAAATATAGCTTCATGAACCATTTGCTGTATTTTTTGACCCCACTAGATGGTGCTCTTGGTTTGCTTTGGGGCATGCTATGAGCCCTTTACTGAACAGAGAGCACCATTTAGTTAGGTCAGAAATTAAAGCAAATTGTTCATGAGTCCTCTTTTGGGCTTCACTAGCATTCAGTCTGTTATGTGTATTTTTGTAGCATTCGGTTACTTGACAAATTGATCCTAAACGCCATCAGCAAAAGAAAAAGAATGAAGATGGTGATTGAATCACACTTTTTTCCTAATTAAATGTACTTTTGCTTTTATTTGTTCGCTTTCCCCCAGGTATTGTGTACAAGGGGACTGGGGAAAACCAGTTCATTTCTCAGCAGCCTCCTGTGATTAACACCATCATGGGGAATGGCCGCCGACGCAGCATCTCCTGCCCCAGCTGCAACGGGCAGGCAGACGGAAACAAGCTGCTCGCTCCCGTGGCCTTGGCTTGTGGCATCGATGGCAGCCTCTTTGTTGGGGACTTCAACTACATTAGACGCATCTTCCCTTCTGGGAATGTCACCAGCGTCATGGAGCTCAGGTTGGTAGCTGACTAGCTGAAGCTAACCTTTTTATAATGACCTTGGGGGATTTCTCTTGTCCTGTTGTCTTTATCATTCGACCCTAGTGAGACTTTTTTCCTGTTAAGATTAATTATTTCAGATAATTCTGGAAGAATCCTGTGTTGCATAATCACCAGCAGACAAGACAACTCTGTCTTTTTAATTTGTTTCCTACAAACTATAAATTGCATTGGTAAATGTTTTTCTTCTCATTCAAGCTTTAAATTCTACATCTCAATTGTCCCAGAAATAATAACAAGTTAATTCATGTGGAGATGGTCAATCTCCTATAAGCACTGCTTGCTGTTAATGGGAAAGTGGGAGAGATCGGTTTTATTCCTGACCTTCACCAAACATTTTCCTTTCACTGCGTTGTACTCAGCCCCTTTCCAAAACCTTTCATTAGCATTTTGTTAATGTCAGGTTGTCACTGCTCATTACAAACTAGCAATTTACAAACTACCTGGAACTAGATTAAGATGCAAAACAAGTGTTGAGCTAAATACACCCTTCTTTGCTATCAACTGCATGCTCATTTTAATAAATAGTTTCATAAGTTTTGCTGCAGCAAAATAAGGAAGAAAATACTTTTTTTAAGATTTCGCCTTCTATTTCATTTACAAATTCACTTACAGTTATAGGTATAAAATGTGGTGTCAGGGCATTCAGTAACACTTTTAAATCATTGGCCTATCACTTGACTTTCCAAGCTATTAAGTATTACTTCTGCGATATGAGCATGTGACGAAACATTTATAATATGAACATGTGTATTTCACGCATGTCTAGGTGTGACGTGTCACACTAATTACATGAATAATTATGAATTCAGTCTACGTGCAGTAGCTTTGCTGAAGGCTTGATAAAAAAAAAATGTCTCGGTTCCTGGTGGCACAGTCAGTATGCCATTAAGGGAAGTACCGATATACCATATATGCAGTATAATAATACATATATAATATATATATATGTATATGTGATGGCAAGTAGTCCCACACATAGTATTTTCTAGCTACCTTATTTTGGAACTTGGAAGAGGCCACTGGTGGGAACCATGTTCCAATATGTCTCCAGCAAATTTTCACTTTCTGCCAGCTCTGTGTGTGCTTTTCTTGTAACTATTTCACACTGTTTTATTTTCTTCCTGCCTCCTCTCTCCTAAGAAATAAAGATTTCAGACATAGGTAAGCCCTCTCATTCAGTATACAGTCCTGTGGATGTACCGTTGTCTGTCTGGCATTGCGTTACATCTTATTCAATCAATGCAATGTGCAAACTGCTGAATTGTGTTCATTGTCTTTTTTTGTTACTTTTACATTCTTTGAGGAGCTCATTTCACTTTTCACAGATGAATAAAGCACTTTCTTCACGCAGAACAGCTTCTCTGCGTTGCTATTTTGCTGCTTTCCGAATATATTAAGTTCACCCGGGAATGTTAAGTCAAGATCATTACAGCAACTACAAAAAAATCTGGAATATGATCAACAATCTGATTGACTGTCTCTGATTGTATTTTGTACTTAGAATTCGCTTAAATGAAACTCTGAAATCCAGATTTAAAAGGATAACAATATCAATTTATGGAAGCACATCTTTTGTTACTAACATAATCTTGTAATTTTGTAAGTAACATTCTGTAACATAATTTGAAGCAGCGACTGTGTTTGAAATAGTGACGAGACAAGGCTCTCCCGCACTGATCTAGGATCTGAGACGTGTTTAAATCCAATTTGCAGTAACTGTACCTTCTGCCATATTGAGGCAGAACACAATGCCTCAATCAATCCTGCCAATTGATCCCCAATTCTGTACTAATAAATCTGAGCAGATTAAACATAGTACCGGTCCGGAATAGGTACGAGACGAGCCAGAGGGGGAGGTCTAACAGTACGTGTCGTTCCAAAAAACAATATCTTGAATTATAACACATCATCAGATTACATATTAATGATGAGTACAGTAAGCCAAGAAATTGCACTTTGTATTTCTCGGATTTGATCCCCCAGGGGCTGAGGCCTTTCCCGTATTCATTTGAGCACATCGCACCGTATTTCTAAGTGTCATAAAGAAAAGCAATATTGACTAATGCACCACAGAGCCTCATAAACATTAGAGGATATCGACCTGTCTCTTCCAATGAAGCTGTCCTTATTGCTGTACAGTTAACCGTGTTGGCATTGGCAGTTTACAGGCATTTTCATTGTTTTCATCGTCGTTGTCTTTAACCTCTTTCATTTGTTTTCATAGTCCACCTGCTTCCATATTTCGTGCTCCTTCTTCACCAAAATCTCAGTTGTCCGTTTCGTGTATATTTGCAAGAGAGTCTCATTTCCTTTTGTGTATATTATTTCATGGAATGAGGCTTCGAAACATTACTTGATGAAAATGAGTTTTGTTAAATAATTTGTTTATACGAAAGATTTCAGTATTTGCTGTTGTTTTGTAGTACACATATTGTATAACAGACAGACTCATTGAGGTGAGAAAAACTTTAAGTCAATTATCCAAACTGCTTATCCTTCTGGGTCGCGGGGGGTCTGGAGCCTGTCCTGGAAGCTACAGGCACGCTAGAGGCGTGGAACATCCCAGGATGGGGGGCCAGCCTGTCACAGGGCACACTCACACATGCACACCTATGGGCAATTTAGTAACTCTAATTAGTCTCAGCCTGTCTTTGGACTGAGGGGGGAAACCAGAGTACCTGCAGGAAACCCCACAACGACACGGGGAGAACATGCAAAACTCCATGCCGCCCTCGAATGTTAAATAGTACATTCTCAAATTAATATAAAAATGTTCAACCTGTGATGCATTTCACATTAGCTATATATTTTAAAAAGTATGTTGCTCATTTTTTAAATATATCACTACTCCTCATTGGAATAATTTTCTAAGGTGTATGTTAGTATGCATATGTGACCGTACTTGTCACGTACCCATTTTATGTCATCTTCCTTTACCTGAAGTACAGTTCAAATTCTAAGAACAGAAGTACAAAGGGCAGGAAAAATCCCCGGATGTTGTTTTTGCCCTGCATCGGCTGCATCCTCGCCAAACCAGTACAATCCCATGATTCATTTGTTCTTCGGGGGGGCAAGTCACCAAGTACGACCGTTGCGTTCTTGGTATGGAGAGACAGTCCCAGTGTCCATGTTTGCTGGTTTGTTCATTTCTGAAGTGGTTTATCCCTTGAGTGGTGCTCTGGGTGACAGTGAACACACTAAGCGCTGGTCCCTTTCTGTCCCCAGCAACAACCCGGCTCACAGGTACTACATGGCCACCGATCCTGTCACGGGGCAGCTGTACATCTCCGACACCAACTCCCGCAGGATATACCGGCCGAAGGTGCTGACGGCAACCAAGGAGCTGCTGCAGAACAGCGAGGTGGTGGCAGGGACTGGGGAGCACTGCTTGCCTTTTGACGAGGCTCGATGTGGGGATGGAGGCAAAGCTACAGAAGCCTTACTGATGGGCCCCAAAGGTACCCTATAGTTCCACCTCCCAGGATACTATCATCTTTACAAGTTGGCGTAATATTTAGCATATAAAATTTTACTTTCAGTTTCTTCCCCGTTTTCCATCTTAACCAGGATTTACTATTTTTATCATGAAATAAGATTATATTCTTGTAACATCAATGGAATGTAATAGTATCATATATTGTACACATGTTCCTCTAGAGAAAGTGTTCTTCTTTCTATAGCTATTCATGGAGTGTTGAAGGGTCGCTCTCATTTCTTCTCTTAAAGCGCCATCAAACCAGGTCTGAACGCGGTTAGAAGAATAGAGAAATGCCAGCGCCGTATGACAGGGCTGTTTCTTTTCCTGACAGTTGCTTCTGAGCAAGGCGATATTTTTAATTCATCCGCACTTTTGGGGGCCGCGTGTCTCCGCCATATTACTGGTGCGGAGACCAATCCATCATGCTGTGCCCTGGCAACTGCCTGCGTGTCAAAGAATATTCTTGCGGTGCATAACAAGCATTAATTTCTAATTTATTTCCCAAAGTATTTGGATCTCCTTGGAACATAAGATCAAGAAATGCCCCTGCAACTATAATCCCGGGATAAAAGTGGCACAGAGCTGGCAGTTAATATATATTCCTCAGGGAAACCCGGGTGATTGCCGCAAGCATGCTTTCCTCAGCTGGGAAACACACACCTTTTAGCCTCACTCTATCAGGCTGACATTTTAGTAGGCCACTGTAACCATGGCAACTGGCTGTCTTTCATCGGTTTCATTTAAAAAATGATGAAAGCTGTAATTTTACCTTCTCCACAGGTAGAAGGAAGTTTGTTGCTATTTTCCCCCTTTTTAATCGCTTTTTTTTTGATGGACTATTCCAAGTCTGTTTTTTTAACTTTGGAGAGAGAGACGAACCCGACATAACAACATTGTTTTCATGAAAAGTAAATAAAGAATCAGAAGACAGCATTTAGTTATTTGCGTATTTGAAATAGATCTCGATCCTTGAGTATTCGGCAAGTGCAGCCTGATGGGTCTTTGGCGTGTGGGTTTATTTTTTTCTCCTTGTATTCAGGTATTGTGGTGGATAAGAATGGAATTATTTACTTTGTTGACGGCACCATGATTCGGAAGGTGGACCAGAACGGCATCATCTCAACCCTACTAGGATCTAATGACCTGACCTCAGCTCGACCTTTGACCTGTGACACCAGCATGCACATTCGCCAGGTGATTGTTCAAATCTGTGACATGAGCAGCCCGACATATTCCACATAAGCATGTGCTGGTGAGCACCAAAAGGCACACGGCACCCTCTTGTGGCACGTCAGTCGCAGCTGGGTCGGCCTGTTTCTCCGCTAGGAAATATCAAACTATCACATATAGCCCATCACAAGTTTAATTAGGCACCTGTGATTCCACTAAGTGCCAACCCATGAAATCCAGCTCGTTGCAGCAGGAGACCTAGAAGTTACAGAATGCATTTTAATTAACGCACGATTTGTACCTGAAACACCACATTAAGCATGAGTCACCACACAGGTAAGGATCTCTGAGATCAAGTGGAGTACAGGACTTCCTGCAGCTCGCAGAGACAGGAGCTGCTGAACCTTGACTTGGTACCAGCACAGCTGTGGTGTCAGTGATGCTGCCTTAATTCGAAGTGGGCTGCATGTTTCTCCAGTCTCACCGCGGAATGCGAGACGTGGAACGCCCAACATACGAGATGAAATGTAAAATTTTGAATGAGGGTTGCATGTTGAGGCCCTTTTTCCTGCCTCTGTCCTCCAGGTTTCGGCCTCAGAGCTATAGATTACTGGGGTTACTTGGTAACAGGAGAATGGAGGAAAAGTCTGGAAATCAGAGCAAACGAAATGTCCCCTCCGGCAAGGCTACCCCTATAAGAGGTAGTCGTGATTAGTATGTAATTAGCGAGAGCGTGTCTGGTTGTCTTATGTTCGCATCGCTCCCTAAGCCCCAGACCATTTGGCTTGCGATCCATTGGGTGTTCTAGCCTCCATAACAGACACGCCTACCCTCATCCGTCCAGCGGCAAAACAGCCTGCTGGTAACCCACTGAGGCGCGCGCCTTCCTGTCACAGGCTGAGGGCTCCCGTCTTTAGCTGAAGTTTTCACCCTCGGGAGAAAATTTGTTATGTAGCAGCAGGGACACGGCAGGGGCAGATATGCGCTAATACACCAATTCATTTATGCAGACATATTCAGATGAAAATGTCGATGAACGGGATGTAAATCTAATGAATGTAAATGTTCCTGATGGCTCGAAAAGTGGGAAGAAGAATGTGACCTTGACACAAGATCTGGAGCTCGGCTGAGGCTTACGCACTCATAACCCAAATCCCAGGACAAGCCAGGATTCCATTATTGCTCCACTTCTCCGCATCTTCACCCCAGGGAGAGGCTGTTTATTAGCCATTAAACAGGGGCAGGGAGCCAGGATTGGCGGCCCAGGTGTACTGTGGTCCAGTGGAGCAAAAACAAAGACGGCACTTGTCAGTTTAATTGCGACGGAGAGAAGAATACGGCCTTTGTAAAACAAAAGACAATACACTGACTATACACTACATGTTGTCTGTGTTATTGGTCTATAACAATGAGAAATTAGTGTATGCCATTGTCTGCCTGAATTGCTGCAATTCCCCTATCGACATGTCTGATGTCAACATTCAGTAGTCATGACATGGTATGTGACTGAAAGGCAGGATTGAATGTCTGCTGTTAAGTCTTAGGTTCCCAGGTATAACTAAAGCAGAAAATAGAGAGGGGCAGACTCAGTCTATCACATGTCGCAAACATTAAAGCCCATTATCTTCAAAGGGACGATGTCACTGATTGTTGGCTTGAAATTAACAGCCTGTTTAACCGAGGGCGGCTTTCCCTGCATCCCAAGTGGAAGATAAGCTCCACATTACATGCCCCTTCATGCCCCCTTCAGCAGACTGACCCTGGAAGTCACCTCATGTTAAAAAGCTCTGCCTTGTCACTATGGCCGCAATACCAGAAGGATGAAAAGAAGTAGCCTGCTTCAGCTCACTGTGAACTACTTTTATGTTGAGATAAATATACAGAACGGATATTATAAACACATAATCTGTTAATTGTGTGTGGTATCCTCTATCGAGATTCTGTACTGTTCTTCCACATAGGGTGACATCATGTCTGGAGTCTACAGGAAGCACAGAGCACAAGGCAGGGGAAGAGATGCTGGATCAGATGTCTACGGTGTCAGTTATTTAAATTCATGTTTATGTTAGAGTGATTCAGTACGATATGTTTTTTTTTTTGTCTTACTCAGGTTCGTTTGGAATGGCCTACTGACCTGGCTATCAACCCCATGGACAACTCCATTTATGTACTGGACAATAATGTCGTACTGCAGATCACTGAAAACCGGCAAGTTCGTATTGCGGCAGGGCGGCCCATGCACTGCCAGGTGCCAGGCGTCGAGTACAGCCTGGGCAAGAGGGCGATCCAGAGCACGCTGGAATCCGCCAGCGCCATCGCCGTGTCTTACAGCGGCCTGCTCTACATCGCTGAGACGGACGAAAAGAAGATCAACCGCATCCGGCAGGTGTCTACGGACGGCGAAATCTCCCACCTGGCGGGGGCGCCGTCGGAGTGCGACTGCAAGAACGACGCCAACTGCGACTGTTACCAGACTGGAGATGGCTATGCGAAGGATGCCAAGCTCAACGCCCCGTCTTCTATGGTGGTGTCGCCAGACGGAACGTTATATGTGGCCGACTTGGGCAACATCCGAATTCGCGCCATATACAAGAACAAGCCCTTGCTCAACTCCATGAACTTCTTCGAGGTCGCCTCCCCTGGAGCCCAGGAGCTCTACATCTTCGACATCAATGGCACCCACCAGTACACAATGAGCTTGATCACTGGGGATTACATGTATAACTTCAGCTACAGCAATGAAAACGACATCACGGCAGTGACGGACAGCAGTGGCAACACCCTGCGTATCCGAAGGGACCCCAATCGAATGCCAGTCCGCATCGTTTCTCCGGACAATCAGGTGATATGGCTTAACGTCGGGACAAACGGGGGGCTGAAGACCCTCACTGCCCAGGGACAAGAGCTGGTTCACTTCACCTACCATGGAAGCAGTGGCCTCCTGGCCACCAAGAGCACAGAGATCGGCTGGACGACCTTTTATGAGTGAGTATCATCCAGTATTTATCCTGATGCCCTCTTTCCCCCACACAAGCCTTTTTCACAGAATGGATTGAGGTGCAATGGAATGAATTTTAAATATTCCTTAAGGTACTGTGGTCCCGCTACAATACTTCATCAAACATGCTCTACATTATACTTTTGTGCAAATATAGGACTAAGGAAAAGATTTGTGTCTAAAATTTGTTCATGTTGATGAAATACTATTCTCTCTGGATCTGGTACGATCGCATGGATCTTTCACTGAGACCTTTTGTAGTCAGTGTTGTTGAAAGGCATGTCCTGATTGTGGATACTGGGATGAGCCTGGGGAGGAGAGAGTGAGTAAAGAGAAGTTAAGAATAAATCACAGCCTGCCACTCTTTGCCATTCTCCATAAGAGGTCCACATCACTATCCAGTCATTCTCAACTTCAACAGAGCGTATCTGCACAGGGGGACCTGGTAGATAGGTGTGTTAACCAGTGGTTTCAGTACATAGAGTTATCATCAGAGCAGTTGGTAAGCTTGTGAATCGGCTTTCCCATGTACCCTGCTGTTTGCTTATCCTTTATTTGGCGACCGTGTCCTATTTTGTAATTTGCTGGACGGACGAGTGAATTCTGAAATGTCAATTGGCAAGTCACCCAAACGTGTTCTTGTGGACGCCTGATGGATTTTTCTGTCGCAGCTACGACAGCGAGGGCCGGCTCACAAACGTGACGTTCCCAACTGGAGTGGTGACCAGCCTGCACAGCGAAATGGACGGGGCTATTACGGTGGACATTGAGACCTCCGGGAGAGAAGAGGACGTCAGCATCACCACCAACCTCTCATCCATTGACTCCTTCTATACCCTGGTCCAAGGTACTCAGTGGGTTCCTAAGGAAGCCCAGAAAATGATGAGCCAGTCAAGATTTTAAGACAGTGTTTCTGTTGAGACAAAAAGGTCAATGTAGGTTAACAGAAAGCCATGCATCATTGTGAGGACAAATGACTCCGGCAACAATGCACTAATGTCGCTGGATGCACTGTTTTTCTTTGGCATTTGGAATTAAACAACAGCTTCTTGCGAGCCATGAATACTATACAACTGACATGGAGATATTATACAGTTATGCAGTTAGATAATCTATTATACCTGCATTTTTTGTATTGGCATCAATAGACTGAAGTCATTTATAATAAGTACTAGCCCTGATAGACAATGCGTACAGCATTGGTAAGTGGACAAAATATATTAAAGGTCTGTTGGTAAAATGTATGAGATATAATATGTTGAAGAAATTAACATTATGAGGCAAGACAATCTCACATGCTGGCTTTCATAGGTTGTCGGTTACTTGCATTCTATTGTTCATTTTATAGATACAGACGTGCCAAAGGTATTCATCATAATTTCAATCATAAAAAGACCTTGATGTTGTTAACCGACATTTGTTATATGTCACATAAAGCAAAAACTGCTAGGCTTAGCATTGCTGAGCTGTAAATGTAAACTGCGTGCTATGCTCTGTTTGTCTTCCCCAGACCAGTTAAGAAATAATTATCAGGTGGGCCATGACAGCTCTTTGAGGATTGTCTACGCCAACGGGCTGGATACACACTACCAAACGGAGCCGCACGTCCTGGCCGGTGCCGCCAATCCAACGGTAGCCCGTCGCAATATGACGCTGCCAGGGGAGAACGGGCAAAATCTGGTCGAGTGGCGTTTCAGGAAGGAGCAGACAAGAGGCCGGGTCAATGTCTTCGGAAGGAAGCTCAGGGTAGGGAAATGAGGTGGCCGTCATATAGGAGCACTCTGGTAGAGCAGCTGTGCCTCACACGCAGATAAGGAACTCTTTGATCAAGACTAAAGCAAGTTGGGGTTGCTGGCTCTCTTTTCCATATTAGTGTATCTGCATTTTTATTTTATTTCTAAGGAATTCCTACAGCATTACAGCTAAAAACTATAAAATTTAATGGATATTAACATGACACATTTTAATTAATGTATATTTTGTCGTCAAAGTCACATACTTTCCTTACTTTTATATTAATTCTTCAAACAGGAACTCCTAAAGGATTAATGATGAAGAAATGTTTCATTTTTGTGCAGAAGCTGTTTATTATTTATCATGGTCTTTTTACAGCTTTCGTCTCTTAACGTCTCTCTTGTGTAACTGAACAAGACTTCGCTTAATATCTTCTAGCACTTCTCTTTTACGGGTCCACGAAATTCACAGGAGCTTTCATTTGAAAGGTTTTGGATGAGCGCCAGACAGTCTCTCCTCTTAAATAAACCTTGTTAAATAGTAGTTAATCTGAGCTGTTCCACCAAAACTGAGAAAGGGGCAAATTAATTCACTGTTGCAGTATAAATTACAGTAAATGGTGTTTCCTCATTAGGAACTTGTTTATATGGCTATAATCAAGTAGCTTAGAAGTCGATTGACTGTGACGGTCATCTTTTATTCTTTTCAGGTGAATGGTAGAAACCTCCTATCAGTTGACTATGACCGAACATTGCGGACAGAGAAAATTTATGATGACCACCGTAAATTCCTCTTGAAGATCATTTACGACACCTCTGGCCACCCTACGCTCTGGGTGCCGAGCAGCAAATTGATGTCGGTCAACCTGACCTACTCTTCCACGGGCCAGATCACCAGCATCCAGAGGGGGCCGACCACTGAGAGGGTGGAGTATGACAGTCAAGGGAGAATTGTCTTGAGAGTGTTTGCTGATGGCAAGACTTGGAGCTATACCTATTTAGAGAAAGTGAGTAGGGTCTTGCCTAATACTAACACAAATGACTGAATTTTTAAGCGTAATAGGTGTGCTTTCCTCTTTGAAGTTTCAGAATTTTAGAATGCAATACACTTAATTAATAGACTATGGTCTTGCTTTTATAGTGCAAATAAGAGATAAAAATCAATATTGCATGGAACATTGCCTATTATTATGAAATGGTTGAAGTGGAAAAAGAAAATCTGTTTGCACCTATAACAGAAACAGATCTTCTAGAAAAATAACATGACCAAAAAAAAACATTTACTGGGTTCTGAAATGCAACCATATTGCAGGGAGGCCACTTGTAAACAAACATACTGGTGTGAATGCATTCTGAGTACTGTTAGGGCTCTTGTTTGGTAGGAAACAAGATTCACTGAGGGCTGTTCCTGGCAGCTAGGAGGTGTGATTTGGAATGATAGCTGATATTGTTTATTTATTCTGGTGGGCATAGGAAGCGCTTAAAAGTTGCAAGGTCAAAATTTGGCACGAGAACGTTGGGGTCAGCAGTGACCCCTTAGCCACTCTGTTATTATTAGGACCATTTGGTCATTTCATTCAGGAGGCATAATACTCAGGAAAAAGGTAGGTGTTCCTTGTAGAGCATGCAGGCATCTTTTGTGTCACTCAAATGTCACTCGAAGCCAGCTAATGCCAGCATGTTTCAAATACACAATGGTCTTGACAGGTGGATCTTTTTTCTCCACCTACGGCTGGAGGTGATGTTCTATAGAGGGACTCCAAGGAAATTGCCCCAGAGTAACTCTGAGAGTATATTGAATATGCAAAGCTTTTCTTTTTTTTTCTCAACTTCTGCCATGAGTGCAGGTAGCGTGACCAGGTAGAAAGATATAAAAGTGGAAACAGATGTCACTCTGAGAGCCTGGGGAACCAGAGCCTCGTCCGTCCAAGTACAAGTGACAAGGTGACGGATCCTTTTGGGAGCTGCAGAGAACCACTGGTGGCCCCTTTGGAATCAGGGTGCATGCTTTTTTTTTTTTTTTTATAAAAAAAAGAGATGGTTTGCTTCTCAGAAGGCCGATGATTTTTATTATTATTATTTTTCTTTTTACGAATTAGTAACTTTGCATAGGCAAATTGCATGATAACATTTAAATATGGGTGGATTGTGGACTTATTCTGGTTTGCATTTTTTTGCTATTTAAATATGAAAATATCTGAAAATACACAATAAAAATTTTTAAGTGAGGTTGTTTTTTTTTTAGTATAAAATAGTTCCACTTTGAGCCATACAAATCTATCCTGCTTTCTCAGTTTAAAATTTGGCCTTTTTATAATGTCAAAAAAGCTTAATTAGGACCTGTTCTGTTAAGCAATTGTAACTCTAAATAGAGACTAACTTATAGTAAGTACCAGAGCACTTTAAGGGCCAAACTCATAATTGCCAAACCCTCTAGAATTATGCATTTGAGTGCACAAAGGAGGGCAGCATTAGAGACTCGTGGGTCAAGGATAACTCAATTAAAACATGTATGTCATTGTGAAAACAGAACATTAATACCTTCTGTCATTTGCATTTTAATACTGATGAACGCTGTTATTCTGTCTCTCTCACTCCTTTGCAGTCTATGGTGCTTTTGCTTCACAGCCAACGCCAGTACATTTTTGATTATGATTCACTGGATCATCTGTCGGCTGTAACGATGCCAAGCGTAGCCCGGCACACAATGCAGACCATCCGCTCCATCGGATATTACCGGAACATTTACAACCCCCCGGAAAGCAATGCCTCTGTCATTGTGGACTACAGCGAGGACGGCCAACTGCTGAAGGTGGCACACTTGGGGACCGGGCGGCGGGTTCTGTACAAGTACAGGAGGCAGACTAAGCTCTCGGAGATCCTGTACGACAGCACACGGGTCAGTTTCACATACGACGAAACAGCGGGGGTCCTGAAGACTGTCAACCTCCAGAGCGAGGGCTTTATCTGCACCATTAGGTACCGGCAAATCGGACCTCTGATCGACCGGCAGATTTTCCGCTTCAGTGAGGACGGCATGGTTAATGCGCGCTTTGATTATACGTACGACAACAGTTTCCGCGTGACCAGTATGCAGGGAGTCATCAACGAGACGCCTCTGCCAATTGACCTCTATCAGTTTGACGACATCTCAGGGAAAGTCGAGCAGTTTGGGAAGTTCGGCGTCATCTACTACGACATTAACCAGATCATCTCCACGGCAGTAATGACCTACACTAAGCATTTTGACGTTCATGGCAGAATAAAAGAAATCCAGTATGAAATTTTCCGCTCCCTGATGTATTGGATAACTATACAATATGACAATTTAGGCCGTGTCATTAAGAGAGAAATTAAAATCGGGCCATTTGCCAACACCACAAAGTACAGCTATGAATACGATGCCGACAGCCAGCTTCAGACAGTCTACTTGAATGAAAAGATTATGTGGCGGTACAACTACGACCTAAACGGGAACCTCCACTTGCTGAACCCGAGCAACAGCGCACGCCTCACCCCACTCAGGTACGACCTGCGTGACCGAATCACAAGGCTAGGAGACGTGCAGTATCGCATGGATGAAGACGGATTCTTGCGGCAGAGGGGGACCGAGATCTTCGAGTACAATTCCAAAGGCCTCCTCGTGAGAGTCTACAGCAAAGGCAATGGTTGGACAATCCAATACCGTTATGACGGCCTTGGCAGGAGGGTTTCCACCAGAACGAGTCTTGGCCAGCATCTCCAGTTCTTCTATGCTGACTTGAACTACCCCACCAGAATCACTCATGTATACAACCACTCCAGCTCGGAGATCACTTCGCTTTATTACGACCTGCAGGGCCACCTGTTCGCAATGGAGATCAGTAGCGGGGAGGAGTTCTACATCGCCTGTGACAACACAGGAACTCCACTGGCTGTCTTCAGCAGCAACGGGCTGATGATCAAGCAGGTCCAGTACACCGCATATGGAGAGATTTACTTTGACTCAAACCCAGACTTTCAGCTGGTGGTCGGCTTCCACGGCGGCCTCTACGACCCACTGACCAAGCTGTTGCATTTTGGTGAGCGTGACTATGACATCTTGGCTGGACGTTGGACTGTACCTGACATTACCACGTGGAAAAGAGTGGGCAAGGACCCAGCACCGTTTAACCTCTACATGTTCCGAAACAACAACCCGGTCAGCAAAGTGCACGAAGTAAAAGAATATGTTGCAGGTAAGACGAAACAAAAAGAATTATATATATATATATATAATATATATATGTGTGTGTGTGTAATATATCCCAGATTGTACATTAATTTATTCATAAAAATGTCTGCATCTTGATAGTTTATTATTAACTGGGTAATTTAATAAAGCAATTAATAACATCAACAAATGACTTTTGAAAGTGTAGTGAAGAGTTTTGAGTTTGAGTCCTTGCCGCCACCTCACCAACTAGGATCTTGATTAATTTACCACATCACTCCTTCTGAGATGACTTTCTCGAAACCACTGGTGCTTTTTGGAAACATTACAAATGGATGGATGCCTTTTCATTCTTCTCTGCTCACCATAGACGTCAACAGCTGGCTCGTGACATTCGGGTTCCATCTGCACAATGTCATCCCAGGCTACCCCATCCCCAAATTTGACATGATGATACCGTCTTTTGAATTGAAGAAAAGTCAGATATGGAATGATCTGCCGGTAAGTGTTTTTCCTGATTTTTTTTAGCTAAATTAAAATCATTTAATTGGTGTCATCAAGTTCTAAAAATATAACGTATATACTTGCCAACAAAAATAACATAGTGACCTTAAACCGAAAATTGTGTTTCTGTGAGGGTGAAGTTCTGAAGCATTTGGATTTTTAGTGCACCTTTCAGTCATGATTCTGAACTGCAATTACACTGATAAATGGATAGGCAGGCATGGTGATTTGTAACCAAGTTTGTGCATATTACACACAATCAAGCACAATTCACTCAGTCCTTGAAATGTTCTAAGGAAGGCAATATGCATAGGATAGACTGGTAAACTCACCAAGATGCTCTACTGGGTAAAAGCCGTAGAGGATGGGTGCACTGCTCAAGTGCCTCTGTGTTTTTATGTCCGTAACACGTTGTTCCTTCCACTCAGTCCATTTCTGGTGTCCAACAAGAGGTAGTACGGCAAGCGAAGGCCTTTTTGTCATTTGAGAAGATGCCAGACATTCAGCTGGGCAGGCGGCGAGTCATCCGGGAAAAGTCATGGCTCTGGTTCGCCACAGTTAAGTCCCTCATGGGGAAGGGCGTCATGCTGGCCATCAGTCAGGGGCGAGTGACTACCAATGTGCTCAACATTGCTAATGAAGACTGCGTCAAAGTGGCAGCCATCCTGAACAACGCCTTTTACCTGGAGAACCTGCACTTCACCATCGAGGGCAAGGACACTCACTACTTCATCAAGACCGGCCTGCCGGAGAGCGACCTGGGCACGTTGAGACTCACTAGCGGCCACAAGGCCCTGGAGAACGGCGTCAACGTGACGGTGTCCCAGTCCACCACCGTGGTGAACGGCAGGACTCGCAGGTTCGCCGACGTGGAGATGCAGTACGGGGCGCTGGCTCTGCATGTCCGCTATGGCATGACGCTGGACGAGGAGAAGGCCCGCATTCTGGAGCAGGCCAGGCAGAGGGCGCTAGCGTCGGCCTGGGCCCGGGAGCAGCAGCGTGTACGTGACGGGGAAGAGGGTGCCCGGCTCTGGACAGAGGGGGAGAAGAGGCAACTGTTGAGTGGTGGCAAAGTCTTGGGGTATGATGGGTACTATGTACTCTCCATTGAGCAATACCCAGAGTTAGCCGACAGTGCTAACAATATCCAGTTCTTAAGGCAAAGCGAGATCGGGAAGAGGTAACAAACCATGGAACACCAACTGCCAAAGAAACTGGCCATTCCCAGTGGGTGGTGTTGGTGGTGGTGGTGGTGGGGGGGGGTGACAGAAATGCTGTGCGTCATGGAACAAACCTTTTACAGCGTAAATGTAGAAAACTCCTATTGCAGGCCTTGTAAAGGTTGTGCTGCAGATGTTTGTCTGTAATCCACACCTTCCCCCAGACTGTGGACTCCCCCGGAGCCAGAGAGAGCTGTAGTTTATAATAAAGATCAAGATGTTTTTACTAATGACCGTAAAAGGTTATCTGCTTTAAAAAACTAAAAAAAAAGGAAAAAAGAAATGTGTTTACATATTCATATCACTGCATTCTGCTGGACTGTATGTATGACGCCTGTCTGTTTTATTTCTAGGCAAAGTCTGTAATGTTCGTTTTCATTATGAATGGTTGACTTTTGCTTCTCAAAAGTAGTTTTGCTCTTAATAATAAAAAAGAAAAATTACACGCGTCTCAGTAATGATGCAAATGTGGGAAGCACTGTTGTCAATGAACCCAACCCTCCGTGCTGCTTTTAATGGACATTTCTGCCAGTGAGATGGTTGAATGTTCGGTGTGTCGTTTTATTTCAGTAACATGGTTTCCTTTGGGTAGGAAAATTCAAGGTAAGTACGGTACTTCTTCGAACTTCTTGAAACAGATGTAACAAAGTGTCACACAAAGCAAAGGAAAACGAGATTTTTTTGTAAATTCTGTACAATAGGTTCTTTAAGGGTTTTTCTATGAATTCCAATTAACTGTTCATCAAATATTAGTCTCAGAGGAAGTAATTTATGTAAAGTGTTTATACATTACAAATAAAATGTTTAAAATATGGAGGATTTCTATGTATTTTTGCATTTTATATTCGACATATTAATTCTAATATATAATTCTATATATTATAACAATGGTTTGATTCAACAATATTTGGCCATGTCACGAATTCCTGCACACTGCAGAAATTCTGCAACATTAAGCATAATTTTCCATTTACCCTTAAATTCTAATCTGACATTTTAGAGAATTGTTGGCTTTGTGCATAGTAAGAGTTCTATCTGCTTGTTGTTGCATTAGGGCTGAAGATGTATACACTGGTACCCGGGGAGACGTGATATTATTTTTTTAAGGGCAATGATTTGGATGGAGTGTAACAACTTCCATAACAAACATCTGTTGTAAGCATCTTGAAGATATTGTCCCTTGTTGTTAATGAATCTGTTGTCACAGCATTTTTGTTTGAATCTTTTTCTCTCTCCCACTTTTGGGGGTGACTTTTCTGAATACAGTCATGCGACAGATAGCAACGCTTACGTCCAACGGTGGTCCCGTTACACTATACTACAGTGGAGCTGAATTATTCCTATTGCCTAGTGACGTTGTAGCCATCGTAACATCGTAGTGGTGTAAACACCTACTGCACTGCCAGTCTTATTAAAGTATAGCACATATTATGTACTGTACATAATTGTACTTGACACTGTTACTGGTTTATGTATTTACTATACTGTACTTTTTAATCATTATTTTAGTGTGTTGTTTTTACTTACAATAAAAAGTTTATTGTAGCCTATGTGTGTAGTAGGCTAAACCATCAAGTTTTGTAAGATCACTCCATGATTTTCGCACGACGACAATATCGCCTAATGATGCATTTCTCGGAATGTATCCCCGTTGTTAAGCAATGCATGACTGTATCGTTTAATCCCTCAGTTTTCAGTACATCCTTTTTTTATGAATTAATATGATGCAAAATATAGTGTTTTCCACTGCATTTCATCATCTTTCAAAACTGGAATTCCCCAGGGATAAACAAGGTCCGTGTTAAGCAGTCTAATAAAAAAGGATTTATCTAAAACCCCTAAGGAGCCGCTATTTGGGGATTTCACATAATTCCGATAGCGGTTATTTAGAAAAACAATGTAAACTGAAAACAGTTTTATTATGTACAGGTGTGGAATTTGGCACGATTATTGTGG
>JABFDZ020000016.1:13717172-13733657 GCA_019775955.2 Pollimyrus isidori
GAAGCCACCAGTACAAATTATACTACAAAATTAATACCTGAAAGAGGAGTTGTGGAATAAATTAATGTAAATTATATATAGTAATGATATCTGTTGTAAAAAATATGGTTTTAAAACAAGAGCTTTCTAAATAATGCAAAGGGTACTTTTTATTTTGGTCACTTGTGAGCAGAAGGGCATTTTATTTTGGTCACTTGTGAGCAGAAGGGCATTTTATTTTGGTTACTTGTCAGCGGAAGGGAATTTTATTTTGGTCACTTGTGAGTAGAAGGGCTTTATATTTTGGTCACTTGTGAGCAGAAGGGCAATTTATTTTTGTCACTTGTCAGAGGAAGGGCATTTTATTTTGGTCACTTGTGAGCAGAAGGGCATTTTTTTTGGTCACGTGAGCAGAAGGGCAATTTATTTTGGTCACTTGTGAGCAGAAGGGCATTTTATTTTAGTCACGTGTCAGCGGAAGGGCATTTTATTTTGGTCACTTGTCAGCGGAAGGGCATTTTATTTTGGTCACTTGTGAGCAGCCCGTGAGGCTGTTTGCACTTTTTCAAACCATCAATGCGGTTTTGCCTTATTTCACTTTGGGAATCTCTTCATTCATTAATCTCGATATGAAAAATGAAATGCTCTTGTCTTTATTCTGTATAGTAATTTTATATTATCTCAAACACACGTTTCTCAAAGGCAGAAGCTATGTTTTTTCTAAGCATCCATACGTTGGCCGTGAGGTTATATCTTGTGTTGTTGATGCGTCGACAGCTTTTTAAGCACAAAGGAAGGAACATTTGCTGTTTCTCTGCAAACTAAAATAATGAAATTCAGTGCAAGATAATACTGCATTAGTAATAATCCTAAGAAATAAAATTATCGATACTGAAAAAAGTAAAAAGTTTTGTAAGCAGGTTCCCTGCTGTCATTAATATTTGTGAATGCAACGAAAAACAGAATGCATTAAAATATTTCCAATGTTCTTGCATAGGTCTGAAGTAGAGAGTGTATTTAAATTATAGAGATAAAGCAAAAATGAGTAAATACAGCTTCTTGACAGTTTTGTGTGTGTTTTTTCTCATTTTTCTTTAATATTGAGATGAAATTGATATTAAAACACACAGGTACCATTCTGATATAGAGTGTCTCGTCATATTAATTCTAAGATGTGGTTCCGATAAGCAAAGATCTCCGTTTGGTGCAACGAAGCCGTTTCTGGGAAACAAAGGAGGACAAACAGTCCAGGAAGATATGAAGCCTGCGTGCCTGGCGGGGGCCTCATCTACATCTCCCAATGGGGGGGGGGACTGTATGGTGTGTCCCTGCTTCAGCAAGGCGTTCCAGCCAAAGGAGCAGAGGTGGAGAAGGCCTGCCAGTCAGCTCCACTGGGCCATCAGCAGGCAGAAGCCCCCCCCACCGGCTTGGAGGAAGCAGACGTCCAACTAGACCCAGAAAACTGCAATTGGTCCTTCGCCGACTGGGAATTGAACCAATGTCATCACAACCTGCACAACAACCGTGCAAAAGGATTATTCCACTCAGCTAAACACCTGAGTCCCTAACTAAGGGAACCAATCGAACTCTTGCCTCAACTCTAGGGGGTAACCTGTGTGTCTGGGGTCTCATTTGATTTGATAAATGGAACATTTTAGCTGTCTGCAAGCGGTCCATTGCCTGTCCGCCCGCCTGCCTGCCTGCAGATTGATGCTTCCGCTTCTGCATGATAAAAGCCTTTGGTTACAACAGTTCCCGTCATCCTCCAGCTGTCCGGAACCTCTTTTAACAGTTTGCATAATCAGTTATACCCGATCATGCTTAGCGGCAGCAAGTCCTCGCTCAGGTGCATCTGTATTGGGCCAGCAGATGGGTGTGACAGAGCCGGATGCCTTCCAGAAACTTCTGGAATTTCTTGATGGAACTGAGCTTTCGGAGCTTCCTAAATCATAGTAACTCAACAAATAATAATTTAAAGTTTTGACAGAGTTGACAGCTTTTTTGCTGATCTGTTTTTTCTTATATAGCTGCTACTTGAGATAAAAGGTGATTAATTAATGATGGACTAACGTGAGATCAGCATTTCACTTGTTATTCATTACCTGTTTACAGAATTAACAGATGTAGTAACTGCTTGGCATAAAACGTTACACTTTATTAATAATGAATTAACATGAGATCAGTATGTAACTATGAGTAAGACTTTATTTGTGGGTTAATACATAAGTAATAGTATAATACTGTATTATTCGTGTCCCATCAAGTAAAGTGTTAGCGATTCTTTCTAGAGAAGCTTTCTAGTGAATATGTCTGGTGTAACAATGGTGAGGGCAAACTCACCTCAGGAACAAAGCATGCAATAGATAGCCTTTGAAGCGGGTGATGATCCAAGCTGGTAAATGTCTGGTTGTTCAGTGATTCAGGTTTGTTGAGTTTGAATGAAGAACTCAATGTATGTACGTTTGTGATTTTACTGTTTTCCCCCTGAATGAAACAGCAAGGTCAAAAAAAAAAAAGAACGTAGATGGTTTTTTTTCCCGTGTAGTATGTATGAGTTAAAAGTATGCGGCACGCAGCTAAAAGCCTTATCCCTAGACCTATGGCAGTAGTTCACGGTCCTAGCAGTTGCACCTATCTGTACTCACAGCGCAAGACTGGAGTGTTACGGAGGCAATAGAGCATCATGCTGACAATCAGAGAGGAAAGCAGAGCGCAGACGTGCACCGGGGCCCTGCTGAATAGCAGCATTGAGGCTGTAACTCACGTCAGAGAAGCGGGACGACTGGAAGGCGAGCTCGTGCCTGAAATGTCCGAGGCAGTGTGCAGACTCTCCCGCCCTCCCCGTAATTACAGCCATGTCTGTTCAACCTCGCTCACAGCCTAATTAAACGGAACACGACGACTGCGGCCCAAAGGGTTACGGCCCTCGGGCTGGAGGACAGCCCCCACACCCGGGAGCCCCTGTCTGGATCTGCCCAGAAACCTCAGTTACTACAAGAAATGGCCTCATTTCAGGGGAGTGCACATATGGATCTGTGTAGAATTGCAGTCATTCTATGAATAGTTTGAATTATTCTGACTTAAAAAGTTAAATATGACTACCTTTTCGGAGCAGTTCATCTCTAAACTTGTAGTATAAACAATAGTCTGAGATGGGGGGGGGGGGTTACATAGGTGGATATCTTTTAGGTCCCTATTTGAATAACTGCGATTAAAAAAGAATCTGTGAATATAATCAAAAAGTAAAAATGCCAAAAGTATTGTATTTCGGTTGGTTTCTTATGGTTAAGATTAGGGATGGGTAGAGGTTAAGGGAGTCGTGATTGAGATTAGGGTTTTTCCCATAGAAATGAATGTAAGGACCCCATTTAGGTAGACCAACTTGTGTGTGCGTGTGTGCCCTGTAATAAACTGGCATCCCAACCAGGGTGTCCCTCTACATTTCACCCTATGGTGTCTGTTTCTTGGAATAGGCCATGGATGGATGAGTTACTCTTCAAATGCAAGTTATGGTACCTAATGTCCCAAATTAAATCCTAAACAAACAGTCATGTACTGGGTAAGTGAGATGGATGGATGGATGGATGGATGATGAAATAACTGTTCAGAAGTTACAAAGGCTGACTGCATGCTTGGCTCCCAGTAGTTGACCCCCCTAACGTGCCCTGCTTCCCGGATATGCTGCTTTGACGATAACGAGACCTGAGAGATGTGATTATGAAATGTTTAATATGATGGTCAAGCAGCCAATGGGTTCACTGCAAATGAGGACAGCAGTGATGAAGTGGAGACCCCAAGAAATTAAGAAAATGTTCCTGCATTACAGAGCGCTGAAGAAGCACGTCACAGAGAAACAACGCCACAATGAGGGTAATGAAAAGTAATTCCCAGCATGCCTCAGTGCCAATCAGCACCAACCTTCAGCACCAACCTTCAGCCAACCAAATGAGTGATTTCAGCTTCTGCTACAGATGCTGATGTACAGCGTCACCTAGTTTTTCAAATACCATGACCTGAAATATAAATCACAAAAAGACAGCAACACTACACGGGTAACTGTTTAGGGAAAGAGTTTTTTTTGCAAAACAAATTGCCTTGGTTCTAAAGAGTTCCCCATTCACCGACAGACGCACTTGCGTTTCTGCTGGAAGGCTGAAGTTGGGTGTGTATTTATGAAAAAATGTTTGAGACTGGGGTATTGAAATAAAGCAGGTTGCAGTTTTACACAAACAAAAATTTTTATAATGAATGCTTTAATCTTTTAAGGTTTTTTTTATTACCATTAGACTGTAATTGTCTCAGAAGCACTTATAAGATCTCATTTATGTACTATGTTCTGCCATTTTTCTTTTAATAACTGACGAAATGAATATTAAAACGATTGTTCCTAAAAGACAGTACATACTAATATAATGCTATATTCTGCAATGTCATTATTTTCACAATCATTTATATTAAGAGAGTTCAAGTAATTACTAAGGGCATTGCATCATATATTGTAATTTATTGCATTTGCAAATGCATAGGCATATTTGGTCACAGTTGCACATTATGGGCATATTGTGTGCATAATTAATAAGCCATCCTGGTTACAGGCAGTTTAGCACAAGTTAATATCTTGATAAAGCGCACAAGGCAAAACCATTCCAAGAAAACTAAGTGTGCTTGTCATTAGCTATAAATCAATCAGGACAAGAGCTTCTCCTGCGAGCGGCGGCCGGAGATCCGGAGGTCTGAAGGGGGAAGTGCTGAGAAACATGACGTCTGGCACATTGTCTGAGGAGGACTCGTCATAATCTGCTGACGCTCCGCTCTGTGCAAGCGCGCCAGCCATTTGCGTCCGCGCAGCCTGAAGAGATTATCGTCAAGCGGACCGGGAAGCTCCGCTTTCACACGCACGCTGAAGCAAATAACTATATCTTTTATTTGTGCTGTGCTTCCACCAGGAGAGATTAAGCTGCCCGTGTCCCATGGGTAACGGCAAACTGAAATTGCACTGGAGGCTGGAGTAGGCCTCAAACCAGACACAGCTATAATGAATTACACTGATTTGTTTATTTTCTCCTTCTACGAATCTGGAAATAACTGATAACTGATAATCTGTGCTTTTTTTGTATTTATTTCTGGTAAATCGTGGAGCTATGACAGTACACTTTCTCACCAGCATACATCTTACAAAAAGAAATGTTGGTCTCCCTTAGGTGCAAAAATCCCTGTCACAGCTGCGAGGAATTACTTGAAAAAAATCAGCCAAGCTTTCTTTGGTTCAGGTAAAAATAAATAAAAAGAGATCAGTTGCAATGTTTTGCAATTTTTTTCCATGGACTGTAATGAATGGACCATATAGTCATTCTGGTTTATTCCTTTGTTTATGATAAGTATTAATATTATTCTAAAATAATGTGCGTGTTTCCATAACACATTCCCACTCATGTAAGCATTTACTACAGAGAAAATGTAAACTACAAAATACATAGTTTTTTTAAAAAACAGTTCACATAGACAGTGTGACTTATTTTGCTCCTATACACACTACCAATCAAAAGTTTTTGCAGACACATTTTCTATATTTGCATGTTACTTAACAATTACTAAAAATTGTTTTTTTTGCTAACAAATTTACAGTATGTTCACAATCTGAGTACCTTTACTAGCACGAAAATATATCTTCATCAAAGTAACCTCCTCCAGCAGTTATAACAACAGAAAAAATCCAAGGCATTCTTCCTACAAGGGACATTAAATACTGCTCTGGTTTTTAGGATGAAACAGTTAACTAGTGCATTTAATGTTAAAGGACAGCCTAGAATGTGACTCTGCCATCACTATATAACCAGTTAATAGAATTTCAGACATGCACTGTTACATTTTCCATGCATGTTGACATATTTTTGACAGATGTTTTCATTTATAGTTGTTCTCTCGACTTTCCAATGCTTAACGAGAATTTTTTTAAAAAATCTGCAGTGAAATGGAAATGTGGTAAAATCCTGTGGTGTGGAAAAAAATGACTGTTTGTGTAATTAAACACAAAAAATGATACCTAGGAAGTTGTTAGATATAAGGAAGTGGTAGCGCATTTAGAGCAAAACTAACCTTAAGCAATTTTAGATTTTGGAATGGAAAAGACGATAGCAGATGTGTGACGTCGTGTCTTTAAATGGAGGCAGTCTCGGTCAGTCGGGGGGAGTCTAAACCAGCCGAAATCAATGTGCTGCAAAACATTGCCGAAGCAACTGCGCAAATCGTCCGCAACACCCGCATTAAATTACAACGCGCTGTGCGTATTGGCATTTTCCTATAGGCTTCTGTGCAGTGCGTTGATTATGATTCAATTTATGTCTGTATTTGCTTATAACCTTGTGGTTTTTCTCGCCGGCTCACTCTGGCTCTTTAATGCAAATATAGCCTCTGCCCCCCTTTTAAAACTGCGAATGCAGCAGATCTCTTGTGACCCGGGCTTCACCGAATGGAGGCAAGATGGGGGGGGGGAGAAACAAGCGTACGGTGAGAGGCGTGGCAGACCCACAACTCGGTGACCTGTCAGGTCCCGCACAGCACTGAGTTCCAACCAGGGACTGGCCTAAAAACTACCGTGGAGGCATCTTAGATCTTTACTCAGATCTTCCAGCATAATTAGTGTTTTCATATTTTTGTAATTTTTTTGGAAAATGTTTTAATATTCAGCAGAATAAATATAGGAAACCATGCATGTCCTCCCATCCTTCTGCCATATCCTCGGACCAAGAGGAACCACAGGACAGGAGACACCTTGTACAGGGGACACCTTGTACAGGGGACACCTTAGACAGGAAAGACCTTGGGCAGGAGGCACCTTGGACAGGATGCCAGTCCACCACAGTAGTGCTATGGGCAACTTAAGAATCACACAATCACCAAAATTACAGCTTTCTGGATTGAAAATAAAGATTGAACCCACAACCCTCAATTCATGTTACAGATTAGTTGTGCAAAGATTTAGCTGTAACTCTAGATATATGGACACCAGATATCCGAGTAGGACTATGACATCATCCTTCGCTTTGAATTATTCCCATCATGGACCCCCCTCCCACTATCCTCCCATCTCTGTGCGGTGCTGAATACATGAACTACTGCCGGAAAGGACAAGGTCTCGTTCTCAGGCCTCCCACGTGACGGACGCCAGTGAGGGAGATGCAAAAATAACTGGGGATAATAACCCCAAGTGATGGATTAAAAACAGATGTAGCTGCACCCAACTAAGTGCCAAACGTCCCAGGGCACTTGATCAACATGTGGAGAGGAGCAGCTGGTGAAGGAATCGAGGGGAACAATGGACCCAACCAGACACTGTTATCAGATGGAGATGGCTCCCTCATTAACTTCAATCAAGTGTTTAAGCTCCCTTTAATTCTGACTGATGCCCATTAATACAGCAATCCTGCAGCTTCTGGTGATATATTAATATAAGAGGCAGTAATGTTCTGTCCCGCTATGAAAAACATGACAGCCATGACAAAAAAGGGGGAAAAAAAAAGTTTTAGGTAAAACCTAAGTGTGAATTTGGCATTGTCAGATATCCGCCTCTCCGGGGATCTGTATGCGTTTTTTTCCCTCTAACAAAGTCAGAGCAGCAGGACCATGGCAATCAAGGGCGTGAATCCCACCAAGGACAGACAATAGCACAATTCTCTCCTCCAGTCAGTGCAGTTTAATTCCAGCAAAATGTGTTTAATGAAACGATCTCATGCTGCAGTGACGGTCTCTTCAGATGCATCACGAGCATCCCAGTGGCTCACAGCCCTCAGGCAGTGTTGTGAGTCACTGCATCGGCGTGCGGAGGGGCTGACATGTTTTTCTTGTATTTCTTGCTTAGCATCTGCCCCCCCACACACCTTTTTTAAAGCCATAGCTTTCAACTGCTCTTATAATACTTCTAAGAAATGCCCTAAGAGGGATCTACCCCCTCTGCCCCCCCATGTTTCCAGGGAACGGCCTGGGATTGCAGTGACCGTAAGCAGTGAAGTCGGCTATTTAAATTCAATGGTTCCATCAATGCCGTCCTGAAAGGTCCCTGGCACATTGTTTTATCATTATCATCATCATACTTTATTCACAACTGCCATCAAACCGTTGGGCAGTCTTCACTTGATCTCCAAGGCAGAATTCCCACACTTCTTGGACTTCCAGCATCCTCTTGGCTCGCTGAGCCGGTGACGATAATTGGCCGTCTTCGCGAGCCAGACCGTCTGGTGCTGTGCACTCGGCTCTCTGTTGGCTAATATACCTGCTGGAGCTCGCAGACAGCAGGGCAGCTTAAGAACTCCACTGAAATGAAACAATCCAGATTTTGCACTTTAGAGCCGAATGAAGATATCAGAGATTCTTCCTCGTTGCACGTTCAGAGATCCGGCCACCAGAGTGTGCGGCTGGCGTTCAGAATCCCAAACCGACATGTGGCTTCATATTTTCCAATCCATTTGCAATAAGCGTTCAAACATTCAGAATTGCAAGGATCCAATGCCTAACCCATCAAGTACAATGTGGTATACATTAGGAACAGTTCATGCATGTATTTATCTGTCCAGCCATTTTCTACATCTTCTCATCCGGGATGGGCTTGGAGTCTGTCCCAGTAAGCGAAGGATCCTGGATACGATTTCAGTTCAATGCAGCATACAAGCGTAGTTTCACATCGTGGTCAATTTAGAGACACGGACTCACCTTGCACATGATTTTATAGTATGGCAGAGAATGTGCACAGTCACAGGTGATAAAAATCCTTTATTGGCCACTGAATGAGTTTTAGTACGGGTACATAAGCATTCATCTTCATCTATTCATAGCGCGGGGGTAGAGCACACTAATATTTACATATGATATCATATGATATGTGAACTAAAATAAAAATGCATTTATTCGCTTGGGGGTGAGCAACAAGCAGGTCTGTCTGATATGCAGTTAAATGATCTAGGGGATAATGGATTATCTAATGAAAAAAGTGGGAACAACACAAACACAAAAGAACTGTAGAGGTTAACTCTAGATACGACTATCTTCAGGAAAAGCATTGAGTCAAGTTTTCAGCATCCTGACAACACGCAATCTAAATTTACAGATTTACAGCTTTCTTGAAAGAAAGCAGCGTTTGTATATCAGAACTGCACAGTTCTTTCACCAAAAAAAAAAGTTAAATGCATCAATTGTGATATGTAAACAGGAGATCAGTTTTTAATTAGCAGCTTGATAAAACATAATTGAGCCAACAGCTTATCCAAAATCTACTGCTATTCAATTCCTATGCAAAGGATATGTCACTAATGCATCAGCTTGGGAGCTAATAACCCACAGCATGCCGCTGTCCTGTTTAAAATTCACAAGAAGCAGAAAACATCCCTCCATGTACTGGCTACATGCTGCATTTCACAGTTGTATCAATCATAATTTATCCCTATACATTTGAAGATTATATAGTCATTATTCATGTAACATCGCAAACAGTGCATCCAGGTAAAAGGTGTGGCCTAATGGGGTTTAGTACACTGTACCTGTGATTGGAAGGTTGCTGGCTCAAATCCCGGAGATTGAAACGCTTTGGGCTCTTAAGAATGGTCTGAACCGTCTGAACCCACTTTCTCTCAGTCAGTAATGTACAGTATGCTGCTTTGGCTAAAAGTATTTGCTCAGTAAAAACGATACAAATAGTACACAAGTAATTGCAAGATGACTGATGTATTGGGTAATTGTAGCATAACTTCAAACATAATTACTTTCAAGAATATTGTCTTAAACCACAAGACAACTAAAGACAATTGTATACATATTCATGCCTAGGCTAAAACACAGGTGAATATTAGGGTTTTGACTCCTTTAAGAAGCAGAGGATGTGAACCTGAAACTGTCACTTATATTGAGAGTCATTTTGACTCCTATATGTGCCACATATATGACCCACGGCTTGGTAATTTGAGAGATGTGAATGAGAGGAGGACCTTTCATCCTTCCTGGCAGATATCATCGGCTGGTAGGTGATAGTTGGAAGGGATGGTGAAAAGTGTAACTTTATTTATTTGTTGAAGTTGAACCAATACCAATGTTACATTAGCCAGTGCCTCTGCAAAAGGAACCTTTGCTATCGGAGTTTTAACAACGATCAGATTTGCTGTCAGGAGCTGCTCAGGACACCGCCTGGTGTTTACGTCCTGCCCGAACCATGCCCGTCATCAGCCTTGTGCCTGGGGGAGTCCAAGCCCCACTTAATAATTATATAGGTGAGATCTGATTACAATGGGTGTCAAGGGGGGGTGGAGCCAGCGGGTTAACAATTAACGGCACCGGCTGCACAATTACAGTGCAGCTATATTACCTTCAGCTCTTATGCGTGATTATAATGACATTTAATGTACTAGTTTACCCTGACTTTCAAATCCAATTTCAGGGACTTTTACCAGGGAAGTCCAGGTTCATGCAGCGTATTCATTTTTATTCCCCAGTTGACCGAACTATCAGCACAGTCAGCCTAAGTCACAATGGACCATGGGTAAGATCTCATTATTTTTAATTACACGTCTCCAGGTTGTTGTTGTTTTTTTTTTTTACTAATTGCTGGAAAAAAAAAAGTAGTTTAGTGGACAAGAGACCAAAAACCTCAACTGCCGGCTATGGTCGTCACATGTTTCCTGCAAACCTAGAAAATTCCCATTTGATTACCACAGACTTTATTGATCCCTGCGGGAAATTTTTGGACAAAGATAAGGAACAAACACATGGGGCTGCTGCAGCGGGCAGCCGTGTGGGAGAACGCCAGAACTTTCCAGAATGCTAGCTACATTTCATTATGTGTAACAAACAGATCTTTAGCTAGTCCTCTCAGGCAGAATGAAAGATTACAAATGTCCATATTATGCTCCTTGACTTATCCTGGTCGGGGTCGCAAGATGTCCTAGACTTTCCCAGGCAGCTGAGGGCACCAGGGAGGGGTAAAGCCTGCAGAGAACGGCAGTCAGGCGTAGGGGACATACAGACGCACCGTGGGCCATTCAGCGACGCCAATTAGCCTAACTGCATGTCTTTGGATGGGGGGAGACAACCCGCATAGTGAGGGGAAGATGCACAGACCGGAGAATGGGAGGGACTTCAACCTTCCGCGAAGTAACAGCGTTACCCTCCGAGCCCCGTGCAGGGAATGGCAGAAATATGGCGCACATTTAATTCATGTGAAATTGTACGTTACGTTATTCTCAATCGAATGTGGTTCCCCTGTGAAATGAGCACTTTGATCAAATCTATGATGAAGTGCAATTACTGGTAAATGATCATGCAGTACAATTGTCATTCTCAGCTCATATATTAAAACAGTAAGTGCTGATAATGCAAATACTGTACTGTGCCAAAGAAACATATTTGCAATTCCTGCGAATTCCATTCCTGCCTACGCCCTTTCTAATGCAGCATCATGAACAGCGACTATGTAATGTAAACGAGGCCTGCAGTTCCTCAGATGCAAGCCTGGGCTCTTTTGTGGCTTCCTGGATGTATTGTTGATACACGCTTGGTGAGTTTTTAGTAGGTCACCCAGTCCCGGTAAGATCCACCACTGGTCAAGGTTTTTCCAATTTGGAGGTAGTGGCTCTCACTTTCGTGAGCAGCACCCAAAGCCTTAGAAATGACGTTGTAACCCTTTCCAGGCTGGCATATGCTACCAGTCAATGGTTTTTGCGTGCATACATTTTCTACGTTGGCATGTAATTCACTTAACATTTACTAAAAATACACTCAATATTCTTTGCTAACAAACACATTTACAGTATGTTCATGATTTGAGTATGTTTATTAGCAAGAAAATATCATCTTTGATTCATAAAAGTAGCCTCCTCTAGCAGTTATAACAGCAGAGAACATTAGAGGGATTCTTCTTTCAAGGGACATTAAACGCTGCTCTGCTTCATGGGATGAAACAGTTAACTAGTGCATTTAAAGTTAAAGGACAGACTGGAATTCGACTATCACCACACAAGCAGTTAATATGCTGTCAGGGCCAAAAAAAAAAAAAGTTACCATTTGAATTTATATCAGCAAATACTTAAGAGCCAATGACTGGATCATTATTACAGCTCAGCAACATTATGCAGCAATAAAGTAAAGTCAGCTGAGCACCTGAATCTACTGAATGTCCAGGTTACACCTCCATCCATCATGAATGGGTTTTTCTCTTCCCTGTTCGGATGGACATATTCCAGGACAAGAATGCCAAAATTCATCGAGTTAGAATTTTCAAAGACTGATTCCTCACGCTCCCTGAAACATTTTCATGCATCATTTAGTCACCATAGAGTTGTGACCTTAACCTCACTGAAGGTCTTTGGGACGTGCTGAAGGAGGCCTTATGGAGTGGTTCAACTGACTTGTCAATACAGGATCTCGGTGAGAAGATATTGCAAATCTGGTTGAAAATAAAGGGTGAGATGTTGCATAAGCCTGTGGAAACAATACCATGACAAATGTACACTATAATCGAAGCTAAAGGCAGTCCAATGAAAAATTTAAATGGAAATTTTATTTTTTGCCTAGGCAGTATGTGTTACGAACATGCAGAAAATACAGTGTGGTGAAACGTCCTATTTTAATTACTAAAAACACAAACGCAAGTAATGCACAAATTTGATACTATTGACCCACAATACTTGCTTGCCTTACTGTTGATGCTGTATTTTTATTTAGAGTTTACTAAAGCCGCCGTTCTCCCTACTAAAGACAACAATAAGTGTATCTTTGGGTTGCGTTCCAAAGAAAAAGGCAATTAATATAATCAGTTGCCCCACCACCTGTCACACAAAAAAACCTAGCTGAAGAAAGAGAAGACAGGTGGTGTATTTCCATGGCAGATCATAGTGGAAATGCCACACAGCAAACAGAAGGGAGTTATACTTCTTTTTTCTCGTTTTCTTTTCTCTTTTTCTGGGGTTTATTTTCTTTTAGATGCAATATGGTTGTCTTCAGGGGGCCTTGCCATTAACCCCCCGGCCAACATTGGATTCCATTTGCTAAATCTGGAGGAGGGCCCATTAGAGAATTCCGAGTCCCCGCCAAGAAAAGGACGCCGACATTCCGACGCAATTAGAAATCACATCGAACAATGAATCACGGGAAACGCGAAACATTTCCAACGGCACAATACTTTAAGGCCGCGAACATGCAGCAGCCAAGAGGGAGGCTGGTGCGGCTAGTTAATTGATAAACAATGTATGTTTCATCTAAAACAACATTGCTTCTCCAGATTAGTGTAAGACAATTGAAGGAGTGGCGTGGAACACTGTGAACATCTGTTGCGGTGAACAGACACAAAATTAAACTTAAAACAATAGAGGAAATTAACACAAGATTCTGTCAAGTTCTAAACGAAAACAAGCAAAATAAATAAAAAAAACAAAAAACTTGCGTTTTTTTTGTTATACCATCCACCATCTAAATGCTTATTCAAGTCCAAGTCACAGAAGGTGGGGGGGCCTTGGAGCCAATCTCAGCCAGCACAGGGCAAGAGTACACCCTGGACAGGGCGGCATCACTGGGCACATGGTGACCCTCAATAGGCAATTTAGAGACACCCATTAGCCCAGTTTTCTTTGGACTGGGGGAGGAGACCTTGGTGGAGTTTGCATGGTCTTCCCATTTCATCAAGTGTAGAGGTGGCTTTCAAATGGCAGGTGTTACCAACAGCGCTGCCCAACGAGCCATCATACTAACCCCTCATACAGCTACCATTGTGGCAAAAAATAAAATAGACAAATACATTGTATTGAGTAACATCTGACCGTACTTACATCCCATGGAAGCTTTAATAAAATTTATTGAAAAACGTTCGGAGCAGACGTAGTGGACATCAGCATGGGTGTTTTTACCATTGTATCATGCATTATACGGTATAGCCTTGCGTCGACTATACATATTTACAACTGGGACCACCGGATGCAAGATCATTTTCAGCGTTTCTTGATTTTGTAGCTCTCTAGCACATATGCATTACAGTATGGTTACTTTAGTTACATATGGACAGTGGGTCAATATACGGCTGGCAGAGCTGGCCATTGTCCTGCACGTCTTACGTTAAGCCATAGCGCCCGCTAACATAACTAAACGCAGATGTCAAGCAGGTGTGCTCACTAATACACCAGCAAAAGTGCAGTTCGGTTTCCTTTCACTATAGCACACCCTGCCTTGTACTGCCGCTACAACAATTTGATCTGGCTTCAAATTACAATTAATATTGCATTTGTTTGCTCCAGCATCACCCATAAGGTAAGTGGACAGTCCTTGGGGTGGAGGCCTTAGACTGAACGCTCTTGCCCGTTATTGTTTTGTTGCTTAGTTCCCAGATATTGTACATCATGCAGCCAGATATTTACTGAAACAACCCAGGGCAAAGGAGTGGCACAAGGGTGCAACAGCATGGCCAGTTCAAGTAATACAACCAAGCTAAAGTTACTGGCCTATGGGCCCTGGCTTTTACCTGGATCAGTGCAACATGTTGAGCTGTTATGATGCATTGGGGAGCACAAACACACAACCAGAAAAAAGCACAACAAAACCATGAGTTTCTAAACAACCACAGCAATAACAAAATTAGATAAAATACAGGTCATCATCCACTTGCAACCTATGCAACTATCAACTGCAGATGTCGTCTCCACGACTGTATGAGTTTCCACGCATCTGCCAGCAACAACGAATATGGGGATTTAAAAAAATCTAAATCATGACTTAAAGATGATATCATTTTATCATACAGTACACTATACATGTGATCATTTTTTGCAAAAAAAATATTTTAATAATTTAAATTCAAATTAAGGGTTGACTTTGACCTGTCGTAAGGGGATTTGGTCATGTCAGAACCGATTGTGGCCATAAGTTGACGATGACCTGTAATGACTAGTCACTTCTGCACCGTAAGATCACCGGGTCACTTGGGATAAGTGATGACTTGTTTGGAGTAAAATTGAACAATATATGGTCATTGATTCAGAGCTCTGTCCTCAAATTTTCCCAGGAGTTTTGACTTCAATAAGATCGTTTAAGTATTGTGGTACTGTTGATTTGCTGAAATTTCATTTGAAAGGTCAGCCTTTCCCGGTGGTTATGGCATGATGAAGTAGTCCACTTTAGTGTCATTGTAAACCCCAGAAAAAGTGGATGGATATAATTGTAGGCTTATTGTTCATGTCAATGCGTTCTAGGTAAGAATACATGGATTCAACATCCCAAAGGCACAGGTGTTTAAATAGGAAGATTAACACTTAAAACTGGATAAAAGGCAATAGAATCAGTGATGCATATACCATGAGGCAGTTCGTCTATGCTGCCCAGCCATTTGAAGAAAAAAAAAAATCAATTGTCTTGCGACCTGAACATAGTGCATTAGCATTTTATTTACCAGACACTATTATTCAAGCGAGCACAATTGAAAAAGCAGTGCCATGTGGTCCATGGAGGAACTGGGGTTAAGGGTCTTGCTCAAAGGCCCAACGGTGAAATCATGATTTGAACCGGTGCTCTGCTGACCACGAGCACAACAGCGCAACTCACCGAGTTACACACCTCCGCCGTAAGACGAGCAAAACAGTCCTTGTTTTTTTGCAGTAGTTTAGGGAAGCGTGAGCTGACGGGCAGCAGAGCACAAAGCTGAATTTCACTGTTCTTCATCTGCAAAAAATACTGACAGCATGTGTAGAACTGTCACCTCACGCTCCATCTGGATGTCGAGTCCTGCCTCTGCTCTGTGTGTGTGAACCCTCCTTGTTGTACAGGCTTCCTTCTGCAGCACGAAGGCATGCAGTTAAGCTAATTGGCATCTCTAAACTGCCCACAGATTGTGTGCATGTGCCCTGTGCTGGACTGGAATCCTGGCTGGGGTGCCCCCCCAGACTTGTAACCTGCGCTGCCTGGGATAGGCTCCAGGCCCCCCAACCAAGAAAAGTGGTTGGAAGATGGATGACCTGATTTAGACTTTAAAAGGTGAACAAAGTGAAAGATAAAATCTAACGTTATTTAATTTGCTGGCAATTTAGTTGGAAAAAAATTAGCTCTGAGCTGGTAAAGCACTCTGTTATTTCAATTCTTTAAAAAAAAAATTGTTTGATCTTATGCTCGGCTAAAATAAACTATGCAAGGGGTGAGGTAGCCTACCCCTAACCCGTATGTCATTCAGCTGTTGTTCACGCTTAAGTTGGAACAATTAAATGAAAAATTGCCCAGCTCTCTGGAATATGCCTTAATTGCATAATAACGATAGAATATAGCCCCCCCCCAAAAAAAAAGTAATAACCTATTCAGCAAAAGATTTATTGATTCCATCACATGCATCTTCCAAAAATGCAGAAGGCAGATCAGCCGGGGACTGAAGGGGGGGGGGGGGGGGGGGGGGAAAATTAAAAAAACCATTAAAGGAGTTTTTAAAATGGCACGTGTGGGGTTTGGGAAACATCAAAAAGCAAGGGGCGGTTATTAATTTTTGGGGGTTTTGAGAAA
>JABFDZ020000016.1:13752836-13763352 GCA_019775955.2 Pollimyrus isidori
CAAGAACTCGTGGCCATAGGTGGAAATTAGTGGGAGGACATTTCAAACTGGATTTAAGGAAGCACTTCTTTACGCAGTGTGTAGTGAGAGTATGGAATAGTCTTCCTGATAAGGACTCAGCTTGCACTACGTTGAGTTCCTTTAAATCAGAGCTAGATAACATTTTAACAACTCTGAGCTATTAGTCAAGTTCTCCCCAAGCGAACTTGATGGGTCGAATAGCCTCCTCTCGTTTGTATAGTTCTTATGCTATCCCCCAAATGACATCAGTCTCTATCAGCTAAATACTGCACACTGCCAAACTGCAAAAATTCTTCAGTAATGGTTTGAAGAACATAAAGAAAGATTCCCCAGATCTCACTCTGATCGATCATCTGTAGGATGTGTTGGGTAAACAAGTCCAATCCATGGAGGCTTAGATGTGACAGATACCGCAAAACACCTTTGCTGGTCCTCTGGAGGCCATGACTCAACAAGTCAGAGCTGTTTTAGTGGAACAAGAAGGACCTACACAATAATAGACAGCTGGTTGTAATGTATGGCGGATAAGTGCAAGTACTGAAATAGGCCTAGTATTTCTACTGAAGTCCTTCTCTGTTAACTATAACAATAATGTCATCCAGGCATCAGTTTTATTCTCTTGTTTGAGCCAATTCTCTCTGCGGGAATTAGAATTTGTGTATGAAACCCGTTTGAGTAAACAAAACTAAATGAAAAGGCCACACAGGTACACCGGGGGCTCGTCTAGCAACGGGATACAGGTTCATGCATACAGCTTTTCATTTTCAACTTGGAGTTGTTGAGAGGAACGCACTTTGCACCCATATGTGTTAAAATCATCCTTGACACACTGGGTCAGATCAATGTTACAACTGAACCCAATTAATGGCACATGTGTTTGAAAAGAAGCGTACAGTAAAAGCAAGAATGAAAGGATAAATTTCAAGGCGCCACATTTACTTGCTAATCTATAGACAAGGGGTGTTTATCACCCCCCCCCCAAGGAACAGCCACATATTTTTAAGATGCACTTAACACAGACATATTGACTAATATTTTGCATGAATGCATATTTTAGCACAAATACACATTGTACAATATACTTCACCCCAAATGTTTCATTAGTTGTCCCCATTTCCGGAAAAAAAGAGACTGTTACCATAGCAACAGTTAACCTTGTAATGAAGCAGAGTAAATAACCAATATCACAGGCTCTTCCCAAGTTATTACTGTTAACGAACAATGAAGTAAAAACAACACTGGTCTGTCTGTTTTTTTTAAACATCTGTTTTTGAGTTTTTGCCACAAGATCCAGGGACCTCAACATGCGGTCTACAAGAACATGATGTCAACGTGAAATTAAATGGGCATTCATGCTCCGTGTGTGTGTGTGTGTGTGTGTGTTTGTGTGTGCAACGAATGGTGGAATTTCATTTGTTTGCTTATACGCTGCCTCAAAAGGTGGCATAGAGAAAGAAAATAGGACTTTACCTTGGCATAATTAAAAAAGGAGAAACTGGGACATGGAAATGACATTAAGTGAATCTCAAACACTGTTGGACCCTCTTTCAAATATAATTCCTTAGTATGTAAAAGTTGGAAGTGAAATGCCGTTTAGAAATTCCCAGACCGTCACATAATAGACTTGAAAATGGGCCGGCATATTTTACAAGTGTATTGGATACGTGTATTCAAATTTCAAGCATGCAGATATTGTAACGAACAAAGCTGAATTCAGCAAAGCCAAGCTGCATAGAGACTAGGTGCGGCATGAGGAAGTGCTGGGAATGTAGGCAGTTTTCATCTTCCCAGTCTTTCCAGGGAATCCGACTGTCTACGGGCTCAGTTAAGCAAGAGTATGTTCCCGAAAAGCTCCCATTGGTTCAAACTATGCCAGTTGCCATCCAGTTGGACGGAACAGTATATGCTAGCAACTATGCTCGTAGGAAAACGCAGCCCAGTTTATCAGGGGGGTAGAAAACTACATGCTGTTTCTGTGTGAGCCATCGCAGCGTCTCACCAGCCTGTCATCGTTCTTGGGCCAAATTTTCGGGTTGTAAAAGGGGCCAGTAAGTCCACTTCTGGACATTTTTGGCGATACCAAGCTAACATACCTTCTATGTTGACACCCGAGAACAACGTAGAGAAAGAGTAATAAATGAATCCTATGGTAACTTTAATTTAGCGGTTAAATTTAGTTGACAACTTCATGTAAATAGTCCTGCTTACATATTAACAAATGGTTGGGTTTCGGTTTCATTTAGCATGTGCGGCCCAACACCCATTGTGGCCCGTCTACCTTGGCCCACAGCCATCAAAACTTTGAGCAAGCCCATTCCAAATGATAAGCAGTTAATGCAGTCTATGATAAGTGTATCAAATTGGCACAACTGTGTATGCCCCGGCAAATTTAAACAGTGTTTGACAGAGATTAGATTAAAAATAGGCATGCAACAAGCCAGACACAAATATGAAAATACAGTGTGGAACCATCTAGAGTCCGACTTCAAAGGTGCCAATTAGCCAACCAATTTCACTTATGAGAACCCGGCAGAGACAATGCGATGTTAGATTGCTTGTACCTCAACTTAAGGAAAAGAACCAAACTAATTTAATTAAACAGATAACCAAGTTGCCACCACAAATATGTGTGTTTATAAGGGGTTGAGAGAAGGGTTTACAGTGTTAATTGAAGATTATATTATTCATAATACATTGTGTACCGTTTTTCTTTTCAGGGATTCATTCTTTGAAACCTAAAACTAAAATTACAGCTATATTATGAAGCCAGCAAAACCATAAACTGACATACATGGTGAAAAACTCTTAAAACTAATCAGAAACGGAAAGAAAACCTAAAAATTAGCTTATTTTTAATGGAACTAAAATTACATTGGAGCAGATAAGTCTTATCATGATTAGTAGATAAATTTGGCAGGATTTTCATAACCAAACCACGCCCAGAAAAGTAAACAGTTATAGTCAGCCTCTACAGATCGTTGCCAGTAATGCCAAAATAAAAATCCTCCCATTGGCATCAACCGCTAATTTTAATCAGTCCGGAGAACCATTCTGCAACACTCGTGAAGTTTCAGGGTACCTAAGCTCGCACGTAAATCACAGGACCCTCGAAAGTATCATTAATATCTAAAGAACCAAACGTTACCCAAGGAAACGTTTCCATTATACACAAAACATAAGAGACCACTTAAGAAAAAGCTTCTTCAACACAAGCCATTTACAATTCTGAGACATTTCAATGAAAGATCTACAGCTGGACGTATTGATGAATGTTATAACCGAACTGTCCAACTATTTTTAGGTAGTAAAGGAAACCATTGTTTCTCGTCATACAATGCCTAAAGCTTGCAACTAAACATTTCCATCCTCGAGGATCAAGGCGCAAAATGTGTGATTAATTTAATAAGAGCACTTACAGTAATTAAACAAACAGCAACAAAACAGTACACGTGATCTTAATGTCAAAGCTCGTATGGAAACGAAAGTACCAGTCCCCGCTTTTAAATATTAATATACCCGCAGTTAGTGCAGAATCTTAAAACACTGGTGTATCATACAAGTATGCAAAAGTTTCCACACCATCTATAACAGGCTGTATGTGTTATAGCATGTCGAATAACTTTTTTTTAAAAAAAAAAAAACATTTTTACTTAACAATATATAACACAAAATAGCAGTTACCTCTGTGTAGATGTAGCGTCAAACCCTTCATTGCTCATGATATTAATATTCTCTCCCTTTTCTTTCTTTTTTTTACAAAAAGCAAACTAAATATTCTGTATATAGAATTCGTCACTGCCTAATTCGCAACACGCGCAGGCAACCACATTTTACTAACTGCGCGATTTCTACGTCATTTTCCGTCATGGCCTTAGCGAAAGTAAAGGTTGCCAGTTGCAAATTCTTATCACAATCAATCATATTAATTCCCCATTAAAATAACTATTATAGATCCCAACAAAACGTAAACTTTAAATGCCAAACAAAGACACTAACAAAATAATAAATAAAAAATTAGGTGATTAGTATTCTCAAAGTACCTGCTCGGCTTCCAGTCCACTTTAAAGATTTTGTCTGGCAACCCAAGGATTCCCGCGTTTATACTGCGGAAGTAAACGATTGTTTGATTTAAACGCGGGAGAGACTGTATTGAAGTCGGAAAGTTTAAGGCTGATCGATACGCATTTATTCCCGCTCTATTTAAAATGGCATTAACTTAGAAAAATTATTTGCGTCCATTAAACCATATGATTTCCATTCACACCCTCTTGATACTCGTATTTCACTGTGAGATAGGAACTTTTTCATTAAAGTACAATTTTCAGGTTTTTCCATAAATAAGCTTGATAAATCTCAATTCATATAATTACATAAAATATCCCCGTCAATTAAGTAGGCTACTGTGCGCATACCTCTTACCATACTGTTACTTGGATTGTAGGCTATTTAAATTTATGGTGCGGTAGATTCCTATGGGTAAACTACAATAAAACGTAAAATGATGGAATAAACGCATAGTTCGACGACTGAGTTTTTAAACAGTAACTAAAATATTCATCATGTAAATTATTTACCCTTTTGAATATTGTATTATACGTTTTATATATTAATGCTTTGTGAAAGTTATTTCACTTACTGAATGTATCATCCGGTTATTCATTTATTTATGTGACAATATATATTTTCACTTATTTCAATGTACAGTTAATTTCGTAATTTAATATCTTGAACAGTTGTTTCAGTTTTCAGTAGCACACAAGCATTTTTAAATGTGGTCAATATCACTAACTGAGGCAACGTGAGATTGTTCACAAAAAAGTGTTGGGTTGTTTGGTGGCTCACTGAGTACTCCATACCTCCAGGCTTGTGGATAAAATTCCTCCCTCAGTTACACAAATGTTTTTCTCCTGCAGCCTAAAAGCATACCAGATATGCTGAGTGGTGTCTCTAAATTACCCATGCTGTGTCAATATGTGTATGTGCTCTGTGATGGACTGGAATGCCATCTGGGATACACAATTTGCCTACGCTGCCTGAGACAGGCTCCACAACCCTGAACAGTGTAAACAGAAGATAAATGGACAACAATGCATGAAATTCTGGAGTGGGGAGGGTGATTATATTAACCAGTTTGAAAACAACAATTATCACTACCCATTGCTTCTCAGTCCTGGGTGAATTTTTGTTGGAAAACAGTATTCTCTCCAGAAAAAACAGGAGTATTGTAAAGGAGCACTGTAATTATTTTATTGTTGGGACATGGTGGAGTTATACAACTGTTTACAAAGAACCTGAGTGCCTCCTACTCTGAAGATACTCCTCTGCTTTTCTTTTTAGTTTATTTTTTATTCAGAGTTGAATGGAAATCAGGAGATTAGTACTGAAATATGATTTTCTATTATACTTGCATTGTGTTTACTTGACTGAGCTGTTCAGAAGAATAGAAACAGCAGAACTGCCGCAGAAAAAAATAATACTTTCAGGTGGACAGACGACAGAGCGGCGCCAAAATCTCTTGCACACTCAATGTTTGCTTGATGGGACTCCATGATTATTTCTTTAGCTTTAATTGTTTGCTGAAATGCAGCTGAGAGCCAGACGGTTTCTGGTTCAAGTCTGGGAATGGGATGAAGTTCATCTCCATGTCTAATTAATTTTCTGATATCCCATATACAGTGGTAAATTTCTGTGTTGCTTTGAATAAAAGCGGTCCAGCGGCGTATTAAATGAGTAACAAGCTCATTTAGCAAGGGATATTTGCTTGAATAAGATACACCAGAGCTTATCTTTTAACCCTTGCCCTTAATTCCCATGATTGATGGTCATGCACTATAGCACAAAAATAGTCCCACAGAGCAAAAAGTGAATTAATATTTAGTTGATCTTCCCTTCAGGCAGTGGTTCTGGATGTAATTATTCTTGTGCGCACATAACATATTACATATTTCAGCACGCTGGTTACTCTAGATTTTTGTATTCTCTGTTTTATCTGCTATAACAAGATCATATTATAGCCACAAAAGTAGAAAATTATTCAGATTTTAGAATCTTTATATATCTCTCTTAAATTATAATATATAATGAATAAAAATAATCAGTAGACTACATGGAGAATTGTTATCCTTGGCCTCGAACCCTGTAGTAGAATCCATAACTGCAAACCTGTACTGGATAAATGGTACAGAATATGTATAGATATTTACTCATCACTTTTGTGTTATTTGAAGCACGATCTATAGAATTTGCTCATCTCTATGGATTTTGGTTACCGGGCAATGATACGGAGATGGCGGGCAATGATGGAGAGTGGTGATTGACTGTTGATGCCATCCACATCCAATGAAGGCACTAGAATTTCTTTCTTTTTTAGTTGTTGGTTGTAATTAGGTACCTAATCATTCCAGTTAGTGGGCCAAGGGTAACAGACCCTGTTGCATTTATGTATGGGAGATACCTCAGAGAAAACAGGGTCTATGATAGATTCATTCTTAAAGTGACAGTAACAAACAAAACTACTAGGTCTGTAGTTCTTTGACTCGGAATGATCATGAAATCAACAGATTTAATGTGTATTTTCGTAAGCTAAAGCTCAACAAAATCTCACAAGCACTCTACTCATTGCAGGAACGCAGGAACATTCCCTTAAGCAGCTCCGCTTAATCCTCCTGCCTGCCAGCTGCATTTCTCTAGAAAATCCAATCAGTTTTATTAGGGTCAGCTGGGTTTCCATTAATGGCCATTTCTGAAACATGGGGACCGGTGATCGATGGGCATGGAAACGTGAAATGGGCCCGGCCCAAGCCCATGCCTCCACTCGGCTTCCTGCTGGCTCGCACTGGGAACAGCTGTGATGGAAATGTTTGGGTGCTAAGCTAATTGTCCTGGGTGCTTCAGCACCACTCCCGGTATCCTGGTAACAGGCATCTTCAAGTACATCATTATTTCGTTCACATGCGGAGAGGAGGTCAAGGTCCTTTAATATACCCTTTCCATTCAAATGGAGTCTGAGTGTAAGCTTCCTTAAATTCTGAGAAGACTTCCAATCGAGAGGAACTTGTAATGGTTACAAAAACAACAAAAAAAATCTGACTATACCTTTTTCAACTAAACAAAACTTAGTAGTATAACTTAACTAAATGTAGACTATCCATCCATCCATTTTTTGAAACAACTTGTCCTTTTCAGGTGGACTGGAGGCTACACTAGAGACTATGAAGGCAAGACAGGGAACAACCCAAGATGGGGCGCCGACCCATTACAGAACACTAAATGTGGGTGATTGAAATGCTATTTTAAAACAAAGATCTGTTGCTGTTCACTAATTATACATAATTAAAATAATTTTAAAGAGTACAGACACTAACCATCACTGGGCAAGTGGGGATGAGAGGTAAATGATCTGATACATGATGGACCCCAAGGGATGAGAACCCTAAGTACAGTCGTGTGGTGGGTGATTCCTCACTACCTCACTAGCTTGAGTGGAGTGGATCAGTGTGAAGCTTTTTCCCCTGTTGGCTGGAGTGCCAATCCTGCCACAAATCTCCAAATTTCCCCCAAAACTTGGAGAACCTGCTTGCAGGGCTAGATGTAGATTGTCGTACACAGGATGAAGCAAGTCCAGGCTGAGGGCCTTGCTCAAGGGCCCAAGGCAGTAGAATCGCTCCTGGTAGTCTTGGGATTCGAACTTCCGATTGGCGGCACAGATTCCTAGCCTGGGAGCCACCACTCCGCCCCAAGTGTGGGTGGTTACCTCAAAAATATTATAGTAGTTGCTACAAATTACTGTGCACAGACAACGCTTCCTGCTCTGGAAGCGCAGACTAAGGATTGGTTCAAGTTTAGGTTCCCATGAGCCTCAGGGGCTGTTTGGGTCAATTATGCATTTTTATGATCATTTTGTTCAAGTCTCTTCCAGTTGTTAATGTGTTATTTCTATAAATATTTGTGTGTGTATATCTGTATTATAGTGTTATATAAATGTCAGGTTAGTAGGTGAGGATGCTCCCAGCTGAAGGCTTTGTGAGCAGTGGTGGATCAGGGTATTGCATATTATACCACTGGGTAAACCTAAGAGAGCAATTATGGAGCTGTAAAATTACCCTTGAGTCCCTGTAGTTCTTGAATAAAAGTGTTTTGACTCTATTTAAATGGTATCTTTGCTTTGTTGCCTTGTCCTCCCACACATAACCGTTACTACAATATTAAGCCAAAGAATTATGAATTTTTAAAAATGTATTTTTTCCATGACAGATTGACAGATGTGTCAAGATATGAGGTGGCAGAGAACATCTGCAGACGTTATTTAATACGATACACTGAAGTCGTGTTTGGGCTCCTGAATGCAGAGATGCAGGGCTGTTCTCTCAGCTCGACACTGCAGCCGGCCCCGTGTCGCCTTCTGTCTGCTCTCCTCCTCTCCTCCTGACTCTTCCTCAGCTCCCCACAGGTGGCCCAGCAGCAGGTCTCCCCAACACCTCTGTCAGCATCCCTTCACAGCTGTTCTGCCACTCTCCCGCCTCCTCTGTTTCCTTTTCCCCGCTTTCCGCTGTGATCTCATTAAGCGAGCCCATTCGGCCAGTGGCCCTGTCAGCCCTGGACATGGTTTTCAGCTCCACTAGTTGGCCTATTGGATCTTCTGATCCTGACCTTCATGCGAGCAGGTTGAGTGAAACTCCTTGCTTCTTGCTTTCTGCTCAGCTGTGTTCTTCTCCCTCTGAGTCCCAGTTTTATTTGAAATGTGGCCCCACCCTCAGCAGCAAACTCCTTCACACTGTTTGGCTCTTCTGCTTTGTTCAACATTCCTCCTGTTAACCAACAGAATTCCTCCCAAGCCACAGTTTGGTGCTACACAGATCCAATATATAACACGCTGCATGAAAATACACGTCTGTATTTTAACTCGCATGATTTAGGAGCAATTGTTCTCCAGGCTTAAAATTCACACTGTACTTTTGCAATCTGTTCTTTCTTTCCCATACATACTCTCAGTATATACTGGAAATCAGAGGCAGCTGGCTAATAAAAAATTGAGGTAAGAAGATGATACATTTTACAATATTACAATAGTGAGAGAAGAGATAAAACGTTTTTTAAATAACAGTAACATTTTAGTAATGAGTTATTTTGAAGTCACTTGTTTCATACGTTAATCTCAAAAACAGAGCCAGTATTACTTCCTGTACATCAATGGACCAGCTGACTCTGCTGTAAACATTATCATTGGCCAAGGAGCAAGACAGACAGTCTTTTACTGTTTGTGTTAAAAATAATTCTTTATTAAGTAGAATTTGAGCCTTCCTTGTTGAGCCTTCTTAACTATATAAACTTCTGTTCAACACTTCAGTCTAGGAAATTGGACAACATGCTGAGTAAAGTACTATTTGGCCAAGCCGGTCAGGTATTAGAGTTTAAGATAAGGGAAAGTGGCCAGAGTCGAGTGATGTTGTGTTGATTCAATCCACATGTTCCTTGTATTGTGAATCATTGTAAGTATATCTATTTCTTTTCTTTGCCCTGGTAAACTGATCTCAGGGGCCACACTGCCATCCAGTCTGGTTGTTTCCGCAATGTCTTGCTGGAATTCATTTAGTTTTTTTTTTTTTTTTTTTTTAACTGAGTCTCACAGAAACAGCATTGCTAGTTTTATTTTTCCTTTGGCTTTACTTTGCCTGGCTTTTCTGTGGTGCAAATTCTACCGTTGCATGTCTCTGTTACCAGGTACCGTGAATAAAATGGCAGGCTCACCCCCATGTTACATCTTGTGCTTTTCCTTCTGAAATTATAAAGTATGAATTTTTACTATGAGAATAGTGTTTTTTTTAGTGATCCATGAATTTAAGCACTGAAAGCTTAAACATACCACTGCAGTAAAATAATCATGTATCATGCAAATAATTATACCACATAACTGAAAGAAGTTATGCTGTATATACCATATAAGAGCAAGTATTCTTACTGTATATGCCACATAACTGAAAGAAGTTATGCTGTATATACCATATACTGTAAGAGAAATTGTTCATACTGTATATGCCACATAACTGAAAGTAGTTGTACTGTATATATCATGTAGCCAAATATACTTACACTGCATATACCGTATAACCATAAGTAATTATACCGAACAGCCAAAGGTCAACAGAAGGGAGGCAAAAAATTCTCCTGAAATGAAGCAAGTTATTTTCTTGAGGGAAAGAAATGACCACCTAGCATGAACGCTCTTGGTTCATTACAGTATGTGGCCATGGGCTATTTCCCAAAATCACTAAGGCCTAAAACGCTGCTTCATTTAAAATCTGCCCCACTGCCCTAATGAAAGATGCAAAATACAAACTAAAATAAATAAAACTAATGCAAAAAGGTTCACTTTACTAATTTCTTCATGATTCAATTCTCGGAGATGATTCCCCTGCCTTTTAATGTGGGGGGGGGGGGGGGGGGGGGGGGGGGGGGGGGGGGGGGGGGGGGGGGGGGGGGGGGGGGGGGGGGGGGG
>JABFDZ020000016.1:13763645-13777225 GCA_019775955.2 Pollimyrus isidori
AAAGGAAGAATTACTTTTGCAGTTGCACGGTTTGGCCGTAGTAAACACAGAATTTGTTCTTAATATTACTGATTTACTACATGATTGGATGTAATTTTGAAAGTATTGCTGTTATGATTTCAACACACAAAGAAGAACTGATCACATTCACTAGCAAAACGCAACAACACAAATACTTTCTATCAGTATAGCATTAAATACTAAACATATGATTGCTAATGTTTATTATGTTATATAGAAACGATTTCCACATTACAGGTGTGGTATCTGGAAACCTGGAAAGTCTACCAGCATTCCAAAGTTTTTCATTAATATACACTGCTTAGTAAAATTATAAAAGGATTTAGATAACTGCTATGCTTGCTAACCTTGAACAAATTAGAATGTATAATCAAAAAGAGCAAAACATTACGCAATGCCATGAGTTCACTATACTACAGGCCGGCGCATGTCAACGTCAATTTTCAAGCTCATCTGTATGCATCATAGTCATGAAAATGGCACTTGGGAAGGGTACTATTTTTACATGGCATTTATTTTTTGGTCTTTGAATGATGTGATATTCATATTTCAACAAGAGTATAATTATTTATGCCCATGAGAACAAATGAGTTTCTTTCTTAGGTGCTCTTACCACTGCGGACTCAAATCAAAAAGGCAGATCAGGGTGGTTCTCCATGGCTTCCTGATTAATCTCTGACATGTCAGACATCTCCCTCTTAATATTTAGTGGCCTATATGTATTCTGTTTTTAACCCACATCAACTTTGTAAAATAATTTTTTTGGTCATTTTTCATTCGTCACATATTACATTTAACATTAATTTGCAAAGTCCTTAAAAATGCAACTTTTTATTATGAAGTTAGCCTCACAAAATATGAATCTTTATATGAGTTTTTAACTTCTGATTCATTTGACATCCTTTGTTCAGTGGGAACGAAACTGAAAAGTTAGGCAGCACAAGAAAAGTCATAAATGCTTTTTTGAGTATTAGGTAATTCAACTTTAATTTTACTGAATTCCTCCATCATCTACAAAGCACATAGAAAAGCTTGGATCTCTTTCCAAAATGCAATAAAAACAAAAATCTGACTTGTTGATTCGTGTGAACCTTTATTTAACTGACAAAAGTAGAAAGAAAAGATCTTCAATAGTTTCAGACTCTGGATCAAATCATAAAAAGTTCGAATTCTGATAGAATTTTTCCCATAAGAAATAATGGAAAACCAATGAATTGGTTCCTGGCCCCCCAAAATTACACCTAAATGTGTTCTTTTAGCATTTAAATGAACCAATTAATTGGATTTCCATTATTTCTTATGGGAAAAATTTGATCAGAACTCTGGAGTCCGGAACAGATTAAGGTCGAGAACCGAGGCACCACTGTATTATATTTAAATTTAGACGAATGCTAAAATACTTTGTCCTACAATGGACACGGTATTTCTGTTCCCAGGACGAGGCTCACCCCAACCCCATACTACATAAGCATTACAGAATCAATATTAAAATACTTTTACTATACTAGGATTATTTAGAGTATTTGCTTTTCTGTTACAATGAATAATTTAGAAGATTTTAAAGGGAGAATGAAATGCTTATGGAAATATGAGGTATAGCTGTAATTTTAATACGCTACAGGCAGTCCCTAGGTCAGGGTTCTTCAAATCTGGACCTCGATTCCAAATCCAGGCCTTGTTTTCTGTTCTCCCGGGTAGTTGGTTTAATAATTACTGATTGTGATTGGTCAGAGGCTTCACACCGGACTCACAGGTTAAGGAAGGCTGGAAAATCAGCAGGGCTCAGACCTCGAGGACCATGATTTGAATAACCCTGCGCTAGGTTATGAATGAAATGGGACTATAGTATGTTCCTGAATTCTGTCTACAAATTCAGTCAGATGTCAGAGCAGTAAAAATGCTGTACATAATAATAAAAATAAGAAAACTAAATATATATGGTACTGTACTGTACCTCAAGTTAATGAATTGCTGAAGCTGTGCAATGTTTTCATGTCACAAATTAGTGCCAACAGTTGTGTTTAGCCTAGTTTTTTATATTATAAGCTTTACTGTAGTCCGTAAGTACAAGTGGTCTATAAGTCGGATGTTCTTAACATGGGGGCTGCCTATACTATGGGGTTCTGTCAATAACAACATGTGCCATTCAGATACATGGACACAGATGTGCCTTTACAGTGTACACGCCATAAATCAATAATATATTTATTTTTCTGTGTGTGTGTGTGTGTGTGTGTGTGTGTGTGTGCAAAAGATTTTGCTTTCCTTCAGCCTCTTCCTTTTTTGATTGGTGGAAAACTCACTCAAGAGATTACCTTTACAGTTACAACAAAGGTATCACAGGTTTCACAGACGTGTTAAAGGAGCTTAATATTCATTACCCCCTGTGCCGAGATAAACCGCGTGGGAAAGAATTCATCAGAACATGATGCCTTGGCACTCAGAACTCATACAGGCTTATTCCGAGCCATCGCAGAAGGCCATCACAGGCTGCTCTTGAACAGACTTACTATACACTGGTAGTGGGAGATTGTTGATAGTACAGCAGAATCATGGGGCCCCCTAGGAATGCAGTCTGGGGTCTGAACGTCTGCTGCCTCGCCAGTTTAACATGAGTGGCGTTGGCAAGCCTGCTCTCAGAGTATTAGCAGAGACGTGCGCAATAATTGAAATATAGGCAATATATACAGCTCTGGAAAAAATGAAGCGACCACCGTATATAAAAAAAAAATCTGAATTTTAAAATTCTGGTTTAACCCTGGTTCTGCTGCCAGAGGCTACGCTGAGCAGCAGGTTGCTTCCAGGTTCAAAATGTCTAAGACAGCAGCAAGAAAAGGTGAAGCAGGAGACACTGAGAACCTAGGAAACCAGTCAGGTAAAGGGTGGAAGAGACTTTCTAATGCGAGGATGACTATTAACTTATCTGACAGTTTCTCATGAATCAGAGGATGGCATCAAGTGACCTTCAGGAGGAATGGGAAACATTAAGTGCAGGTGTGAGGTGCACGGCTAGGACAGTTCATACTGTATCAGTCTCCTAGAAGCAGGACTGAAGTCCCATAAAGCAAGGAAGGAGCCCTTCATTACATGAAACAGTGAAGAACCAGACTGCAGTTTGCGAAAAGATATATGGACAGTGGTAGTTTACAACTTGAAATTAATCCGTTCAGAACTCTAGACCAGATCCTAAAAAGTTCAAGTTCTGATCGAATTTTCCCCATAAGACATAATGGAAAACCAATTAATTGGTTCCCAGCCACAAAAAAATACACCAAAATAAGTTTTTTTTAGCATTTAAACACAAAATGAACCGGATAAAACAAGAAGCGCATTTACTGTTCTAAACACATCTAAGCACATTTATCAAAACAGTAATTTGTAAAGTAAGAGAATAAATGTATCCAGACAATGTGTAAAGTCCATTCCTTCTGTGTGCCACACCCCCTCGTTAAGCTTGTGTGGAATCCCCAAGTGATCAGTTGTTTCTGCTTGTTGTCATTAGTCCTCTGTATTTCCTGCACATTTCAGTTTGATTCCCCCGTAGGGTCATTGTATTGTCCGTCTGCGTTTTACCTGCCTTACCTGTAATTAAACCCCGTATTCCCCAATACCCTGACGTCTGCGCCTTTGTCTCCGTTCCGTCCCCGCTCGACACGACAATATTATTGTAATTAAATGTATTCATGGTTTATTATCAATATTAAAATAACTAATAAGAAATCTTCCATTTTAAAATGTATTTAATTATATAATGATGATTACTGTTACTGTATCATTGTCTAAATGTATTTTTACTGTCTAAATACATGTATTCAGTTAGTGTGAACATGCACGGTGCTGTCACAGCGAATGCGAGGCTGAGACTGAAGCTTTAGCCTTTGTTTCCGCTGAGAGACCTGCCGCGTGGCTCGTTTCCCTGCACGTAGAAGTTATCTTAGGTCGAAGTTCATGGTTTGACTGAGGTACCACTGTATATATATTATACTGAAACGCACACTGAGTATTCCTATTCATTTAGCAGACACTTTTGTCTAAAGCAACATATTTTTTGAGAGTCCTGGATCAGTCAGTGCAGGGGGGATTTGGTTAAAGGCTTTGCTTGACGGCTCGACAGTAAAGTCACACTATCAGCCACGGGATTGAAACCAGTGACCTTCTTATCACAGGTGCAGAGTCTTAACCCACAAAGCCTCAGAACTTGCAGTGTATGTTTTAAGGTATTGTAAAAATGAAGTAAAATTCTACAGTGCAGTATAGCTTAAGGGCCTTCCTATGGCACAGGTGTGAAATATTTCATAACGGAGAGCTGGACAGCTTTTCAATCACTACACCATGGTAGACTCCCTTAAGCAGTTTGTCGCCTTTATGAGCATAGAATTTTCTAGAATTCTGTGTTCGATAAACAGTCTGCAATGAGCTCCTCAGGCACGGCACGACAGCCAAGGTTTGTATTTTTTGGACCGTATTGGGAAATTACTTATGAGATTGTCTGTTGTGTTAAAATTGCTATTGATGCACTATGTTATAACGATATATAAAAGTTTTTTTGGAAAGCTAAGTGCATAGAGGGCAGCACAATCCTCTTGTGAATGGCTGGCAGTGTCTTTTAATTGTTGGCTTATTGATGTTGCAGGCAATATTGTAGGAAATTGATTTTGTATTTAAGAGGTCTGTAGTTATACTCTCTTGAGATGCATCTCCCATTTATTCCAGTGTCATGTATTTAGCCTTAATCGTCTTGCTTTTATCTCCTTTCTTTTGGAAAACATATTTACTTTAACTAAAATTCCGAACACCCTTTGGAAGTAGTAAATAAACAGTAAATATTATTGTGTGATAAGGGACAAGTAAGGTGTAACGATCCGTGTGAGCGGGCAGGGCGAACAAAGCAAGCCGAAGCAGGATCACAGGACGAGGGGTTTAATTCACGTAAAACACGGACATAGAAACATCAATGCTGCGTCTGCCGGGACATACGCTGGCGCAGACTAAATACACTGAACAAGCACAAGACTGGCGAGCAGCATTCGCCTCACAGGTGAGTTACATCTGGAAATCACATGAGGGAACAAGGTGGGCGTGGCGACACACAGGGCTGGAGCGGGACGGACGACGCGGTACGTGACATAAGGTAAAATATTTCTGCATCACACATTGCTAGGCAAAGATTCAAGAACAATATTTGACACAGAGAAAAAGAGATGCAACAATGAATGATACCCCACACGTTACCAGCTAAAGTTATATGAATGAAACTAGACAGATACAGTTATGTAGAGTAAAATTGAAGTAAGAGGTAAACAGTGGCTGTAATAGTTTGTGCTAGAAACATCAGTTGACTTGAACACATAAAGTTCAACCATTAGAAGAACCTGGAATCAGAAATGAAAAAACCAGCATCAATGTTACCTTTCAAAATATTATGATAAAATTGCTTATTGCCATTTGTAATAGGAAAAAAAGTATTCATCTCTGGAAAAAATTAAGAAACCACAGCAATTTTTTCAGTTTCACTCAATTTATGTGTATGTGCTTGTGTAAAATATACATTTTTTGTGAACTGCTGCCTGGTTCTTCCCTGCTACTCTTTGATGAAGGGCTCCTCCCTTGCTTTATGGGACTTCATCCTGCTTCTATGAGCCTGTTACAAACCGTCCTAGCAGTGCACCTCACACCTGCACTTAATGCTTTCCATTCCTTTTGAAGGTCACTTGATGTCATCTTACAATTCATGAGAAACTGTCCGATGAGTTTATGGTCATCTCAGCCATAAGAAAATCTCTTCCACCCTTTACTTGACTGGTTTCTTGCCGTGTTTCCTGCTTCACCTTTTATTACCGCTGTTTTAAAAATTTTGAACCTGGAAGCAGCCTGCTGCTCAGCGTAGCCTTCTGCCAGCAGAACCACGATTAAACCAGGTGTTACATCCTGCGACATCCGCTCCATTCAAGCCTCCTGTATGTGCCACACCCACCTTGTTACCTCCTGTGATTGCCTAGTGTTTCCACCTGAGTGGCGTTGCCGCACGCCTGTCTTGTGCCTTGTTTCGGGTATTTAGGTCTGCGTCAGCGTCTGTTTCCGGCAGACACGGCATAAACGTTGTTTATGTTGGAGTGTTGTGCTAATAAACCCTCGTTCGTCCCAGTCCGCCTGCCTGGATCTCCCCTCTGTTCGCCCGGCACTCACCCACGATCACAACACCATGATTTAAAAATGCAGATTTTTAAAAATAAATAGAGTGGTCTTTTTTTCCAGAGCTGTATATTTCACTAAAACAAAAATGTATCCATGAAGGACACGTTAATACAGCAGGTCATTGAGGTCATCCTTAAATTTATGAGTCACTGCCGGATAAGTTGGCAGTCACCTCTGGCATTAGAAAGTTGCTTCTGCCTTGTACCTGGTTGGTTTTTGGTCATTGCCAGTGTCTCCTGCTTCACCTTGTTCTTCTTTACTGCTGTCTTAGAAATTTTGAGCCTGTGCACTGTAGCTTTTAGAACCAGGATTAAACCAGCATTTAAAAATACACATTTTTTACAAATATAAAGTGGTCTCTTCATTTTTCCCAGAGTTGTATATAAAGAAAGACGCACTGGATTGACCAGTCCTGGGTTGTTGTTCTTGTTCTTGTTTTGACTGCTCTAATGGCAGATCCAGCCTTCATCTTTACCACCTTCTCAGAGTCAAATTGTACCAGCTGGTAAATGTGTCAGTGATAATTTCAGTCCCTGCAACTTCCTTCAGGGCCCTTGTCAAGGGCATCAGGGTCAGCCGGAAGCCTGCGGTAATCTCCCACATCACTTGGCATCGTCCCGTGTGTGTGGCATCCCTGCCACGTCCGATCCAGACGAGCTGCAGGTATCGCCCCGCAAGCGTGCCAGCAAAGTGAGGAACTGCATTTGATGGAACTTAACAAGTTCAGCACTGGGTACAAGGGCTAGAAGATAGATAAATCTGTTACATCTATACAGCCACTGTCCAGAGTTCATTTAAGGCCACTCTGCAGAAGAATTCAATGTCGTGAAACAAACAACAGGTGAAAGACATTTTCTCTATGCGACGTTTCTACTGTGGCTTGAAACTGCACTCTGAAACTGCTCTTGACTGGTTACAATTGATATGCAGTTTATTTATCATTTTAATTAATCATTGTCTACTATGATTTGTGGAGGCACCTGCCTGACCATCTGGTGAAGAACATATAGATTGTAGCCTGTTTTCCTGACTTAATAATGTGAATGTGCCCTTGTTCTTTCAATGCTAAGAATCTTTGAGTGTACGTGAAGTTGGGGAACTGTACTTTTTCAACTGCCATTATCGTCTGAGTGTTCATTTAGAATCTTTTCAGAGACAAAAATAATTTTTATTAAGTTTCCAACTTTGGGAAGAATGTGCGAACAAAGGGAAACTCACTAAGTCAAAAGATAACCTGGTACATATGCATTCCCTGGCATGTAATACTGTAATTATGCTACGTAATTAGCTGATTAGATATTAGATATTATGCCTAAAATAATGGCCAGTGAGTGTAGAAGCTGAGACCTTAAAGGAGTCCAGTTATGTTATTCTTGTTATTTCCTTTCATTTAGCGTGCTATATAGCTTTATTTACATGCAAATGGTCTGCAAAGTCTTAAGACCCAAAGTGCATACCAAAAAGAGCAACTCTCTCCCCAGAGACATCCATCCATCGATTCTATCTTCTGTAACTGCTTGTCCTAGCCAGGGTTTAGGGGGGTCCGTAGCCCATCCCAGAAGCTATGGGTGCAAGGCAGGAACAACCCAGGATAGGGCGCCAATCCAATGCTGGATGTACTCACACATGCACATATATGAGCAATTCAGTAACCTCATTTCACCATTGGATGTTCTTGGACTGTAGGGGAGACAACCAGAGAACTTTGAGGAAACCCCACAATGACACGGGGAATAGATGCAAACTCCTAACACACGGAGTAGTACCAGACTTGATCCCTGGTCGCAGAGATGTGCTTGAATTGTCTCATTGGAATTTCAGCCCATACTTCCGTGACATGATCAGGTCACCTGGTAACACAATGTTTATTGGTCGCCAACCCACATAGATCTGTCTGCGGACTGCAAGGAATGTATAGGGCAGGTTAACCAATCAGAGAGGTCTGGAGTTATCAGGGTGGGGCTTACAGACATTTTCAGGGAGATAGGGATGCAAATGGGGATACAAATGACATAGTAAAAAGCCATAGAGAACCGGCAATGGACTCCACACGTGAGGCTAAAGACAAGTGATCCTGAAGTTAATAGTGACAGGAATTAATAAGCAATAAATGAAATGCCGACGTCTGAGATCTAGAAGGCAGAGCAATAGCACAAGGGCTATGGCAGAGAACCAGGGAAGTGTCGCAGGAAGTGGGAACAGAGAAAGGAAGCAGTGCTCAGGCTGTCAGAGTGATGGTTCTCAGTTAGTGGGGTTATCACAGTCCATTAGGCTTTCACAGAGCAAGGCCTGCTCAGCGCATTTCTCTGGAACAAAGAGCCCATGTTTTTCCACAGATTACACAAAAATAGATTGATCCCCGGTCTACTTTGGAACAGTTCACTCAAACACTCCTTTTGGAGTGTGTGAACTGTGGAAATGTGACATGATCAGGATATTTTTCTCAAGTCTTTTTTAATACTTTATGGGGCCGCAAGTCAATGAGCCTACTAGGAATCATACAAAAGCAAGTCTTTATTCTTCTACATGGGGCCTTTTCATCTATCTCAAAAGACACACAGAGAAGTGATAACATGCTTAGAGGTCATAGTACTGGGTCAGCCTCGTGTAAAGCACCAGCTGGGGGTTACCCATTTGCCAGCCCCGAGATTCAAAACCACAAACCTCTAATTATGGGCACAGTAGCTTAATTGACTAAGCCCAACACCGCGCTAGTATAGGATGGTTAGCCTGAGCTTCCGAAGAATGACTAGTAACGTATGTGACTTAGCACTGTAGCATGAACTATTCAATAAGCTACAAAAAGACATTGCAAGAATAACAAAAGATCTAATCAAATTAAAGAAAAAAGAATATCTAGGATACTCCAGAGACCAACTAAGGGATAGCAGGATACAGCAGGACAGAGGTTGGATCATGGGCAAGTTAAAGTGTTTGTTGAACGACTTACATACATATTTGGCACTATACAAATGTGACAATGCAATAGACAAAAGAGATTCAATATTTAATCTATTCTTCATTTTCAGTCAAAACTATTCAGGATAAACATTTCAACTGTTCAGGAGGTCAAAGACACATCATTTACTTAAAGACTTATTCACTATAGAGACTATTATGTCTGAAATAGACTATAATGCACAAAGCTATAATATGGCATACAGAATAAATTGCATACTATATTGTCTAAAATATGTGATATATAAAGGGTTTTTTTCCCTTTTGCTTTTATTTTTTTCCTTGCTAAACCATATAAAAGATGTTTATGGGAGAGTACTTTCATCCGACTTTAGGTATCTCAGAGGATTCTCTGCAGTCTTTCTTCTGTAAACGCTTCCTGCAAATTCTCTGATGAATGCCCATTGTGAAACGCAAAAGGAATTGTAAGAATCACAACTACAAATAGATCGCCAGAAAAGCGGCTTTGGAATGCTACGAAAACAGTAATGGGGAACCTTTTCCGGAACAGGCTCTTACACGTGGGGCTATTCTGTGTTGTCAAACTGAATTGTGACACTTTGATTTCCTTCCAAAAAGCATGGATGTCATAATGAGACCCCAACAGGCCAGGTGTCATCAGTTAATATCATAAAAAAATAGCCAGATTATAATTGCGGCAAAGTACTGGCTGTAGAGAATCGATCTTGGCATAAAATCAACCGTAAATCAGAGTTTGTTGTATTGCCATAGGCGCCTCTACTGGTGTATTATTTAATGAGCAGAAGCCGTGGGACTTTATCGATCAGACAAGGAGCTGTTCACTGCTCAATGAGTCAATAGATACCAGCCTTAATGACGTCTATTTCCTCAGGATGCCCATGCCCCTGTGTTTTGCCTTGTTGTGTGACCCTGGAGCTAGGGCCGTTTATATCTAAAAATGTACAGTTGTCAGTGTATTTGTTTCAGTAAAACATCCGTCAGTGACCTGCTGGGGGCTTGTTCATGAGCTATTGTGGTATGTAGTGATTTCAGATTGGGAACCTGGAAACATCACAAATAGGATAGACAAGGCTGATCTGTTACCTAGGACTGAATTCTCAATTTATGTCCAAATGACTTCAACAAAAATATAGGAAAAAATATTGAGGAAACTTTGATCTATGTAGGACTTAAGTATGGTGTGGATTGTGGCACTCTGAATTATTTCCTGTGAATTTTTTAGAAAAGCCAAAGTTTACCTGTGCCCTTTGCAACACCTAGGGATTTCACTGAATTGATGGAGATTATCCTATCAGTGCAGACAGCAAAAGCACAGCCACACAAACAATCTGTCTGTCCCCTGAGCAAACACACTGCATTATACTCTCCCATAGCAGAGGATCACCACTACAGGACCACTGCTGGCCTAGAACTCTTAAGGATCCTTTCAGTTAGCTAATTGCACTCATTTATAAGGGAAATGGGTTCATTTGGTGGTATCATAAGCACATATTTGTCTAATTACTTTGTTTGTTAGGTGACCTTTGTATAGGCATGGGGGGCACACAAATGATACAGTGGGAGCAGCATGTTTGTGGAGAGAGGAAAACAAATGAGAGATTGACATGGTGGAGCATTAGACTAGACAAACAGGCGGCAGCAGGTAAGAGAAGCGCTGAAAATTGGGATGGGAAACTCTTGGCTAGAGTGCATTTCTGTGCAGCGTCTGACACTGGTGAGCTGCGGATTTCCTACTCAAGAGGTGTGAGAAAGAAGAGGTTAAAAGAGTACTAGTGTGATGTTCCCGCCTGTAGCTTCTGCAGAAATTCCATCCCTGAATGAGAGCAAAGCACAATGCTAGCAGACACTGAATGACACACCAGGGCGCAACTGCGATTTTCCCAACGTGCCTTAGTGCATGAAGCAGAGGCAAAGTATCCTTTGCTGCCCACGGCGTGGTGGCGCTAAAGACCTTTGTCTTTGGGCAAGAGTGGCAGACAAATAAACATAAGTGTGCAACACAGAAGTAGGAATATATACCAGCAATGTTTCTAACGTGTTAGATTTCTATGCTGCAAAATCTCTGTTGTAGCTCCGACTGAAATGTGAACAAGTACAGAAGGGAAGCAGAAGAGCGAGATCTTCAGGTGATTTACGTCTATGAACTCTGCTGTAGATTACAAGCAATGATGATTAAGAAAGGTATTACTGTATGAATGTGTCCTTCATGGATACATCTTTGTTTTAGTGAAGTATACAGCTCGGGAAAAAAGACCACTATATATTTTTTTTTAAATCTGCATTTTTAAATCCTGGTTTAATCGTTGTTTTGCTGGCAGAAGGCTACGCTGAGCAGCAGGTTGCTTCCAGGTTCAAAATTTTTAAGACAGCGGTAAGAAAAGGTGAAGCAGGAGACACGGCAAGAAACCAGTCAGGGAAAGGGTGGAACAGATTTTCTTTTGGCAGAGATGACCGTCAACTTATCTGACAGTTTCTCATGGATGACATCAAGTGACCTTCAAAAGGAATGGGAAACATTAAGTGCAGATGTGAGATGCACGGCTAGGATAGTTCATATCAGGTTCTTAGAGGCAGGATTGAAGTCACATAAAGCAAAGAAGGAGCCCTTCATTACATGAAACAGTGAAGAACCAGGCTGCAGTTTGCAAAAAAAAACATGATAAATAATAATTTTTTATATATTATTCACAAACACACACTGATAAATTGAGAAATGAGTGAAACAAAAAACTGTGCTGTAATTTTTCCAACAACTGTATATAAGTTATTTTCCAATAACGGGTATTGACATTCTGTGCCACAGTGGATATCACTGTTGTCTCACATCTCCTGTGATGCTGGAATTTGCATTTTGACCTTTGTCTACAACAGCATCTGCCCTACAGCCATCCCATTCAGGGTGTCCCCTGCCTAGATCCTAGTGCTTCCTGGCATTGGAAACAGGCTCTCTGTCCCCCTTCTATGGATTTTTCTTGTAAGGGGAATTCCAGAAGCAGCACATAGAACTCGGAATGTGTGCATAAAGAAATTAACCACAGAGGCTTCAGAAAACACAACCTTATCTGTAAAGCAAGGTGGAAGACGTGCAGTCGGCTGGAACCAGATAACTACCAACGATCTGACTAATGATGGCAACAGTGGGAGGAGTATGAAGTTTATAGAAAAATTTCTGCTCATGCAGACCAGAGCACCCCCTTACTTACTGGGGAGAACCTCACTGCGTGGTGCTACGGTGATCAGAAGCATACGGCTGGAACAATCGGGGAGTTCACTGAAGCATTGCATCCCTCTCACAGACTTGTTGACAGGTTTTTCATGTGATGAAATGTGATGCCAGCTAATCCTGGGTTCTTCCACACAGCCTTCCCAGCGTTGTCCATCCCATCTGCACAGACTGGGATTCAGACCTCGTGTAAGTGCAACCCCCTGCCCCCATCCCATCCCCCGTCTTCCGGTGCCGCACCTTAAATATCATTCTCCAGGCTAACAACACAAGTCAAACAAGTACAAGTTTGTAGAGAAGACATCACTTTCTACAGATTGCCTTGACATTTGACACTCACGTAACTCAACAGCCCCATCTCCTGGAGCTCAGTGAAACAATCAACTCTCTCTGCGGCTGTTTTTTTTTTCCGACATACTGTAGTTGTACTTCTGAAATGTTCCTCCAAGTCCTATTGCACTGTTTTTTATCCACTTCTAAAACTCTCATTATATACTGAAAAGATCTGTCTGCCTCAGTGGGAGATTTAATGACGCTTTCGTAATGAAACTACAAAAATATATAATGCATCATCTCTGCCTTTTTGCACAGGGTTCTCTCAGTATTAATGAGATGGCTACTAGTAATGTAACCACAGGAACAGAGGAGTCAAAGAATTGCTGCGCTTAGGGGGCTTTTCTTTCTGCGTTTCGCTTGTCCCACGGGGTGCCGTGTTGTGGCATACCCCGGTGGCATGGCAGAAATGAGTTTACTGGTGCGCGTGCTAATTAAGATAAAAGCAATATGAGACGGTTTGCTATACTCGTGTTGCAATTGTTCAGCATTCCAAAGATGCGTTCCTTGGCAAGCGTACGCTACGGAAGGCTTCAGTATTCAGTAACGTTGGCTGTGCGTGGATCGAAGCAGGTGAGACAGGAGGAACGCGACAGGTGGCAGGATGAGAGACTGCAGTCCCCAGAGCCTGACGGTGAGGGATCCTGTAGGCCGCAGTAGTGGTCATAGACTCACACTGGAAGGCTCTTGGTTTTGTCATGAAAGACACAAAAATGTACTGTAACGTATTGCGTTAGAACATAATGTATGAATGCTCTTTATCGATCACATTAGGATTTCATTTTTCTCTGAAGTTTGTGTAAAATGCAGCGACATTCTTCAGTGACCAGTCATTTCTAATGGTTCCTGCATGAATTATGGATTTTTA
>JABFDZ020000016.1:13798238-13812211 GCA_019775955.2 Pollimyrus isidori
GTTGCTTTAATAGTGTGGACCACCATTTTCTTTTTGATCCTCACAATTTTGGAATCCAGTCGCGGGCCGGATTGAACAGCTCAGTGGGTCGGATTCGGCCCGCGGGCCGCCAGTTGATGATCAGTGCTCTATGACCAATACATCACCCCCTCAGGATAACATGGCCGGGACCACTGCCTGTTTTGTGTTACTTTTTAAGAACACCGGCAGCCATACCTTAGCAGACATGTCCTGATGAGGCAGACAAAATGAACAATCATTCCTGGTGTGCCCCACTCCTCCACAGTACAGAGAGAGCTGTTAGATAGATCTGCACAGTTTCTCCAAGGCTGTCAGGGGAGCGCTACACAGCTACATGGGTTCCAGCTTCCCAGTGAAAGGGCTGGAATTGGGAGGCAGAGGGGTTTAATCAGCTCCAATGCTGTCAACAATGCCGTATCTTACTGTCAAACCTTTAGGAGGGGCTGTGGGGGTTGAGTGTCATATAGTTTGGGTGGCATTCGAAGGTAGAAGCCTCAGTGGATTGATTGTTGGCAACCAAATCTGGCTCTAGGCACATAGAATGTAACCTGTCTGGCGGGACAGTAGAGAGGAACCAACTAGATACAGTTAGGCTTACCCCAATACACAACTTTGGCTGTGGCACCAAACTCCGGGAGAAGGACTGGTCTCTATTCCTCTCTGGAGATAATAAGATTATTGGTTTCTGGTGAAAGTCAAGGGAGTTGTCAGGCTGAAGAATGTGACTTTCTGAGCGTGGCTGTCACGTGGGACTTCTGAAACAGTTGGTAGGTACTGGCAGGTCAAGAGGAATGCAGCTTTGGCAGTTCCTGAAGCAAAAACGTGTGTGTCTGAGGAGGTCGGTGAAGCCATGGAAAATTTGACTCTGGAGCAGAAATCAGGGCTTTACCTATGTTTACAGCAGAGATAGAGAACTGTTACCTCAAATGATCAAGTGGTGGAAGGAGTATTTGAAGAGCCTCCAGAATTGCACTGGTGCACCTTCCTTGGAGAAAGTAGACTGTACTCCATGGAAGACTCAGAGGGGGACTTGACCATCTCTAGGGCTGAGGTCACTGAAGTAGTCAAACAACTCTTTGGTTGTAAGGCTCCGGGGATAGATGAGATTCACGCTGTGATCTAAAAAGCTCTTCATAATGTTGGGCTGACTTTGCTGACATGCCTCATAAAAACTGCATGGAAGTTGCGGACATTGACCAGTCAGACCTTGGATCCGGCAAAAACAATGTGGATTCCGCCCTGGTCATGGAATACTGGACCAGCTCTTCACCTTCACAAGGATACTGGAGGATTCATGGGAGTTTTCCCAAACAGTCTATATGTGTTTTGTGGACTTGGAAAATGAACACATTCATGTTCCTCAGTGGTCAAGAGAAAGGTGCTTCTGGTGTATGGGAACCATTACTGCAGGCCATCAGGTTCCTGTAAAAATGGGTTGAGAGTTTGGTTTGTATTGCCAGCAATGTCAGACTTGTTACCGGTAAGTGTTGGACTCCACCAGGGCTGCCCATTGTCACCAAAGCCAAGGGACAGAGGAGGCAGGGTGGCATCTTTGCTTTTTTTCAGATGATGTAGTCCTGTTGCCAGTTGCCAAAATTGTGAACTGTAAAAGGGTGGATTGCCCTCTCCTGGTGGGGGATGAATTACTGCCTCAAGCAGAGGCATTTAAGTTCACGAGTGAGGGAAGTATGGAGCGGAAGACTGACAGTTGGATCGGTGCAGTGTTACCAGTAATGCTAAGACACTAAGACAAGGGTAAACAGGCAGGAACCTGGACAGATAGGGGACTACTAAGGACTGGACTGGTAGTAGACAGATGGAACACAGGACTACACTGTGCACCACAGGATATAGGACCAAATGCTGCACACCTCCAGGGACAGAGCAGATGGGGGCACAACCAAGGACAGCAGGGGGAACCACAGGCATAGCAAGATATGGCCAAAAGGTGAAGAGACAATACCGACCAGGACAGAGACGACAGGGCACACGGGGGAGACAGTCTAAGGAAGAAAGGCAAGGCAGGGTGAAGGAACCAGGATGGGGGCAGCACATACCATTTTATTAATGGCTACAGTATTATTCAGAGCCGGAAAATTCCCACAGTCCCATTCTGCTGAAAAAATAAAAATAGTTGCAGTCAAGACAGCCTTGATGGAGGGGAATGCAAAATAAAGTCTGATGGCTTGTAACTGATGCTGAACCAAATCTGATTGCCTGTGCCAGAAATTTAAAAGTCAGTTGCACAACCTGCATTACACACGTACTGAATTTGGTTGCGAAGAAGGCCATCGATCAGACACAAGGACTTGACGACATCATATCCAAGGCAATACATATCATAACCTACTTTAGAGCCAGTGCAATTGATAGAGAAAGGCTTTGCCAAATTCAACAGCAGATGGGTAGGTAGACTCTCAAATTGACTCAAGAAGTGGAAACCCACTGGAATAGCACCTATTCAATGCTACAACGATTGCATGATCAAAGACAGCCAGTTGGTGCTGCATTAGTCAGACAGCTGTCAGAACACAGCTCATAACCCATAATGTCATTTCAATGGGGCAACTGTTGAACATTCTGAAGAGAATATCGGGATCCAAGATAATTCCTCTCATCCACATGTAGATAGCTTGGAGTACCCCCACCCTCGCTCTCGCCTCCACCTGCTGCGAACCTGAAACTGTCCCAGACACAGAGTGTCAAGACCCAGCAGTTGTGCAAAGCACCTTTTGAAGTTTCTCACCGACAGGGTGTCAATCTATGAGACCATGAGCATCACGACACTGGCCACACTGCTGGCCCCAACATGCAAAATCTGCAGGTTTCTGTTATCAGTCTCATGTTCGGGCTGCTGTGAAACACCTTACAGCAGACTGTGCATCCATTGTAAGATTACAGGAGGCCCCATATAACCCATTCACACCCACGTGCACGCAGTCACCAGAACCGGAGCCTGCAGGAACCTCATCAAGTATTGCAATGCCCAGTGGTACTGTTCCAACCTATCACATTTTAATAACATTGTTCAATTAAACTGAGTTGAGATATATTATTCCTATTGCACAGTAAAAAATCAAAATGCATAGTGTATATAATGATCCGTGCTTTATCATTTTAGTTCTAGGTCTGCGGGATCTTCTGGATAGTGGTGGAGGGGAAAGCAGACGGGTCAAGGGTTCGACAGAGATGCTACTGTTGAGGTTGGGCAGTACCTCAGTGACCCCAATATACTGCATACTGAAGACCCTTTTGCAGTTCTGGGATATGCAGAAGGCTGTGTATTCACACTAATAAGAACTTGCAATACAGTTTTTATGCACTCCAGTGTCCTCCATTCCACACGTATTCTCTGAAGTAGGAGATGTTGTGAATATAAAAATGCAACCAATTTGGCCTCCGCATTGTTAAACACATACTGAGCCTCAACAATAATCTGTAGACTAATGGCCCCTCTTCATTTACACAAGCAGCCCTTGACCGTTAATTCAAAGGTTGCACAATTCACAAAGTATTGCGCCGCCCAACTTAACCAGTACATTCATGTTCATAAAGCTCTACAGACCTCTTGAAATTTTGCTTATTTGTATATATTCCGAAGCACTTACACTCAGTCAAAATGAACTGCTATTTACTTATTTGACCACCTGGTGTCACTAATGTTCACCATTTATAAAAGCTTCGAGTACGGAACATTTTTTCGACAAATGGAGAAGCTAAGGCACATAAGACTGTGGCACGGCATCAATGACGGAACTAACACAAGACAGAGAAGCCCTTTTAAGCAGGGCTAACAAGGGATCCAACAACAGGGAGTTGGAGTGAATCATGAGAGAGCTGGAACGAGAGATTGGGCAAAGGATTAGCAAGAGTGGCCACACCAGGGAGAAAACAGTAGGGTCAGGAAGGACAGGACATGACATTTATACAGATTTTTGCAAACTTGAAATATCATAATATTCATAAACATTAAGATTGAATCTAGAAAGTTAGTGCTTGATAAAACCCTTTCAACTGATATTTCAAAATTCAACCTGGTGGTTGCATAACAGTTACAAAAATATAGACGATTTACTTTCAACTACTTTTAATATGATGCATGGAGTACATTTTTGTCATTTAAAAATAATTTTAGTCCCTAACACTATAGTGCTGTTACATATCAAAAATAGAAAAAGTCTGTCTGAATGTTCTGCACAATGTATAACTGACAGTTTCGTTCTAATACTGTTTCATATTTCATAATTTGTTTCATAGAAGAATATTTTCATTCAGTTACATTTCTAGGAGTGTTATTTATTACTTTTTGAGAAAAATCAACGTGATAATTGGACTGATTATCAATGGTCTGCGTTCCTCTGATGACTGTTAAGATATTTAGCCTCCTGGCCCAATGATCAAAGATGTGACGCCTGTAAACTCACAACGGAATACAAAGCATTATAACTACAGGTAAATGATTTATAATGCCACAAGAAAAGGTATGTATTTTTGTATTGGTCATGTATAGTGAATTTTAGTGTATAAGTTGTCGTCAATTCTGTCAAGTTGTTGCAATGCATTGTAATAATTCATAACCATCAGTATTGCAACCTCTCGTTCCTTCTCGTTCAAGCTGCGACAAATTTAAGTCTGCCCAGATAGCATTTGCAGCACTGGCGCATGATTGTGTGTAACGTATTTTCACAGACGATGACGAATTGTTTGCGTAAAGACGATTAAAAGCTAGTCTGCAGCAAACATTACCACAAATGCTAATAACAGTATCTAATCGACTAATGTAGAACTTAAAAACAGAAGATGACATTTAGTGTTGTTCCTATTTATCAGGGGAATATTTTGTATCTTATAAATGTCACTTTCGTTTACTAGAGCTATCGTCGTTTCCATGGTTACTGCGAAAAAACAGATGTGGGCTGCGTGATTAAACGTCAGCGCTTTCTTGCTCCCCACCAAATAAGTGCCAGCCGTGTAATGCACTCGTATAGGTCAAACTTTTCGTTTTGAAGGAAATCAGATCAGAATACATTGTAACAAATTTGTTACGGAGCTACAGAGACTGACATCGCCGCGCTCATGAACTTTGACCTCAGCAGTGCGGCCCAACCCCCTTTCGAGGAAGCTGCGGGAAAATGCAAAAAACGCGGTTCATTGCCTAATAAGGAATGATTTTACGCATGCGCAGAAATGGTAGTTTTGTTTGAAGTGAATTGCAGTTAGACTGGCGGATTGAGCCGTATAGAAAGAATAGAATCGCTATCCGTAACTGCAACAGTTCTTGTAAATGTGGTCACTTAAAACATTTATTTATAGTCGTAGGTGTCGTTGATTCGTTTCATGCAGTGCTATCATTATGTTGGGGCATCATTACCCAAGCGTGGAAAAGACACAACTGGTTAGCTATGTGGAAGATTATCTGGAATGTGTGGAGTCTTTGCCTTTGGACATACAGAGGAATGTTTCGTTGCTACGAGAAATTGATACGAAGTATCAGGGTATGTAACTGTTTATACACACTTGCAATACGGCAGTTGTTGAAAGCCACACTTACCACGGTGTTCTACAAAATCGCAAGCATCTTCGTTGTGATTCCATATGCTTAATTTAGCAAAAGGTTGTTCTTTACTTGTTTCAAATGTTTACATGCCTGTACAAATTAGTTAGTTTTTTCCCCTGGATATAGTACTGATATGCGCTGTTCAGAGTCAAGTATGACTCCAGAAGGGGATCAGCCATTTTGACAACAAATAGCTGGATAAGTCGGATAGCACGCCTACTAGAGTACTGTATACGTTCAGTGTAGAGCTGGAACCTGCATTACGTACCTAATGACGACGTTTTATCATGCGGTAGCTATCTTAAATAAGTGAAATGAACAATTCGGGTGTTTTTATGTTTCACCGACTAGAAGCAAATAATGGGTCGTATTTGTTGGAAAAAAATTCAAGTTGCAAACGTAAGTTGTCGGGTTTACAGCGTCACTTGTTAGTATAAACTGTTCAATAGTTTGACATTTGGGTTTTGAGCGATCACTTAAGCTGCTTTTCAATTATTGGCCAGACCGCTTCCTTCTCTAGTCCAAGTCCGCTCGCAGAGCGAAATAACAAAATAAGCAAATTAAGTTTTCACTGATCATCGAGTCGTTTTGTGCAACGTTCCCGTCCTGGTAATTTACGTAATCCTAACAAAATCAGGATACTTGGAGACAATGGCCAAGTTTTCCCCTCGTCGGGAACGACACCGCTCACATTTCAGTAAGCGAGTCACAGAACGGAGGGCTACATGTCGTCATTTCCTGGAAAGGAGAACGCGCTCTATGAGGAAGTGGAACCGCGGACCAGCCTTAAATCCCACGTCAGCCTCAATATTAAATCAGCTAACTACCATAACAAAAAATTTAGTTTACGTTATTGGCTCAACTCGCCAAGTAAATTGAAAGAAAGTGTACTTGACGATTTATTGCCCCTGCATATGCCGAAACGCTTCGAGTATTTGGGCGGTGGGTTTTACTCTGGTTTCGATTTCACTAAGTTTTTTTTTCTAGGAATTGATATGTGAATAAATAGTTGTGTGGCATAATGACTTAAACGTCTATTCATAAAATAGCATCAGAAAAGTACTCATTGTCTTTAATACTGGCATTAATATTAAATTACTGTGTTGGTTATTTTGAGTGTTTTTAATATAGCATAACCTCAGCACTTATGCTGATGTATTTTGAGTATGTATTGAAATAGAATTTAAGTTTTTACTTACTGTACATGTTACATTTTCATTACTGGAAAAAATTATCAGACCATATCAAGCCCTTTTGAAACACACATCTTGCTGTCTTTTTCTGTGTTTAACAGACGTACTGAAAGAGGTGGATGATGTTTATGAGAAGTATAAAAAAGAGACTGATACAAGTCAAAGAAAACGACTTCAAAACCAACTCCAGCGGGCTCTCATCAGCAGCCAGGAGCTGGGGGATGAGAAGATACACTTGGTTACGCAGATGATAGAGCTGGTTGAGAACCGTGCGCGGCAAATGGATTCTCATTCACATTGTTTCCAGGAGCCCAGTGAGGTTGAGACAAACGTTGAGAAAACTAAACAAGAGGTACAGCCCCCAGAGCGCTCCTCCGCCCGGCGGCAGCGACGCCAGCGTAATAGTGAGAGCCGCGATTCCTGCTACACGGCCAATGGCGTTGACGAGCAGGGTGATGAGCCTCCGCCTAAGGAGAAGAAGTCTAAATCTGCCAAAAAGAAGAAGCGCTCAAAGGCCCCAAAGCGTGAAGTTTCACCAGTGGAGTATACCATCGACCCCAACGAGCCCACCTACTGCTTGTGTGACCAGGTGTCTTATGGCGAGATGATTGGGTGTGACAATGAACAGTGTCCCATTGAATGGTTTCACTTTTCTTGTGTCGGACTTACTTACAAACCCAAAGGAAAGTGGTACTGTCCAAAGTGCAGAGGGGACAATGAAAAAACAATGGACAAAAGCATTGAAAAAACTAAGAAGGATAGGCGCTCAAGGTAGTGATCTAACGGCTGGTATTAATGAACAGTCCTACGGCTTTTGAATACGGTTGTGCAATAGTTTGCACTTGATGGCATCGGCGCATTATGAAAGTTCAGATTCCTCCAATTAATAGGTTGTAGCACTTATTAAAAAAAGAACCTGACTTTAGAAGAGTGTTGCAACACTAGTACTTTGTAGACACAGCCAGATGACATCCCTTTTACCGCAGACTGAAAAAGCTGAAATCACAATTACTGCCATTGACAGGTTGTTTAATTTATTTGATGTTTATTTAATATGCTCAACTGAGTAATTTTATAGGTTTGTAAGAGGTCAAATCATCAGACCTGAGTATAAGCGAAAGGTTGAGTTGGGGAGTATTAGAAGAGGCACAAAGATGAAGATGTTTGTGATTCATACTCTCCACAGTAATAAGTGAAGACAGTCGGTTTTCATTTGGGTTTTTTTTTTTATTCTTGTTTTAAAGTCTTCCAGCTTTTCTACATTTTTAGAATTTGTTTGAACTCCATATTCCATGGTCCCCTTCAACCTTTGGCAGTATTGAAATAAACATGTCTGAGAAGCATTTGATATAATTGTTCACTATGCCAAAATGGTTATTAGGCTGTACTTTGTCAAGCACAGTGGGTCTTTGGAATTTCTGAGCATTATTCGTTCATCTTCCAAAGAGACAGGATAACACTTTTTTGTGATCATGTCTCTCTTATTGTTTGGACTTTTGTCATGTCGTGAAATGCACTCATATACAGCCTATCAAGTGCAGTCGGCAAAGTCGACCATTTTGAGGTGGTTTCAGGGGAAGACTTTTTATAATTGAAAAATGTTTTGTTATTGCTTAAATATTTACCTTTAAGTTAGCATGTATGCCGTTTTTACATTAAATGGGTAGGTAACACAGAAGCCAGCCAGCATGTACATACTCTTTTTGAAATGTCATTTTTGATTTTTGCAGTGTTGGCAAGTGGGATCAGTGAAAATACTATTTGTAAACTCTGCCCTGAAGATGTTGCCCACTGTGTTCCAAAGGTGTGTTCTTGAAATAGATTTGCAGATGTGGCTTGGTTATTCTCTGCAAACAATCAGCCATTTGTTTCATGGTGCTTAGATGTTTTCATTGGTGCTTTGATGTTTTCACAAGTAAATTAATACGTTCATGATGTTTTATAGAAGATGACTTCTTTTTCCCTTATATTTGTACAGTGTTTAGTGTGACAGTTCATTGACAGTATTAAGTAGGCTTGGGTGGTATTTGTTTTTTCATTCTGTCATACCTTCAAGATGTTTTACCCCAGTATACTGTTTATGATGGTATTCAACAGGGTAAATCTTGTGTACTCCTGTAAACTCCAGAATCAGCCTAAACCGGCTCATCAGTCTGGAAGTTGAGTGGTAGGGAAATGAGAGCTTACAAAGATCACCCTTCGTCAGTTGACACCGCTCTCAATATCTAATCTGAAGCCTGGGTTTCATGTATGTCACACATGCACCAATGGCTTACTGCCCATCCCATTCATAGTACATTTTGTTTTTCTGGCATTTAATTTATTGCCTAGGAGTTATTTTTTTACTTTAACCTAAGTGAAGCTCCGATCGCCATGCTGCACACTAAAATACTTCACCTCAATACTGTATCTCCATTTCAGTTTAATACAAAGAGGAGTGTCTGTATTGTTGATGGTACTGAATACAGTGCCTTTGAGATTTCTGAATACCGGGAAATACTGTAATGCCCTCAGATGTCCCAAGCCTAGTACTAAATTGTGTATTTTCAATAGAGGAAAAAAGAGGAATATGCCTTCAATTTTCCTCACCTTTTTTCGGTTCCCGTTGAGCGGTAATAAAATGTATTATACGTATTTTAAATTTAATTTTCAGCTCCTAGTCTTTCTATAGCTAAGCAACTGAAAGATGTTTGTTGAGCATTGACTTTATTTCAGTTGAGAGGTCAAAGCGAAGTAAATCCTCAAAATCAATGGAATCCTTTTATTATTGTACAAGTACAATGAAACAGTGTGAAACACTCTAGTCAGTGCTACAGAAAATGAAGTAAGTACTGGATGGGCCGTCAGTGTAACACTTCTGGGTGTAGTATTGCACAAAAACAGTATTGTATGTATAAATAGTATTGCACTAATGATGGGAGTCCGTGTGTTCAGCTGGGTGACCACATCTGCAAAAAGAGCTATTCCTTGTTGTGTGGGTGTCTATGTTCCATAGTGTCTAAAAATTTCAGAGAGTGCAAAGCCACTATGTGTTTGCCACCGTAAACTCCAAATGGACATCTAAAATATTGCTTAGTTTTTATACTGTATCTAATCTTTGTATTTATCTTTCTTTTAATATCTAAATTACCTGATGGATGGTACCTCAAACATCCTTAAAATATACTTGTAACCTCTGCTGTTGGGGAAAATAGAGAGGGGTGTAGGATCTGACCTAGGATCAGTGCCCCAGTCGGTGGGTTTATTGTGCTTTTTCAGTAACCCTTTGCTTTCATAAACAAGCCCAGTATTGCTGCCATGACAACGAAAGTGGTTGCCCTTTTTTCTGTTTTTTGGTTGATGTACAGAAATTCTGTATGTATACAGTTTTATTAAGAAGCCAAGAGGCTTCAGAATGTTTGTGGGTAAAATACTTTTACTTATGAATTAAATATTTAATAATCAAATAAGTTTAATAGGATGTGCTGTGTATTGCTGGCTGTCTAAGTCTAGCAAGATGTGCCCAGATTTGGAACCTATAAATCAAGGCTCTCAGACAAATAATGGTGGTCTTGGAATTTGGTTCAGCAGGTTGAGCGCTGTGGGCCTCCTTGGCTTTAGCACTATGCCTTGGAGAGCAGAAGCTCAAACAGCAGAACTTTGGATTCTCCAGCTAACAGATGGAGACTCTCTCTTGGCTTCCCCCCATGGGCCTTCACACCAGACTGCATCCTCTGTGCCAGAAGAACACAGTGGTCCCCAGTTCCTTGTGACAAGAGGCTTGATCTTGCTTGTAACCACAATCCTTGTGGGTATTCCAAACTGCAACATGGAAATCAGGGACACTGACCAGGGAAACTACTCGGGAAAGAGTTGAGGCTACTTTTACAGGGGATTACTTCTGAGGTATGTACATAATCACGAGAGCAACAATGATTCCTTGTTCATGTTTACACAATGGCGAAATATATTTAACTGTACCTGAATTTACAAAATGTAACTCACTAGGTTTATTCTCCTGTTCGTTATTGGACAAATGAAAAATTTCCTGGCTCCAGAGCAAAACTGATGACTTTCAGCTCAGAAAACGGAAAAGTAATATCACAAACAAGGAGTTAAAGAGAATTAAATAAAATATATAACACAGAATAGGTATCAAATAAACTGTGAGATAATTTCTTTGGGGGAAAACCTATCTGTTTCCAATAAAGTATATGGTTATGCAACTAGTTCCTTATAAGGGGTAAATTAGCTTAAAGTGCCTTTTGTCACAGTACTCACCTGTTATACCATGATAATATTAATATTACGTCACTCTACAGTAGAGTCCGTGGTCATCCATTCTCTAAAAGCACTTATCCTACGCAGGGGGTCCAAGGTCTAAAACAGGGAACAACTCAGGATGGGGCACCAACGCATTGCAGGGTACACTCACACCATTCACTACCTATGGGCAATTTTGCAACTCGTTAGCCTCAGCATGTTTGTGGACTATGGGGGGAAACCAGAGTACCCATTGGAAATCTCAAGATGACATGGGGAGAACATGCAAACTCCACACGTGGGACTAATAAAGGATTATCTTATCATGTAACCCAGGCGGAGACTCGAATCCACATCACACAGGTGTCAGGCAACAGCGTTACCCAGTGCACCACTATGTCACTCAATCGGTAGTTTCATCTCCATAAAAAAATGTTTTCTTTGGAGTAAATAAACTATTAATGATATGAATACAGACAGAAGAAGAAATTTCAGGACTGTGGGAGGCAGGAAAGCACAGTCCATACTAGTTTTCATTAACTTTCTCTTAGCACAATTGCACCACATTCATAGTTAAACTGGTGATTAAACTGTTGTGGGTGTCACAGTCCTTTGGTGTTGGGATACTAGGAGTTCAGTTGCCGGATGGTATATCAGATGGTATTCTAACATTTGAGCGTGACAAGTTGAAAATCTTCCGGTCGTTATTTGTAAATGCCACTCAAATGTATTACAATGGGAAATTCTTATACATAAAAGGAGTAACCCTGGACATTCAAATAAAAGACGGAGGTGCCAAGTCATTGCTGTTTTCTTTATTGTAACGACACAGCATATAAAACTCAATGTATATGCAGACAAGACGGATTTCAAAGAAAACATCAATTAGATTTTTCATTAAAAAACACAATCTCAAAAGCTGTTCTGTGGGAAAAAAAGACAGACCTAAATGTTTGCAGGAGCAGCATAAACATTCACTGTAAGGGTGGTGCCTGCTCTTTTTGGACAGCACAATATTCCACACAAAATGTCTAGTGAAGTACAGGCTGATGTCCATCTCGCATTGAGCAACAGTTCAAGCCATAATGCTCTTTCTGCATGGTGAGTGTAATAAGCCAGAAAACATCTTACCACTTCCTATCTTATTTACTTCATTTACTCAGTATGAAATACTGTCTACTGATGCAGGCATTTGGCAACTGTTCTGAAAATGGCATGTGCCTGAGTTAGTGTTGTCAGAAAGGTTAAATGCAGATCTGATCTTGCCTGCTAATTCGATCTTTTGACTGATGATACAAATCCCCAATTCCCTACAGTTTGGTGGCTATTCTCTTATTTAGATAAACACTTGAAACAACATTGTTTCGCAACCTGTTATCACACCAGCTCAGAACAGAAAACCATTACAGGATGTCATGGAAGCAAAGGACATGACAAAAACAGCCACCCTGTACATCACAGAGTCACCCTGTTACAAAGGAAACAGCTCTACAGATGAGTTACTATCACAGACCTGTCGATCTCTCCCCAAAACTTTGCTTATATTGTGGCAAAACAAATAAAATAAGAGAAATAGCTCTCTTGTCACACAATGGCCACTGAGTCAGACAGACCTACAACGGGAGGAATGAGTGAGGTCAGAAGAGTTCATTGCACTTTGATGTCAACCCTCCAGACACTTTCCAGGCACTTCATTCATCCTCTTTCCCTCCTGTTTTGCTCAGCTGTAAAGGGGAGATTGAGAGATATACCGCTTATACTATTCTGCTTTTAAAACCTACATCAACTGATGACATTTTAGTATAAATGATGAACATGTAGGTGATTATAATGCTGAAATGATTGTATTTGCTGAAATTAAAAGTATACAAACTTCAAAGAGCAATTGTGATAATGAATTATTTATTATACACAAATGATCTAATCACAACTTACGTGCTGTATTCATTTTCCCCCCCAAGGTAAAGATGGTGCATTGAGAGGACACACACATGAAAACAAAACATAGGTTATTTAGTTATCCTATAATATTTCAATTTCTTAAAATGACAATTAGAGGGAACTTTGAAGGCGGGTTGTCAAGCTTTCAACACTATATGCTTCTTAAAAAAAACTTGCGTAACAAAACCTTGTTTGTTTGTTTTTTACCTTGATAACGTCAACCCAGTTCCATCCCCGAGGAAGTTCACCCTTGTTATCTGTTGGTTAAGTTGAAGACAGAAACATTATCGCTTGATGTCTGAGCTGGATGTCATTATAGCATCTTCCTTGATTTTCTAATGAACATGTATGCGTGCATATTAATTAAAAAGTCACACTGGGGTAATGCAATCCAACACTGAAGCAAATTTGTTTTACACTACACAAAACCATTTTCTACCATTTTGATATCAATTCAATTCAGGTTATTTTTATATAGCGCCCTTCACAACAGAGTTGTCCCAGGGCGCTTAACATGGGTGTGCTAGAACACATTGATATACATACTGTAGAGAATTAAACACATAAGACAGAAGAAGGACAGCATAGATTTAAAATATATGATCATGAAGGGTTTACTGGGATTCATGAGTAATTTAAAAAAAATCTATACAGCCCCTTTAAATGAATGATTCACCCTCAAATAGATACTTTGAAGAGACATCATTGCTAAGTACAGCCTTGAGTCTCTACTTAGCAAAACTGGCCCTCCAGACTGAATGTGGAATATATGTAATAGAACATAGTAAATATGCAGACACTCCCCATGTTACCCTGGTCAGTGTTACAATATTTCAGCTTTATAATGAGTAAATATTTTCGACTTTCAATATACACTCACCTAAAGGATTATTAGGAACACCATACTAATACGGTGTTTGACCCCCTTTCACCTTCAGAACAGCCTTAATTCTACGTGGCATTGATTCAACAAGGTGCTGAAAGCATTCTTTAGAAATGTTGGCCCATATTGATAGGAT
>JABFDZ020000016.1:13834238-13848915 GCA_019775955.2 Pollimyrus isidori
CCTCCCCCCTTTGGTCCTGCACACCCATTCCCCCCCCCCCCACCCCCGCCTGTCGTTGGGGGGGGGGGGGGGGGGGGGGGGGGGGGGCGGCGGCGCCCCGCGGCTTTACTACTCTAGCTCATAGCATTTTAAAATCACAACTCTATCACTCTTTAATATAGATGGACTCCAGTCAAAGCTCTTTTTAATAATTCATAAGAAGCTCTTACTTGTGAATTATTAAAAAGGGTTCTGATTGCATCATGTCAGTATGGCAGCTACACCAGTATGATGTAATAGCAGGCAACACATCACCCTGACTAGTTAAAGCTTTTCTATTATCCAATCAGGGGTTGTGTGAGGGTGGGGTACGCGGGGCACCTGTTTGTGTGCAGAACTACAGTTGAAATTTAGTTCCTAAAAATAATGATAGCTTTACAAATTATATATTTGCCTAAAGTCTATGTGCTGCCTAAATGTAAGAGCTTAGTTGAACAATACTGGATTTTGTAGGATCATAAGGGGACAACAGGTTGCTATAATTAGAGGTTACTATAAATGATTAGACGTCACAAGCGTAACTCAGAACTCAATTTACTTTGGCCAGTTGATTTTTCGCAATGTCATATCAGAACTATATGGGACAGAGTTCTGTTATTCACAGACTGTCAGAACTTCTAAGAGCGACGTGTAAATTTACTGTAGCATTTAAACCAATAAAAACTTGTCTTTATGCCATAACATTTTGCTAGTTTTTTTTGTTTCATATACATAAACTAAATTGGAATTATGTTGGGGAAAAATTATTAAAACAACTTATGATGATACTCAAAAGAACAAAATTTTTGGTAGACGCATTAGGCTTGTCTCAGAGCCTTTTGAAATACTGTGGCCAAAGAGATGAGCGGCAGCCAATGTGATTGGTTCATTTCATCAAGCTGGGGCGGGTGATGTGGCACTGTGATGTAACAGAAAGCAATACCTAGAGCGCCAGAAAGTTGAGTTCTGGGTGCAACAGAACTGCCCCCGACACTGAATGACAGAAGTCAATCAGGCAAAAATGTGCTTAATGCTGCACCTTGAAAATGCAGAGATGCAATAGGAATGCGCGTGTGTGTATACACTGCCTTTCACTCTGCATCAACACAGCTTGAAGCTAAATGTCTTATGAATGGATTCTAACAGACTGCTGATGGACATACTTTGGAGTGATAGATTTCCAATCTCTTAATGTCACTGTTTTTATGCTCGATTTTCTTAAAGTGATATATATAGAACTCTATTCTGAATCAACCATATTTGCTGACAATCTGTTCTATTGATCCTCAGGTGTCCCAACGCCAAGTTCTGAGATACTCAGACACACCTTGAACATGCTGGTGCGGGAACGGAAGATCTTCCCCTCCCAAGAAGGGTACTTCATTGTAACACCACAGACGTACTTCATAACACCCTCGCTCATCAAAACCAACAGCAAGTGGTATCACCTGGATGAGCGGATACCTGACCGATCACAACAACAGTGTACTTCCCCCCAGTCTGGAACGATCACTCCTTCAACTTCAGGTTGTGTGAGAGACAGAGCCCATCACAAAAGTCACTGCGACTCCTACAATTTGTATCACGACGATCCGCCCAGTCATCATGCCTCAACACTCCAACGGAAGTCGCCGAAGGACCACAAAGAGTCTTACTCACCTCCCCCTCCACATCCCCCAAAGGACCTCAAAGATACCTTCTCAACTCCTCTTGCCCACCAAGCCTCAGCCGCAGAAAAGAGCAAAAGCAGCATGAACTTCTCTTTCAAGACCGACACTCAGACTAAGCATAAAGAAGGGGGCAACGCTGGGGAGAAACAGTCCAAAAAGTTTGGACTGAAGCTGTTCCGGCTGAGCTTCAAAAAGGACAAAACAAAACAAGTGGCCACCTTCTCTGCACAGTTCCCCCCAGAGGAGTGGCCCTTGCGTGATGAGGATGTGCCCAGCACAATCCCCCGGGATGTGGAGATAGAGATCATTCGGAGAATCAACCCAGATCTGACGGTGGAGAACGTGATGAGGCACACGGCTGTGATGAAGCGACGGGAAGAGGAGCGAGCTCAGCGCAGCAAGGCCACTGCTGCTGGACATCACGGCCCACGCAGCCGGCGCAGCCGTGGGCACCGCAAGGCTCAGGGGAAGTACCGCGCCCACAGCAAGCCCCGGCCATCCAGAGGGGAGCCCTCAGAGATCCCAAATGTGGAGAGCCATCCTGAGCCTCATGTATCTTCCTTCTCTATGGAGCGGAACAGGAGCAGGTACTTCATGCAGAGCATCCCGAATATCATGGAATCCAACTTGCGCATTACACCCGAGTGGGATGTGTCAGCAGAGTTGGCGAAGAGGAGGACAGAAATGCCCTTTCCAGAACCATCCAGGGGTACATCATTCTCTAAAGTCCACCGCAGCCATAGCCACACCCAGGACAGGAAGTCACGTGACGAGAGGTCTGACAAGGCCAAAGAAAGGTCCCGTTCTATGGACAACTCTAAGGGACCCCTGGGGATGAGCTCCTCGGGCATGCTAGAGAATTATGAGTACAATATTAGTGAGAGAAGTCGCTACTATACCGACAATGGCACCCTTAGGGCTTTTCAGGCACCCCACTACTCACGGATTATGCTTTCTGCTGCTAAATTTAATTATGAGGTTTGTGTGCCTGACATAGACATGGGGAAGTCTGAGGAGCCCAAGGTCTGCAGCCCAGTAGAGAAAAGCAAAAGAGACAGTTTGCCAAACTATGGTGATTTGAAGCCTTGTTTGCCCAAACTCACAGCTGATGACTATTTTCAATGCAGTACATCCCATGAATCCATTCTCAGTGCACCCTCTCCTTTAGGCAAAGGTGACCATGATACTTTAACCTTGCCGGAGGGTGTCAAAAAGGGGTGTGCATCAGACAGACAAACCCCTCAGCTTGCCTCCCCCCATTCAATAGAGTACAAAGAGGAGACATCAAAAGGACAGCATGCCATTTGCCTGCCAATAGTGAACCAAACACCAGAATCTTCGGTAAATGGACGCTTGATACACCAACATAACATGGACCCTGGCAGCACAGACAAGAGAAAAGAAATCTTTAGCAAAGACACTTTGTTCAAACCGCCCCATAATACGCTGAGTGTCAGTTACAAGGAGAACAGCTACTCAAAGTCGGGGACGTTGCGGAAGACTCCAAACGTGAGCTCCACCGAGGTGGTCAACAGCCACGAGCATTTTGAGAAGTCGCCCCAGCTGTCAGGGTCCCCTGGTACGGTGGTCCAGCAGGGCACAGAGCTGGCCTCTGGGCCCGAAGCTACCTTTGACTACTACAATGTCTCAGATGATGATGATTCCTCGGAGGCTGTTCGCAAGCCTGCAGCTGAGACCGCGGGTCAGGAGCGTGGCGGGACTGTACAGTGGCTGCTGGATCGAGAGAAGGAACGGGACTTGCAGCACAGGTTTGAGAAGAACCTTTCCCTCCTCAGCCCCAAGGAGACCAAAAACATGAACAATCAACAATCCGCCCACTCGGCACGCCTGGACAGCATGGACAGCAGCAGTGTAACAGTGGACAGTGGATTTAACTCACCACGGTAAGACGAAGTTCGCAATGATCACATGGAAGTTCCAAAAGGGCATGGCCTACTATCACGCTGCATGTAAACATCTCCATTATGTTTTTCAGTAGATGCATACAGTCTGCATGAAGTAAACCATTTGCTTATTATGAATTTTTGCATATTATATCATGCCATGTGCATATCCCAGTTAAATTTTCACATATTTTAGTATTTTGTTTGCTATTTAACAGGCACGACTTCCAGTGAAATCACAGCTTAACACTCACTGGATTGTAGTATGAACGGTTTTAGGTGTATTGCAAAACTAAGGAATCATGCAAACCAAACCATGAATTTTGTTTCCGCTGAGTTCCTATTTAATTCTTCATGAAGTGCAGGGCAGCAAACTAATCAATGCTCTTAGCAACCTAAAGGAATGGAATGAATTTCCCAGCCTTTGTGACTCCATCAGGAGAGCTGGCGTAGACCTAAGGGAGCAGAATGAATGGGTATTTTTGCACTGGGCCAGACAGATCTGTTGCATCCGTTCTTGTGTGACCTGGAGAGCATGAAAAGGCAGGCTTGGAAAGTGAAAAAAGAGAGACTTTTTCTTTTGCTAAAACTGGGTTGACATTTATATTACTGTATGCATCTATTTTTTCTACATTGTGGTAAAGGGAAGATGGGTAACAGTTTAGTTGAGGAAGCACAAGTAAATTAGTGACTCAGTTACAACTAAAGTACAAATCATGAACAAATATAGCAACTGCATCATGCACCTTTATGAATGATTAATGATGGTCGAACGTGGGATCAGTAGATAATTAACAGTACATAATTTTTTTGGTGACACTACTTGACAAGGCACAGATACTCAATTACTACTGAAGTACATACAAATCATGAACAAATATAGTTGCTACTTGAGATAAAAGATGCATCATGATTCATTAATGATGAACAAACATAAGATCAGTAGTTCACTTGTGTTATTCATTACTTGTTCCTTCGGTAGTTTTTTAGTAGTTCATTCTGTAGTTCACAAAGATATACAGAATGAACAGATATAGTAACAAATATAGCAACTGCTTGGGATGAAAAATGCATCATGATTCATTAATGATGAACAAACCTGAGCTCAGATTTTAAATTGTGTTATTCATGACTTGTTCCTTCAGTAGTTTGATTTCAGTTATATGCCTCTATATCTCCAGCTGTTACTTCCACAGAGTGCTGAGTAACATTGTGCTGTTGGTTAGCTCTGCGTGGCTAATGCATAGAATCAGGTTGCATAAAGGCCATGCCAGGCCAGAGTTCAGTGTTTCAGTTTTACAAATAATCCTACCATCCTTGGCTTTCCTTGGCTTTGAAAAAAATGGCCTAATTTGGATAATCTTATTTAATATTCAGTAAATCTTACATTTCAACCATGGATTTTGTCAATAAGACTCCTGGTAGCTAGATTGCTCTGTGAACCAAAACTGGTCGCACAAAATTTTCCACTTTTTGAAATTTTAAAAGAACATTATAACTTGAATTTTCATTTTTTTGGCAACACATAAACCACTTTAGAATTCAGTAGTGTCTTTTCCTTCATAAATGACCCTGTTTTTTGTCCCACTTCTGCAGATGAGGGTTACTGCAGTCTTTAAAAATACTTCTAGTGCAGTTTAAGGCTCTCTCACTGGACTTTGTATATAGCAAGGAACTAAATTGCAGTGACAATGAGAAATGGAAAAAAGTCAGCTATGCTGCATACCCACATCCTTTCACTAGTGAATAGTTTTAGAAAATTGACTTTTAAATTAATGATTAATTCTATTTGTACCTTTTGTGCTTCTAGGCATGTTGGAGTGTTTTCATCAAAGCCAGGCCTTACTCAAGCTTTCATTTATGATTCTTTTAAACCTTCCTCGTGTTTGCCTTCAGAGTATACAAAGTCACGAGGTTTACACAAGGAGCTCTTACTTTACTACTTATCAGTTTTTTTTGTACACCTCACATAAACTTATATACAGACTTTTGAGAGTGGAGTAAATCAGAAATGTTGCTACTAAAGTGTCTTTAACTTCTTGCTTCTCGTTTAGCACTCGCGAGAGCCTGGCCTCAAACACATCCAGCATAGTGGAGAGCAACAGACGTCAGAACCCAGCGCTGAGTCCCGGGCACTTGGGCACCATCAGTGCTCCACTTCTCACCTTCCGGACGGTGCTGGAACCCCCAAATGCCCAGTCGGAGAAACTGCAAAAGCCAACAAATTGCTTGACTTCCATCACAAGTGTCTGACACAATTCAAATATGGAAGAGGAGGAGGAAGGCAGTTGAAGAAGACCCCACCTCGTAGGAACCCTTTGAAACTGGCACAGTTATGTCAGCATATACTCCAGACTTCCAGAAGCTACAGTAGGATTTTTCCACAAGTCCTTAGACACTGTTTTTTTTAATTTACACAGCTCTATTGAAAAATTAAATCCTTTCCTTGTTTGACTGGAGGAGTTAGAAAATTAAATCAACTATGCCTCAGTTGAGCTGATTTTTCTAGTGTTTAATAGCTGGTGTCTTTCCCTCTCAGAAAGGCTAGCATTCTACAAACAACCAAAAGTTATTCCACTTTTGCCATGCACTGTACAGCAAGTCGTCACTAGTCTTTCGGCCTGAAAGTTGAGCTTCACTTTCTAACGTGGTCTCTGTCTCGTTCGTAATCTCAGGTCATGTACATGTAAGGTCATGTACAGTGTATGTCCACTAAATTTATAAGTACTGGCAAGCTCCGAGTGCCAATACTCTGTATTCCAAAAAGGCTGGTTGGCGGTATGATTATGTGGGACGTGAACTTCCAAGCAGTCGGGGTTCTGCTGTTTGGCTCCCGTTAGACAGCAAAATGAGCCACATTATGAGTTTCCGTGCCCCCCCCCCCCCCATGCAAGGGGAGAGACCTCCACATGGAGAATGCATGTGATCAGTGGGTCTTTGCAGGAGCTCTGCCGCTCCCGTGCTTTTGCTCATGACTTGATTGGATTCGGTGGAATGAGCCAGGCTGGAATAACTTATGTTTACATAGGAATCAGGTTGTTGGCGATTCACTTCCTTTTTGATGGACGGCACATGAACTTTTTGGGTAAACTCCTCCGCCAGCACTGAGGGCTTCAAAGCCAAATTCGTGGAAGTCCCTGTTCCTGGGCAGCTAATCTGTTTATCATTTCACTCCGTCATTCCTTTATTCACTTGGAAAACAAAAGCAACCTACTTTGTGTTCTCTTATAAAAAATAAATTAGTTTCCTGTACTTATATTTGTTCTTAGGTAGCGAGCTGGCAGCACAATAGGCTAATGAGCATATAGGCAATCACAGGCCACAACAGCTGGAAACTTGTAAACCCCTGCTTTGTCTATGCAGCTGTACACACAATAAAATCGGCAAAGTTAATGTAGCGTAGATGGCGTTAAACTAATTTCACACATCCTCTCACGCTATGCAGGTCACAGGTCACTTTTTTCAGGATGTTTTACATTGAAGTCATTTCTTCAGTTTTTAGACGCCAGTCAGATAATAGATTCAATACGTTATTACTGTATTTATAAATGAATTCTTCTTTTCCTGGTTTTGTCAACTGTGGTATCTTACTCTGTTCACCTGTCTCTTATATGGCAGCAGAAGAGGCTTTGTAACACGTGGTAAACAAACGCTGCCTATCCCAAGAGTTTGATCACAGCTGGTGCAGGATTTGCTTTGATTTAATTTTGCTTACAGCCCTACAGACTGACACGCGTATGTGCTTAACTACCTCCGTTACTCATTCTCCTCTACTGCCACCCATTTCACACCGCTCTACTAAAACCTTGTACAGGTGGGTTTCAGTTTTGCCAACAGTTAGTCACCTGTGATTTTTTTTTCCTGTTTTCACACCTGTGGGTGAACCTGTAGACTTGATTTCAGAATCAGCAGCATTCCTACAGATGAAGGAACGTTGTGTTTTTTTTTTTTTTACTTAAATGTCACTGGGCACATACTCAGTACTAGTAGCTGACACACAGCACTGATCTCAATCAGTCTAGCATGTCCATCCTACTCCTCTTGCCAGGCTGTTACTGTTACCTTTTTCTTTCCAAATGCTGTTTATCTAGAGAGGGTCCCATTTGTTCAGGAATCCAATCCCAGGACAATGACACCCTGGACAGAAGTCCAGCCACTCACATATGTACACACTTAGGGCAACTATGAATAATCAATTATGTCTGAGCTGCATGTCTTTGGGTAGAAATCTGATTATCCGGAAGAAAACTCAAACTTGTTGTGGAAATGGGGTCCGAGTCAACCCAGGGTTGGTTCTGGGTCACCCTGGAACTGTGAGGTAACTCTGCTGTCCGCTGAGCCACTCTTGTTATTCCATGTGATGCACAGAACCTGAGAAAGGGACACTGAGCTGGTCAGTGAGTCTCCCTCCAAGGACTCCACTCAGATCTGTCACATCAAGCCCTTATCAAATCCTCAGTGTAAAAAGATTTCTTTTTTTGTCAAAGTCAAAAGGGAGTATTGTAGCCAAGACTGCCTTGTATAAACGTTTGCACTGAAATGCCTGGTCTCTGGTTGCTGTAAAATCCATCCAGAAGGATGCTCTAAATATTGTAAAGTATTTCATATGAAATAATGACAGTCTGTGAAATGTCTTCCCTTAAACGTTATGGATTTTTAAAAGCACCCAGTAACATTGTTTTTATAGTGTCAGTAGATCATACTGTAAATGTTTCAGTCATGTTTAGTACAATTTAAATGAAGGAGAGATTAGGGATTTTTTTGTAATGTCTATAATATTTAAAAGTCACTACTTGTGTAGTAATGGTGTTTACTGTTGTTGTAGTGTGTGACCTACCTTTTGGGGGTTGTGTTTTCTAACACAATAAAACAAGGTTTGGTTATAAATTTCACATGCCTTGACTCATTTGTAGACATCGTGGGAAGGGAGCCTGGCCTTTTACTGTATAGGTGGTGATAAGGAGTGCATGCTGGTTACAGCACAACGCTGCACCCGTCACACTTCAGGGATGAGAACCTGAGTGCAGCCATGTGGCAGGTGATACCTCAGCACCACACTAGTCCATTGGAACAGTGTGTGTTTCTTTCCAGGGGCTGGAGTTCCAATCTTGCCACCAACCCCCAGATTTTTCCTGTAAATTGGAGGACCTGCTTGTAGGGATAGATGTAGATTAACAGGATGCCAGGATGAAGCAGTTGTAGGTTAATAACCTCGCTCAAAGGCCAAACGGGGTAGAATCACTCTAGGCATTCGACTCATCCAGCAATCTTCCTAGTTCTTGCACAGAGCTACCACTACGCCCACAGAGTATATATTTTGCTGCCCCCCAAGGTATAAATGTACACATGAAATAATGGAAATATCACATGCAAAGGGACCTTGACTTTAAAGTTAGACTCAATGCCAATTATGTTTGTGACACGGAAATATTCAAAGTAACATGAGCCCCAGCCTGAAGTTCAGGGCCATCAGTTACTAAACTTACAAAATTATGTAATGTATCAATAATCTCAAATATTGTGACAGCATATGGAAAACACAGACGAACATGTAATGGTAAATAGAAACACTGTTCACTGACCAACAGGAACAGACCTCAAAAGCCACATAAACTGAACCAGCACCTCTATGATCCATTTTCTCCAAAGGAAGTATGTTGTGAGCTTCAAAAAAGTGGAATGTATGGCAGATATTACTTGCAGGGGCACTGTAAGGAGGGGAAAAGTTAGGATGATTCCAAGGGCCCCTGAGTGACAGGGGCCTAGAAAATGTGAAAAATAACTAGATTGGTCTAGACTGGGGAGCCCAATATAAAATGCCTTCATGGGGCCCAAAATCTCTAGCAACACTGCTGATTACTTTAATGAAATGTTAATATGATAGTATTATCAATACCCAAAGACAGACTACCAGGTTTATAGAGCACAAAACAAAAGCTGAACCGCTGAGCAATGGAGAACCTCGTAGTTCCTGTAGTTCGAATGGTTATATATTGTGCAAAGAATGCATGGATCCCAAGCTCTAATCCCAGGCAGAACACATAAATAATTGCCCTCTACTGCAAGCCATTCTGGGCCAAATCATCAGTAAAGTGAATAAATGTAATGTAATGATGTGTATTTTCTCACTCTGGTTCCTGCTTCCAGAGGGGATTGTGTTTCGGGTAAGCCAAAGGATGTCTTCAACCCACAAACTACGTTTGTTAGGGAAATCATCTCATAGGAGTCTTTCGGTATTATGACTGCCCTGTACAGTCATACTGTCTCCACTGCCTGGGACATCTTTCCGGCTTACTCACCCTGTTGCCTGTGACGTCTCTCCTCATGCCCTGCTGCTGTTCCACTGGTCGTCCTGCCATCTGAAGCAGCACCAGCCCCTGCTTACTATCACCTATCTGCCCCCCCGCTTTGAGTCACAAATCATAAAATCTGGACAGTGTGGATTGGGACTTTGCCATCTTGCTCATTTGACTTCCTCTGCCGGTCCCTGGAGGATGGGCTCCTCCTTTGGGTCTGGAATCTTTCAAGGTTCCTTCCTTCTATGGAGCTTTTCCTTGCCACTGTCACCTCTGGCTTGCTCACTGAGGGCTTTGGGCAGGGATAATGCAAAGCACTCTGAGACAATGTAATATTGTGAAAATGAGCTGTACAAATAAAATTTAATGGAACTGAATTGAATTGAATATAATTATCAAGGTATATGCGGCAGTTTTACTGAATGAGGTGAACCCTATGGTTCCCCTATTGCGCTTCCAAATTCCAAGATGATAATGCCCTCATATTTATTGCTAAATTTACCAATTAATTTCAGAGTATTTCGTATTTATTACGACTCAACAAGTCATGTGTTACACTCAGTTTCAGGTCCTCATAAAAGTGATCCTCACACTAAGTACTTCTGCATTTCATGCAGCATCCCCAAATGTCATATCATTTGAAATACTAATGTCATTTCAACTGTGGCATTTTACAAACGAGATTTGGATGTCACAGATCACACTTGCAGTATTAAGTAAAAACTATAGGGGGAGCTCTAGGACCAAATTATAACGTTATTATACATTACATATGCAATTATTAAAAGAGACAAAACCTAGATTATGTTGCATTAGATTACATTAACTGATTAATAACATGTGCACTTCAACATCTCCACAGACAACGCAAAGATACACATCAGAAATGTAAAAATTCCAAACTTCTTTAGGGACACTCATACCTAGAGGACTCCATGACAGCTGCCTCACTATTTTCGTTGCTTTACATAAAAACTTCTGGTAAATAAACAAATGTAAATGACTGCAGCTTAAATCCATAGCCTAAACCACTCTCCAACTTACACTCCTCTTGATCTCATCAATGAAATTACCTTTTGACAACTCACAACACATGACTTACTATCACCGGACAGCTAATTTACAAAGCAGGATTTCATAGTTAGCGGAATAATTTAAACCAAACATGAAAACTGGCCAATGGGATGAGAGGATAGTGATATTCTTATTGGACAATAGTATGTTGTGAGCTTCACAAAGCTGGAATGAATGCTCTGGCTTTAGTTATCTGGCTAATGAAGAAATCCTGCTTTGTAAAATAGCTCTCTGGCTCAAGAAATTAAGGATGGTATGATATTGCAAGATCCCCAAAACAATGCAATGGTATTAATTCCAAATGACAGCACCACTGTTTGTTCTCTTTGTTACCAATGTCAATATACCTGATGGCACTGAACAGAGTTTGCCAGACTCACAACAATATTTCAGGTTTGGCTGGAAAACCACAAAAAGTGAAGTCTTTAACTATTAAATTGGTCTCAGAGTTAATCTACAGAGTAAACACAGAAGCACAGCATGACTAGGACACTGTCTTAAAGGCACCACGTTACACATTTTATTTCTTAGTGATATATCAAATTAGTAAAACCTGGATTCCTACAAATTCTTTAATAAGCAGAATCATTCATCTGAAAAACATTCTGACTTACATTAACTTAAGTTACAATTTACAGACAAAACAGGTCTGATCAAAAAAATCGAAGGGATTATTTTTAATCTACTAATAGATGCAGTACATAAAACAGAGAATCAATAAAGATATTTATGTTTGGAAATAGTCTTTAATCTACAGAAACTCATATGCTACCAATGAGGTTAAACGTTGGCACTCCACCCAACGCAATGGTAAATGTTTACATCATTTTTCCAAAACATTTATTACTGATTATTTATCCTCCCCATATCAACAGATCGGCAGCTGGTTTAGCTATGGAGGCCAATGGCAACGTCTGATCAAGTACAGTGCCCTGTAGCTACAAATATTCCAGTCCCTGTGATAGTCACCGTGTACAATATAAGTGGGTGCAAAAGGAGCAGGGTGAGTCTCCACACCTAGAAGGTCAGGACCAGTGCCAGCAGGACGGAGGCAGCGGTGCCAAGGAGGAAAGGCGGGGCCTGGGTAGCCGCTCCACTCAACATGTACTCCACCCGGGACCAGGAGCCGTTGTTGGGTAGCGGCTGTATCCCAAGGACTCTGCACATTAAGTTGTACACGTCCACCGTGCGGATTGGAGCTGCCTTATAATTCTTCTTAAAATCTTTAACAATGAAAAAACAGATAAGTGCACAATATAGACTAAATTAGCTTCCATGTACAAAAGGCAAATATGCATGCCCCCAAATGCTTAATAACTGTTTACACCATGTACATTAGTGGCCAGAATTGTAGAAACGCATTGCTTTTTTGGCATTAAGCTTTAAAAATTATTACGTGATAAACAATCAAAGAATGTTTACAACTATCATATACTGGATGATTAAGTAACTGGAGTATCTGGAATGAAACTCTGCAGTCTCTAAAAACTGGAAGTGTTTCCACAATTTTGGCCACTAGTGTATAATTCGTTTCACATTCGGTGGTTGTTTACCAGGCTCTCTTAGTTGCACTGAGATTTTTTTTAACCCACTGGATCAGTGACCTTTGAGGAATTAGGAACATGAAACGCCAATTTCTCATTATGTCAGGACAGGGTGTAGTACACAGGTTTTGTTGGGCCTGTTGAAAACTCAAAAAAGTTGTTTGCTAGTCTGCTTTTGATTAAAGTTTTCAATATTACGGTCGTACTTCAGCTCACACCCAGATGGACTAAAATTTTCCTGTCTAATTCTATGGTACAGAGGAAAATTCATGGTTTAGTTAATGGTGGAAAATCCCCTAGAGCCCCATGCAGAAAAACATTACCTACCAGCATCCTTGACATATTAATATGAGGTTCTTATGATGGAACACAGCACCGTGTTTTTCCACCTACAGAGGTACCCATGTCTGTATTTTTCCTCTCAGATTCCCTTCATATACTAATACAAGCTACAAAAACATCTGAGCGAATAAAACATGAGCAATGGGACAGGGTGCAATTTGCGAGGTGTTACATTCTGTTTTCACAGCACCCTATACGATTTTATACAAAGATTTTGAATTAAATGATAAAGTTTAAAAGAAAAAAGAGACATTGTCCACGTGTGCATTAGAATTTTGACCCTCTGAATACAATTCTTGTGTATGTAACGGAAGACATACGTATATGCTGCCTGTTTTGAACTGTCTTCTCGATACCTCACACACCCAGAGATAGGATGGAGAGCCACTGACACACCTACATTTTTAGGAGGGTCATCCTGACCCTCATCAGCTTTCCCTATAGATAAGATTAAGATTAAGCTGTTACTTAACATGTTCCAAATTCATATTCATCACCCTCATTGGCTGCCTCCTGAAAATACATAAGAGGAACTGTCTTATGTAAGTAAGCTTTCATGCTGCACTTTCAATAAAGACTGTTTCATTGTACTGATTCCACAACAAATGTAGGCCTACTACACCGGTGCCTGTGGATCATGAACGCTGTGGTCTGTGAACAATTTGGTTTGCGGCCAAAACGTTTTTCGAAAGAATGCACTGGTTTGCATACAAAAATCTGGTCGATGAACAGATTGCTCGACCATATTCCTTTTTTGATAGTAGTATAGCACCAGTAGGGCACTTGTCCCTGCATATCCGACATATCCCAGCATGCCCCGCATGTCCCTGCATGCCCGACATATCCCAGCATGCCCCGCATGTCCCTGCATGCCCGACATGTCCCAGCATGCCCTGCATGTCCCTGCATGCCCCACATGTCCCAGCATGCCCCGCATGTCCCTGCATGCCCCACATGTCCCAGCATGCCCCATGTGCGACTGAAAATATAAGAACCACAACTGGCACCCAATGAGCCCCGAACCCAAATACACAGATGGGAAACACAAGGTTGTTAGACGCTGAACTGCAAAATGTACACATGGTGGGAGATTTACAAACACTAAATACACGCAAGGATCAGACTGGGTACATACAACACACGGGCAAACACACACATGACAATAGGGAAATGCAACTATTAACATGAACAACAACAACACAAGGGTTAAGGACAGTCAATAAAGAGCGTGATTTCTCCAGCAAGCAAGTCTCCATATCTCTCTGCTCCCGCAATGCCTCGGTCCACCCGTCACCACACTGTATTGTGTTTTTCTTTGTGTTTAAGTTTTTACTATAATAACCAGAAAATGAATTAATAAAAATATTATTTGGTAGATTTGTGAACAAATAAATTGAATTTCAATGCTTTCTTATGGGAAAAATTGAGTACAAATTGGTTCAAGTTCACTGTCCTGGAACAGCTTGTGTTTGGAAACCGCAGGCACCGCTGTATTGTACTTCTTGTAACAACATGGCAGACTGTTTTAGGGGTGTGGTTGGCTTGTGGTGGAAAACAGACCAAATCCAGCAAAGCTTGACTGGCGGTAGTCAAGTGAAGCCTACTGGTTTACCTGGTCCACGAACCAGAAAGAATGTTCTGGTTCTGATCATTATCATCTATGAGAATTTTTTTTCCCCCTTGCAGATTATCCTTAAATAAAGTCTGCTGCAAATAAATCAAAGTGCCAATTCTTGTTTAGCAAGATCTCAACAAGTGAAGCCTACTGGTTTACCTGGTCCACGAGCCAGAAAGAATCCCCTCATGTCCAGGAACTCGTTATCATAGCC
>JABFDZ020000016.1:13863097-13879824 GCA_019775955.2 Pollimyrus isidori
GCTCAGCTACCTGTGATTAAAGTGTGCACCTATCCACAATGTACAGACAACTTGTGCTCAGCTACCTGTGATTAAAGCGTGCACCAATCCACAGCAGTGTTAATAGATAGGGCCGTTTTAGCTTCCATTTGAGTTGGTTCTATTAAGCGGATGTCATTGTCAAGGTACACAAAAATTAAAATGAGATGGCAGGGGCCCCTGAGTGCAACTTACTTGGATTGATCTTGGTTGAGAGCCCAATATATGTTTTCACCGGGCCCAAAATCTTTAGTGGTGCCTCTATGCCTATGTCGATATTTCGTGCCAGCCCAACCCTGACAGTAAAATTTGTCAAGCTGGATGGGGAGGTAATAATATTAATATTTAAATTACAAGGTTAAAAAGAATTTATATTTTAACATTACAATTGATTCTCAAAATGACACATTCATGTACGAGGAATCAATATTTCAGTAACAATTTCTCACTACAGAGATAAACTAGCCATGCAAACTTCTTTGGGGGCTTGTTCAGTCTGTTTGACTCACAGCTTTAACCAACAACACTAAACAACAAGAGAATGTATGGACAGACTATTTATCAGTTAGCTTAGGGACTTGATGGCATCTAAAATCGTTGCAGTCTATTTGAACAAAAGAAAAGTAATTTGTCATGCTGGTGTTACCCTATTTGTCCCTCCCGATCATCCTGTCAGTGTGGGAGCTGCTCATGTCGTTATCGAGTTCTGTATGGTGGTCACTGGCTAACATTGTTTTTGCAAGCCTTGGTCTTATTACTTTTTCGTACAGTAGTTTATTGTTATAGACACCTAGCTGTCCAGCTCAACGTGAATAACACTGTTCCTCAGTTAGTGTGGTGGTAGGCTTCTCTGCATTTTAAATGGTGCCTTTTCCCACACTTTCATCAGTATTTCCACTGTTGGTCTGGGACAACGGATGGAAAATCCACTTCTGGTTAGCTAAGCTAAAAGCTTTTAGCCTCATAGTGACCACATGCTGTTCTAATTGGGGCATTTTTCCACAGCAATATACAGATATTCATTGTTTGGCAAAATGCCAACTTGTGTTATACGTGATTTAAGTAGCGCCTCGGTTACGAATTATGTGCAGCGCTGCGTGTCTCACAGACATATTCACAAAGTTAGCTTTCCATGTGGTTATGTAACCCGTGGAAGGAGGTTTTAATTTATTTGCTGTACACAAGTCTGGAGCTCATCCTGGTATCCCTCGATCTAAAGTGAACAGGTCCGTAAGGTTTTGCCCAATTTTGCTGCAAAACTTTTAGGCCCAGTAAAAAAAAAAACATTAGTTAATCATCCTTTTAATCAGAAACAAGTGATGAGGGAGGGCATTTTTTTATTTTTTAGAAAAAAGATAACGGAAGATTTCAACATCAACGGTAAACAAAAGGAACAGCAACAGATGAATGACATATGGGCTGATCTGCAAAATCAATATGAAAAGAAAATATTTTTTAAAATGTTTCATTCAAAATTTGTGAACGCCGGCGGAGGAATTTACACAGGAAAATACACTTTAAAAAAAATCGATGCGGCGAAATTCGCCACGCGGGTGGGGATGATGAACTAATGATTTGTTTTACTGGGCCTTATTTTTTCAAACACAAATAGACCTACCAACAATCATACATAAATCATTCACAATCATAAACATCATGTATATATAAATATGCATTCACTTTGAAACTAGTAATACGGAGCCCCTAAAGCAGGGTTATTCAAATCGAGGTCCGAGATGTGTTGATTTTCCAGCCTTCCTTTACCTGTGAGTCCGGTGTGAAGCCTCTGACCAATCACAATCAGTAATTACTAAACTAACTACCTGGGAGGACTGAAAACAACGCCCGGATTTGGAATCTAGGTCCAGATTTGAAGAAACCTGCCCAAAGGGAACACGGGCATAGAAAAAATCCTTTTAAACTAATTTGGCGTGAGCACCATAAAGTCTCACGCGAGGACGCGAAACTATAAAGGATTTTTGGTGTTTCGCGTGTCAACTTAGGGGCTCCGTAGAACACGAACACTTAGCAACAGTAAATAAATGAAGTGAAAAATACACTCCCCTTTACAGCGGGTGGCAGCAATGCACCAATTGTGTTTGACAAACGTCATATAAAAGAGAAGAGAGGAGAAGTAAACTCATTACACACGCGCACATGCGTACACGTCTCTACGGACAAATCCGTGATCGTTTTATAATGAGAGCGAACAAAAGAGGAAAGGAGGGAATTTGATTCCACTCGGGGAATATTTTCAGGTGGCCCGTCGGGCAGCGTGGCGCTATGTTTTGGTAGCATGGTGGGAAAAGTTAATAGCCCTGTGACGTCAGACTTAGGACTTTGGCGAACCCTGGAACCCCCAGTGTGGTAACAGAGAGCTGAAATTGCTGCTACACTCACAAAAAAGGGTAAACATTTGTAAGATATGCCAGCATCCCATCACACACATTACTGTGGGCTTTTCTGTACCCGTTTAAGGAAAGAATTTCGAAAACACATTCAGTCTGTGCAACAGTCCTTCAAGATTGTATGTTTATTATTTGCATTAATTTTTATAGACCTACCATTATAAAACAATTACATGTGTTTGCATTGTTCAACATAAAGTTTCTAGATGTTTTGATATAGTGGGAAAAGGTTAAGGTTCAAAGTCTGAGGGAAACTGCTAGGTTCCTGAGGGTCATTTAAATGGACCAAAACTAGCATGGCTTTCCCAACTGAGAACTGGTCAGTGGAGACACCTTCCAGTTCACTTTCGCCATGTCTTCAGATCCAGTTGCAGAGCTAGGTGTCTAGGTGTACAGGTCTGCCTGACGGTCCATTCATCTTCTGCTCATCTTGGTCAGGGTTGCAGGGAGGTCTCGAGCCTATCCAAGCACATCCATCCAGCTCCCCTACATGCATGTGTGAAATGAATATTGTCATCAGGAATGGTAACGTGAATACCTACTTATACCACCAAGAAAGTCACTCCAAAGGTGGAAAAACAGGTGAGAAAAAGAACACAGTAATTATTACATTTACAGCTACATTTACATATAATCTTGGACAGTGTATAATTTTAAGTTTTCCAACATTTGATAACATTCTAGCATTCTCAAGCAGCTCTACAATGCTTAGGTGTTGGTTTCTTGTGTCATAAAATCTTTAGAGTGTAACAGAACAGAGTATAAGAACATAACACAGTATGATTTTTAGAAACAAAATTGGAATACATTACAAGACATTTTCTTTAATTGCACAAAAGATAAATTTAGCATGTAATTCTAGTTAAACTGGTACATAGCTTTTCAAATCAACAGAAAAATAATTAAAACATTTTTAAAAAATCTTCAAAATTACATGTTTAATTTCATGCACGTATTTGCTTTCTAGTTATATGATTGAAAAACCATTTATGAGTTAATTTCAAGAAACAATAGTCAACTATCGTGTATGACCACTGCTTTCATCTGCTCAAAAGATTCGACATTGATTTCTTTATCCACAAGATGGCGCAAATAAACCAATTTTGCGTGTTAAATTTACTAGCGATTATAAATGATATTTTTCACGATAAATCGAGACAAATCTGACATTCTTAAATGATAGGACAGCCTGTTACTATTTTCATTACGTCTATATACTCATGAGTGCTTCAGTGCTGCATGTTTGTTGTGGAATCATCTGAATTTTCAATAATCAACTATAAAATCAGGTTTTGTTTTTGCATTTTTGTTCACTAGCCCAACTAGTGCTGGACAGGGATTGAAAATTGGCCCTGAACTTTATGGTTCCCCATGGCAGAGCATGGTGGAATTTCCCCATGATCAACTTTGCTAAAAGAGGTGGGGTCCCTGCAGAGCGAAGGGGGGTTCCCCATGATAATTTTAGGGTTAGAGTTTGCAGATGGGGGGAACCCCACAATTATTTTCCTGGCCTACTGGGAAAATGCCCGATATGCCAGACGGCCAGTCCAGCCCTGAGTCCAGTATGTATACTCATGTCAAAAACCTGGTTTACAGAGATTCTCTGGATAATATCTGAAGCTTCTTGCTGCCTGAACGAATTATATTGGCAAGGCTGCTCGGCTAGCCTTCTCATAATATACCCAGGCTGTCCGGGAAATTCTATCCCTTGAAACCTTCTTTATGATGGGGACACAGCACATTTGCCTTACAATGGGGGCATCATCCGTGACCACGATTTCTAGCTGGTCCAAATCTAGAACCGATGTAATGTGGGAAAACAATTCCTCTCCTCTACGGGGCTGATAACTGACTTGGGTCAGAGTTGCTCCTCCAGTTGTTTCAGCAGTGGCTCAGAAGAGGAGCACATTCAGCGTAAAAGCAGAATGCTGGTAGGCTTTGAGGACTGTGCTAGTGGACTTTTTTTTAAGTAAGGAAAATGGATTTTAGGGATTTATGAGACTCAACGTGAATAGAGGGCATTGTATTTGAATCTTTGTTAGAGGACAGACTGTTGCTTGTCGAGATAAGAATTTGTGTGTCAAAGAAGTATGCAGAAACAAGAATCAGACAGGGAAGCACAGCCTGCATCGTGTTTTTTTATGAGAAGCTTGGGGTTGTGAAAGAAATACTGCTGGGGAGGAAAGCTGTAGGATGAGATTAATGACTTGGAAGGGGGCGGGTGCCCAGACCCCACAGAAGATAACAGCTAAGGTATGAAAGGAAGCTCAAGAACTCTGACCTTTGAGATATTTTGTGGGGCATCTTGGCTGCACATGCTGAGTCTCATTTGATCTGATAAAGTATTAAAAGCACTGAACACTAAATACTAAATACAAATTATCTTGCTCCTGTCTCCCAGCTTCCTTGTAATGAGAAAATCCAGGGCGGCTGCAGATGCCTCAGTGGGGGTTGAGTCCTATGCACTGGATAGCAGCCACTTAGTGGAGAATGTACAAGGGGGCATTACAGGAGAAGCTGAGAGTCAGTGATCTGGAACAGGACAGGTTCCCAGAGCTCTTGGAGTCGTACCTGCACATTTTTGCAGTGCAGGATGAGGACTGCACAAAACACAAACCTTGTATGGCTGCATATCAACAGTGGGAGGAGAAAATCACGGAGACTGAAGCAGCACATGGGTGGTGCTGGCTGCTCTAGTGAGGAAGCAGGATCCCAGCTGGTGGTTTTTCTTTTGATTACTACCACATGATTGCTAAAGCCAAGGCTGACCCTTGGCCACTGCCTGAAATTGACAAGTTCCCTTGAGATCGTTGCCAACTCCCTTAATCTCTATACTAACTATTATAAGGTGGCATTTACTTCAGTGGGGCCAAAGAGGAGATAGCATTGGGACAGGGTCTGTGGCAGTTCTCTATGATGCCATTTAGACTGTGCAATATGCCTGCTACTTTGGAGTGCCAGGCTGCTCTCCGGTATTTACTCTGAAGCACTGGCTTCGAAGCTGCACGGGATAATCCAGAGGAGGCCTTTACCATCTGATCAACGGAACTGGAGCTGAGCTACGCGGCATCTCTTTAAACAAGTCGTCAAGTTCATGGGGCATGTAGCTAACACTAAGACCGTTGCATCAGATCCTGACAAGATCCAGAAGTTGACTGTATAAAAAAAATCACATCCAGAGCTTCCTGGCCACTGCTGGTTTGTTAAGGGATTCACTGGCATCACTGCCCCTCTTCATCACCTTCCCACAATGCAGGCCAAGTTCCAGTGATCAATGGAGTGAGAGAAAACCTTCCAGCAACTTTGTGAAGCCCCAGCAGTTATACCAGTATTGATCTCCATGACTCTGCAAGGACTTACATTTACATTCTGATTCAGACACTGTTACAGCCGCCAGCTCAAGACGGCTGAGTGAAAATGTTGTGCCACTTGCCGGGAGGTACCGGTGGGAGAGCTTTGTCCATGACTGTCCATAACTGTACAGTGCTCAGGATGGACCATGCCACATTCACCCAGCTGCTGAACTTCAAGGAGTGTGTATGGAGGCGGTATTGTCATGGAATATCCTCCTGAGACCTAAGATAAAAAGTGTCCTTCAACTGTAGGTTATTTGTCTTTGGAGGAAATAAGACATCTAAGACAGATTTTTTTCAAATTTATTTTTATTTTTAATTTCACAGCGTGTCCTCTTTAGTGCACGACAGGAATAAATATGTTTCCTAACATAAGTGAAAAGATAGATGCAAAAATAAAATGTCCAATAGAGTGGACATAAATGAATGGGTGGGGTCTCAGGAGGATATGGGAACATCATGTGGGAAACATCATGTTCTTTGGCAGTTATATGGCCTGGCAGAGTGGTCCTAATGACTACCATGAGAAGGGTACCCACAGCAGTATAGATCCCCAGCTATACAGTACATAACAATTGACAAAAGGAGTTTTGGGTTCAACCGTTCAGGTCTTAGTTTTAGTATCCTAAGAATCTGTTATACGTTTTAATGCAATGATCTTGGATAAAATTTGTCCAAAAATTTGTTCCACAAATTTCAGGCTTTTGAATCTCATAGGATGCAAAACTTGTTGAGATTAAGTTGCTGAATCAGTTCCTTGGTAATTTTGTGGGTGGTTCAACTGGGGTAATTATCCTGTGTCTGTCTCTTGTTGAAGTTCATAACCCCCGTTCCTCTTTGCCAGTTAATTTTGTCTGTCTACAGCATGTTATGTCATGATCTTTGAAACTATTCCATGACACATTAAATAGGTTTCCGTTTTTTTGGACTAATGCAACTAATTTTACCACTAATTCTTTGGCCCTTTTAGAACTGTGCATTGCCCCACGTTGCTTTGAAAACTCACATTTCAAAGATCACTATTATAGCTGACACATTATGTTAATTGGCATTCAAAATAATATGACTCTCCGTTATGGCTGCATTCAGAGTGTTCATTTATTTAAAATCTTTTTTTTGCATATGTTACATAAAAATATACACATATGTGCTATGTATGTGTGTTTTAGTCTCATTTTGCAAGGGGAGAAGGGAAAGGAATTTCGCTCGTGCAGGCTGGCGTAACTGTAGCTTTGCTGTGGCGTCATCGCCGTTGTAGCACTGTCATCGGGAGGGAGGGGCCAAACAGTCAGAAGCTGAAGCACATAAGCGAGGAGAGAGGGGCGGGGCTTCTGCCCCTGTAACGTAACACTGTCTCTCAGCAGCCCGCTGTTCAGTCACCAAGGGCACAACTGCCTGCGCTTCAGGTGTTTATGAGGCATGTGGCGAGTGAAAAGCAAAGCTACCTTGTTTGCCTATTGTCTCTGCTGAGGCAAACGTTTCAGTGTCCGATGCCTGAATGAAAATGTTTTTGAATGCTAATGTTGTGCAGCCCAGGAATCTCCTGATTTCTCGTAACAAAATATGCCCCCACAATGGCGACTCAAACTCTAGTGATTGCACTGTTTAGGCCACAATTTCAGAGCCAATGCCAAAACTGTTTATAAAGTGACTGGACCACCTATAGAAGCGTGTGACACCTTCCATGATGTTCCTGTAACGAGGTCATATTCTGCACCTGAGGTGAAAAGCTCTGGTAAATGACAGTTTATCAGATATAGCAACTGCCTGTAGGCAAATTGCTGTTAACTGCTTCCCGTGAAGTGTATTGGGAAATTCAATAGGTTGGAGAGCCTGTATTTTTACACGTTATCTGTACAAATCTTCACTGGCAAATTAATCTCCAAGGTGAAAAGTCAAACTTGCTGAACCTTTTGAAAGTGCTGCAATATATATATATATAATCTTTATTTATTTTTTTTTCATAATTCACAGTAAGATGAAACAAGACCAAACTTTATTGATTCAGCATTAATTTGTCAGTAATTGGTCAATATGGACTGTGTAAAAAACAGTTTAACCTGGCTTAAATCCAATTTCTTTTGCTGTAAAATGTTTTAAGTGCAATATGAAACGTTTGAGACTGTTCTAGTCGCCACATAGGGGTGAAGTTTCATTTCTGCTTTTCATTTTCAGTGTCCGTTTCTCCCTTTTAGTTTCAGTTTGCCAAACTTGTTTTTTTTTTCTTCGCAAAATGGTTATAGAGTTTTAAAAATAAACCTTAGTAAGAATAGAGTCAAATGTATGGCCTTATTACAAATTTCCCAAACAATGCAGTATGCAATCCAATTTTAGAGCCTCCATTCATCCGTCCATCCATCCTTTTTTGACAAAGGCTTATCCTGTTAGGGTTTCCCCTGATACTAGGGCTAGAGGAAGAGATGACAATTTTATACATGATGTGATCCAGCTTTTATGAAATCATCCACAGACAGGGCAGTACAGCTCCGAAATCTTTAGTAGGTGTTAATTAATGAATGAATGAAAATCAAGTTGATTTCAATCATGGTGTGAGTGAATGGGCTGATAATAACAGATTATGTAAAATGTGGATGATTTTGCACACATTCGAATGCTTCGCTGATTCTTTGCTCTCTGAAGTGGCAACATTCAAAAAATATGTAATTTCTTCCAGCCAAAAAATATCATAATGAATGTTTCCATATATTTCATGTATATATTAATGGTTCAGTTATGTATCACGCATTTTAGACTTACATTTACATATTTAGTAGATGCTTTTTTTCCACTGTGATGCAGAAGAGAGGCAAACTACACATTAACTATGAAAAAAGGAGGAACATGATAAGTGCAACACAAGAGCATTCAAAGAACAATCGGGTTAGTAAATGACAGAATTATTGAGCCTAAAAAGAACTTATAACATTTGCTTGTCTGTCCCTCTGCCTACCGTATGCAGGGTTGCGGGCATCCAGAGCCAGTTATGGAAGTTAGGGGGGCAATGCAGGGAAAAACCCAGGATGGGGAGCTCTCCCTCTGCACGGCACACCCACATACCAGGCTGCGAGTCTCTGTGCGTGTACAGTTTGGATTTGCTTGTATTTTTTTAAATATTTGTTATTTTGACAGGGTCTAGCCAGATTTATGGCTAGACTAGGTCAAATGTATGCAGGCCTAAACCCCCGACCATGTCACTCTTCAAGAAAAAAAACTCCACACAGAACTATAATAAAGTTGCATATTTAATCATCCACAGGATTAATAATGTTTCCTAAGACACATTTATAAAACTATTTATATATATACACACATACATAAATGCATATAATCATATATACAGTACAGATGTCCCACCTCAGCTATGTTACTGCAAAAATGATGGAAAATAAAACCTGAAAAAATATTTTTCAAATCAATTACATTAAATGCTACATTAATCCCTGCATTACAAATCGCTAAATTACGGCCAGAAAAACATCAAGAGGTTTAGTTTAAATCTGCAGCTTCCCTGAACATTAAATTACTTTTTTTCAGAGAAGTATTACAAGTAACTCGCCTTTCAATGAGCTGACAGAGCCTTCTTCCAAACCTTCAGGGCAACATTCCTCCAGTAACATCCGACTGTCTACACAAGGCCTCACAAGGCAGTATAAAAGCATAATCACAGGCACAGTGATTTATTACTTGATGGTGAGGTGTAGGACAGTGAATGACGTGGTCTTTAACATACAATCCAAAGAGCTTCATCTGTACTGTATAGCTGTGTTTAAGGCCACAGACGAGAGGAGCAATACAGTGTGATACAAATAATGGGTGATAATGTTTCATCAGAGCAACTGAAAACTTTCTCACGGGAGGGAGTGGTCTTCGTCTCAAAACTAGGCTGTTTTGTGATGCTGCTCACAAACTCAGAATTTTTTTCCGGTTAAGTTGGGGCTCTTATATCCAGCAGGCTCCCAGACGCAGTGGTAACACAGTGAAGTCCTTTGGTCCAGTTGGTTTTTGAGAATATCACTCCAGTGTACTTCACCTCTGAGGTCAGTCAGCCCAAACAAGTCCATATTGCTTTGGATCCAGAGCCAAATCAGCAGGTCTTGACCGTGGTCTTGGAGATGTCGGAGGTCTTCATGATGACACTGGCTCGCGCCTCAGAGACCGAGACGCTACTGGGGGTGGTGGGGAACGGTGCCACTTGCACTGGCTGACTGTTCCAGGAAGTGTAGCCATATGAAATGAGGAGGGGCTCTTCTCCACTGCTGGACAACTTAGACAGGTTAGACTTCCCAGATGTGACAAAGGTAGCCATGCTAGGCAATGAACAGGTGGGCGCCGTCACTTCGGAGGTGCTGAACAGAGGCTTTGCGTCAACCCACATTCCACACACGCCCTGCGGAATTCACCAGAAAGGCACTGTTACTGCTTGACTCACAGAGGGCCTGTCCTCAACACTGCCTGATCAGATCATAGAGGGGCTGTCCTCAACACTGCCTGATCAGATCATAGAGGGGTTTTCCTCAACACTGCCTGATCAGATCATAGAGGGGCTATCCTCAACACTGCCTGATCAGATCATAAAGGGGTTGTCCTCAACAGCCTGATCAGATCACAGCCTCTCAGAGCCATCTACAAAAATACTGACACCTTTAATGTGCTTAGAAATGTGCAAACGGGAACCCTCTACATTCTAAACCAAATATTTAAAACTGATATTATTTAACGATAATATGTCAGATATAATTGTTCAAATGTAAAATGTTTTTTAAAAAAAAAATGGAAACACACCTCTTTGGTGTCCACTTCGCTTTGAATATTCTCAAATTCACTATCTGCCAAGAAAATAAAAAGGAAAAATGGGTCAGTACATTTTCTGACATATCGGTTACATTTCTACTATTGTGTTTTATAAGCAAAACCATGTAAATGCACTGTAATGATTTTTTTGTGTAATGAGCAGCCACTTTTAACTCTTCTAAATAAAATTTAAAGATAAAATGGCAAGAAGTATATTTCTAAATGATTGTATGAGAGTTAGCTGAACCCAGATTTGACAGTATCACTGTTAACTTACAGAAACTTTCAGGTGAATTAGCAGCAAGCAATAGTTGTGTAGGACTGTTAATTGTAACACCATCATCACCCTTCTGGAGAACTTTCAAACAAAAAGCCAATATTTGCTCATCAGTCATTTATAAATAAAGTAATTGAGTTAGAAAGTACAGTGCTTTTCTTAGGAACTTAGATATTTTTTTATTGTTTTAGTATACACAGCTCTGGAAGAAAATTTCCATCACTCCACGTTTTTATTATTTTTTTTAATCCTGGTTTAGCCCTGGCTACACGGCAGCCTGCTTCCAGGCTCAATATCTCTAAGACAGCAGCACACAAGAATAAGGTGAAGCAGGAGACACTGGCAATGACCAAAAACCAGCCAGGTATAGGGCAACTTTCTAATGCCAGAGATGACTATCTACATATCTGTAAGTTTGTCATAAATCATAGGATGGCATCAAGTGACCTTCAGAAGGAATGGGAAACATTAAGTGTAGGTGTGAGGTGCACCACTGCTAGGACAGTTTGTATCAGGCTCCTAGGAGCAGGACTGAAGTCCCATAAAGCAAGGAAGGAGCCCTTCATTCATGAGAAACAAAGAAACATGCTGCAGTTGGCAAATTTAATATGAATAGGTATATATATAATTCACACACCCATAAATTGAGAAATAATTGTACTGTTGTCTCTTAATTTTTCCTAGAGCCGTATACTATACTCTATCCATCTTTCGCCCAATTACTTTTCCACTGGGCATCTACTGCGGTTTGCATGGTTCTTGTCCAATGACATGGTGATGATTCCCATGGATAGCTGCTTACAAATGAATATTTCAGTAGCTTATTATGTTACTGATTATCTAAACTAAAGCCAAGCTGAATGTGGAGAGAGAAAAGGTAAAGAGACAGACCATCCCCGAGCATCAGCCACAGACCATCCCCGAGCATCAGCCACAGACCATCCCCAAGCATCAGCCACAGACCATCCCCGAGCATCAGCCACAGACCGTCCCCGATCATCAGCCACAGACCTGCACAGGAGGAGACTGGAGAGATCTGCAGGGGGTACATTTGACTGGAGCTAACAGACTGATCCTCCTCTTCAGCTGTCACCTCGATGGTCTGGCAGACGTCCGGCAGGTCGCCAGCAGTCATCTGCTCTTCCTCAAGGCCATGAGATGTGGGATAAGTGCGGTCTGCAGGGTCGGTGAGAGTTAGGGTGCTGAAATGCCAGCTGGAGCCTCAGAAGTCATGACATTGATGTTAGCGTGTTATGCAGCATGCAGCTAGGATAACAGAACGAGAAGCCACTTTCTGCCACGTCCTTGTGCATTACACTTGGCACCCCCAGGCATTTTGTTTTGTCCTCTTTCTGCATGCCCAAACCAGGTATTCAAGGGCGTTAAATCCTTGACAACTAAAATAAGGTGTGTAGGTAGTGGAACAGAACAAAAAATGCGGATTGGCCTGTGGGGCCTGAAGAGTGAGTCAAGAACTACTGATCTAGAATGATTGTATGAAGCTGCTCGTGGGACAGGTGGGAATTCTGTAAGGGAATCCTGCAGACAACATTGCTTCTGATGAAAATCGGGACTCATCGGTAATCGCAGAGGGAGAGGAGCACGAAGCGGTGCTGGTGGCAGTTACCTGTCAGCGCCAGGCTGCCCTGCATGGTGTCGGCCTTGACTGCCAAGGAGAACAGATGTGCGCCGCTCATTTGATCTCCCCACACGGACTGGCACCCGGCCTGAAAAGAGAGGTGGCGCTGTGGTTGGAAACTTCACCTGAATAGCAGATCTCAGTTCTCTTGCAGATGTCACTAAGGGGTTCCTTCTGATGATGTTGTCCATCAAATGACTGTCGATCCCCTTTCCTGCTCCACCTGGTGGTCTATTTCAGTGTTTCCCAAACCAGTCATTGAGAAACCGCTTACAGTCCACATTTTTGCTCCCTTACAGCTCCCAGCCAATCAAAAACACAGACTGACTGGTACAGGTGTGCTGGGAACTGGGAGAGATCAAATATGTAGACCGTCTCGGGGTGCTCATGAACTGGGTTGGGAAACAGTGGTTCATATAACTGTTAGCAGTTTTAATTGTGTTAGATTAGTTGCTTAAGTTTCAAAAAAACGAGATAGATCATAAAACGTTTTGCTATTTTGAACTGCTCACCTGCATTTTGTGAAAAAAATACATTCCATTCCACCCTACACAATGGAATTTATTAAAAATAGTATTTCTGGGTTATTAGACGTTATGTACGAAAGACTCATTTGCATTAGTAAAGCTTGGCTGTATAAAAGACCCTTCAGTGCATAAAATGTCATTGCTGCTGGTGACTTATAAGCACTTGTGAGCTGAGTGCTAAATGCTAGTGACCCAATAGGAAACCATCCTGTCAGCGCCACAGCTGTCATTTCCTAAATTACATAGATAACAAAAGCATGAAATCTAGAATCCTGAAATACCTTTGTTTTTTCTTCTTTTTCAGTCCTTTTTTTACCTGCAAAAAGGAAATAAATGTTCAAGCTTGGTTCTCGCAGTAGAAGAGAGTTTGTCTGTTTGAGGAGTGGTCATACACAAACAAATAACATTTTAGTCACCTCTGTTGCAACACAATAAAAGCTGTTTGTTTTATTAGAGTATTGTTTTCCAGTTTCCAGTTGTGTCATCCACTGTAGGCGTATGGTACACACCACACTCGGCCTGGCTAAGATAACTCTTACAGAAATGGTGAAGGATGGTCATGTGATCAAATCAGTGCATATTATTCCTTTATTAAAAGGTAGGACAGTTCAACTGCAAAGTGATATAGCTTTAACAGCTGTTTCTCCAGAGCTACTGAAAACTTTTTCGAAGGAGGGACAGTTTAAATTTGAAGTGGTTGCTTAAGAATTCAAGCAAGTTTAAAATCTGACACCACTTCCTGCCCTCCAGTCTGGCTCTCTGTGAACATATTCAGCATTTAAATTTGCTGATGCAAAGCAAATGTTTGCATTATTTCAAAAGGGATGTTTGCATATGCATTGTCCCAAAATCCACTTTTTTTTGGCCTATGACAAGCATCCGTAAATGCGGCAAGCAACACAGCCTAGTGATTTACTTCCGCTGCAAGGCAGCGATACTATTAGATAGACGAAGGTGTGAACAGTATCATTAGCAATCAAACGCTTGACACCCAGTAGCCCAGAGCAAAGGTGGGGGGAATACAGACAGAGATTTTGTTCCAACACTGCGTAACGAGCCCGTCCTCTGTTGTCATAGTGAATGCTGATGTAATCTCTAACATTTCCCTAGTAACAGAAGCCTTGCACATTCTGGAACTGGAAGCAAGCAGGGGCCATGGAATGATACTTAACCAGCATTAAAACTGAAGGCTGAAGTATCCATTACCATGATCTCAAAATAAGAGTTTTCTCATTTAATAATTCTGTATACTGCAAATGCACTGGGATATAGGTCACTGACTGACCTTTCTTTGTCCGTCGCTCTGTTGGCATCAGCATCTTGTACACCCTGAATGCGTTGGTTCCTTTTTTAATGCTCTTGTCCTTAACCTCTTCAATGTCAGGAAGGGAGTTCATGGCACAGCGAAAATTGGCTTTCCAGGTTTTTGGGTCTGCCTTGTCCACCCCTGGCTGATATTTCCCTAAACAAAGTAGGCGGACATTTATAAACAATAGCCAACCAAATAAATCAGATTCAAGAGCTCCACCATGCCCTGATACTAAAGGCAGCTCATCCTTTATTCATCCACCTTGGGGTGCCTTTTAGCTGCACTGGCATCATAACATTTAATTTCTGACTGTGGAGCACATGAGATGCACATACTTGTTTGTTACATCTTGTACAAAATCGCGAATAACAGAATGTCATGACGCGCCATTGACCCCTTCCTCTCTCTATTGCCCCAATCCCATTGCCCGTTCTTTGTTTTCCCAATACCTGTGTGAATGGCCCAGTTTCTGAATAACGGGGCATCTTTCTCCATATCCCAGCCATGGCGGGCTGCATGCATCCATGGGATCTGGAAGATCTTCTTCTCCTAGAGATGAAACACACGGGCAAGGACCGTCAATGTTCTACCACCCTGCCACCAACACATACTGTATGTACTTTTGCACAGAACATGCAACAAAGGGCTAATTCTTGGTAAACATCCCTTTTTATTTACTAAATGTGGTTGTTGATGGAGCATATACGTAAAATTTATTGTATGGATTTCCTTTGCCATGAAAAAATTACATAGGTATTTAATACATAGAAAACTGACGATAACTTTTTTGTTACCAAAGCACAACATAATACAGAAGCAGGTAAAAACAAACAGAAGACTGGCAAAACTCATTTTATCACACAGAGTTTTTGCATGCAGGAAGCGAAGAAACTGAGTCTAGGCCAATTTAATAGTAGTTACATACAGGCAAAAAGTCACAAAAGTAACCAAAAACTAAATGAAATGAATAAATTTACACATTTGTCTTGCCTTGCACCCCACACTCGAAAAGATTTCAGCACAGTTATCATAATATCATTAATAGCATTAATGTTCAAGGACGTCTGAGTACACATTAGTGGTAAATGAAAATAGGGTTAGAGAACAATGAGTTGGCAGTTTCAGGACTCGTGTAGCATTACCTATTTTGTAATATAGAAAACAGTGGCCAATTTGGGCGGAAACTGGGGTGGTCTGTGTGAGCCTTGTTAGTGTATTCTGGTTTGAGCTGATGTGCTCTGTTCATTTACACCCCCAGTAAACCTGGCCAGAACCTAAAGTGAATCCTGCGCTTTGATACTTTGTTGATACTGCCGTATGATACTTTGTTGATACTGCCGTATGATACTTTGTTGATACTGCCTTATGATACTTTGTTGATACTGCCGTATGATACTTTGTTGATACTGCCGTATGATACTTTGTTGATACTGCCGTATGATACTTTGTTGATACTGCTGTATGATACTTTGTTGATCCTGCCTTATGATACTTTGTTGATACTGCCGTATGATACTTTGTTGATACTGCCGTATGATACTTTATTGATACTGCCGTATGATACTTTCTGCTAATGCCGAGTGATGGCGGCATCCACCTAGCCAAGCTTCCAGTCTCTATAATGGTCAAAAGTGTACAAGTGTAACATTTCATGCAATGTTTAACAATATATTGTACTTTATTTACCATGGCAAATTCATATTCGACTTTCGATATTTTCAACTTTCAACAGGATGGGTTCATTGGAATGTAGCCCCAATGAATGTTGATGAGCATCTGATTTTCACATGCACAACAATTTCTCCCAGAAATCAATAAAGTTAATCTAATTCTGTAATAAAAGGGCAGTTTTTAAAGTATTACAGGTATGTGGACAACTGTGTTTTCAGATAAAGTGGCACACAGGCTGGTGCAATACTTTAAAAACTTTTAATTTTAAGGTATTTTTAATAACTGCCACAGAAACAAATACTCATACCAAGAAACACGCAAGCTTAGAATACATTAAGTAAGGGTTGAGACACAACAAGTCATGCATTATACATTTATAAACGCATGGCTGGGGAGGCAAAGCACTTCCTGACACGCACTACGTCTGCAGTTATACAACATAACCACTCTGTATTGATAACTGAGCAGTACCATGATATGCGTGAATATACTCACCCTGTTAACCCACTTAAGCCCTGGTATTTTACTTGAGTTTATTTGCTCTTCCAGCCACGGCCGCATTCGCATCCGCTCTACTGGCATGGTGACCTGAAGACATCAGGAAGAGGGTTACAGTGTGCTCCAGTAAATAAATCACCTGTTACTGTCATCTGCAGTGAGGGTTACAGTGTGCTCCAGTAAATAAATCACCTGTTACTGTCATCTGCAGTGAGGGTTACAGTGTGCTCCAGTAA
>JABFDZ020000016.1:13880971-13906567 GCA_019775955.2 Pollimyrus isidori
AGTCATGACGGTTCATGTATTTCATGCAAAAACTATATTAGTTCATGATTTGTTCTTGAGTAGTATCGAGTAACTAAGTTACCCATCAAGTAAAGTATTACCACTTATTCTAGTAAGGTAATTAGTGGACAAATTTACATCTAAATCTCCTGGGGAAAAATACTTATTAGTTCTAAATACACGTGGCAGTTTTAATAAATGGACATAAGATTTTTCGCTAATATTTACTGCTCAGCTTCTTCAGCCAGTACAATCCAGCAAACAATGTCAAACAGATGACCAAGAGTTGTGACACTGGGAGGGCTCTGACAATCACTATAAAACATGAGGAAGGTGTCTAGTCCTTATAAGGAAAGATTGTTTGTTACCATACACTGACTGAAGCAGGCTTCGCTTCTGCATCACCCTCCTTCCCTTCCATCATGATATATTTCAGTTCCTGCTAAAGACAATCATTGACCATGTCACGATGCTGCCCACACCAGGCTTAAGAGCAAAGGTGCATGATATGTACTTGTGAATAACCTAAACAGGCCTAATTCTGAACCACTGTAACACATTTTGTTTTGATTACAAATTTTTACATACATACTACATGCAGTTTATCGTACACAAATTATATTTATCTTAATTTAAAATTAGGAAATTAAACCTTAAAACACATCTATCTCAGCTGGATTTTGTGGTAAATAACACTAAGCTGTACTTAAAGCCTCACCTGAATAAAAACCAGGTGAACCACCTTAAGCATTTTATATGACTGGACACACAACTGCGTGGACAACCGTCTTTATTTCTAAATGCATATGTGTGACTCAGTGTAACCCATATTTATTTGTAAAGAAAAAAACAAATAACTTGCCTTTCCAGTTCAGTTGAAGCGGTAGGTTGCACGTACGGAAATATGTATCCCCAAACATTTAGGAAAGCTGTGTTCACAGATACATTTTTGGAAGTATATTGGACGCTCCTCTACTTTCAGACATATGAATGCAGAGTACTGAAAGTCCAAATTGTGTTCATGGGGCTCCCATTTCCTGTCTGCAACATCTTTTTTTTTTTTTCCTCTGTGTGCCAACTCCAATTCTGGCCACTACTCCTGCCGTGCAGCAGTGTAAGCGTGCGTACTCCAGGCATCCTAGTTCTTGGTACTTGTGTATATCCTTAAAATGATGTTGAATAATGACTTACGAACATTTCAAGTTACGAACAGCCATTCAAAATGTAACACATTCGTAAGTAGAGGAGCGTCTGTATATGGTTAAACATATAACTTTAGAGTAATTTCATTTTGTACTGTAGTAGAATTTATATTTTGGATGGTCTAAACCATTACCTGGGTGTAAATGTTTTTACCAAGATTTTAACAACTTCTAGAAGGTAATTCAAAAACATTTGTAAGGTCACCTATATACCCTTCAATCGTGTGTGAATGATGAGCATTGTTTGATAACACCAACAGCTGGAACATACCCAGCACTCTGGCTAAATATTAACCACAATCCAACTCCAAGATGTAATATACTTGGCAGCTGGTCAGACCAATGAGAATTAATTTATTGCACGTTGTCAATGGTCCATCCAGCTCTCATTCTGAGCAAATGCTGTATTCAGCAGTGCACAGTGCAGTTTTGAGTTACAACATAAATTCAGTTATTCCACCAGATATAAGGTTGAATTGCCAGAATGTCAGTCAGCTGTACATAGCTTGGGTGCCTGTGGATTTCCCAAAGTCTTAAAGAGGCTACAAATGCTGACCTGATCATGAGAAGTCAGAGAATCTCAAAGTTGTGAAACTGATTCAGTACTAATTACCAAATTCAACATAGGGGAAACTACAGCTTTGAATTACCTCTTATAAATATGCCCATGTCAGGGAACAAGAATTCAAAGCCTTTTCTGTTACTTTGTTCTACAAAAGTCCTACAAGTTTCGTCTAGGACACATATTATAGTAATATGCAAATATCCACCCATCCATTTTCTGCAACTACTTGTCCTACTCAGGGTGGCGGGGGGTCTGCCTACCCTGAAAGCTATAGGTGCAAGGCGGGGAACAACTCAAGGTTAGGGCACCAACGCATTGCATCGCACACTCACACACCATTTACACCTACAGGCAATTTGGTAACTCCAATTAACCGCAGAATGTTATTTTTTAGACTGTGGAGGGACTAGAGTATCCTGAGGAAAAACCATAATGACATGGGGAGAACATTCAAAGTCCACACATCGTTCATTTTACTATATTATTATTATTATTATTATTATTATTATTATTATCATATGAGATTGTCAACCCTTTGATCAGGGTATATCTCTAGGAGATTGTCAGATATGTAAAATTTATAACGTATAATTTAATATTTTAAAGGGTATTAACACTGGAGACGAATGTAACTCTTTATGTTCTTGGTTAGTTCGCTGACCTATGTTACTGAATGATGAAATGCTCGCGTTAAGCCGCGACAAGGAAACAATTAAGAGCTACCTGCTACTACCTTTCTATGAAACTACAGGGCAGCGCACAGGAAGCACGGAAGGCGCTGCTTTGTCTCGGTGAGAATCCGCTTCCTCGTCCGCCGCACGGCGTCCCGCCCACTTCATTGCCGAAGTTTCTCATTGGCCCCCGATCGCTCGAGAGCCTCGCGGTTGGTCTGAATATGACTTACAAGGCCTGGGCCGTGGGGCTCGAGGAAAATCCGACCAATAGCAAAGCAGGTTTAATGCACTAACGCAAACAGTTGCTAAGCTACACATGTCATCCGCACAGGACCGTTTTCCATGGAAAACTCTGCAGAAAATGTATTCGCTTATGATATGCATGGACTCTGTCATACTTTGGTGTTCGTAGTTAACTATGTAGTAATTTACAATCGTTAGGACTAACGCGGAAACATTTACCACGTACCTCTTAAGATAAATAATTATTAATAACATGCAAATAATTCTAAAAACACTTGCAAAATCGCCTGTTATTGACGAACATTTACTTAAACATCAGCTTTAATTAGCTTCATAAAACGGTGAGTAGCTGATATACCATACAAAGTAAGCCCGCTGGTTGCCGTTTAATACTTCAAGCATTTAGACAGTACCGAATTTATTTTTTGTCATATATTCAAATTTAAAGTACCACGAAATAAATCACGCATTTGACATACTGGCAGCAGATAAAAATAGCAATTTCAATTTACTTTTAGTGCTACTACATGTTTTTTCTTAACTCTGTTATATTTTACATTCAGTATAACCATTTAATGAAGATAAGCGGAATAGCGATTACCTGTAGTACGCCGTTTGGTTTTCAATTGCGACTCTTGCAACTGCTTAAAAGTTAAATGTTTGGTGCTGAAGTCCCTTGAATAATAAATAATAATGACAGGTTTGGCCTACATCGATGTCCAGATCGAAAGCAAAACAAGTGAAGAGAATAACCACAATGTGCGGAGTGGAAATCCCCACCCGAGATCCGTTTGCCTCTCGTCAACACAAACCTAGAGGGCGTTTGCACGGGTCCGGAGATCGCGGAAGTCTGTTACATTATTTTATTGGTCCTCACTTCTGCTTTCATCATTTCTTTGGAAATTGATTTCGTTTTCATTTCCTTGTATTTTGGAGCGTATAGTTTCGGTTGGCAAAGCTACCCGGTGGCTGTCGGAGAAGCGTGACAAAATATGTATTTGGATATTATACATTATATATCATACAGCATATTATACGGAGATACATTCATTTTTATATACACATATATTATATATAAAGGCATAAAAGATACCGTTGATTCCACATACTCCATACTCGTCGGAAAACCAGTGTATCGGATACATAAATAATGTTCCTATTTATCGCCAAGGTTTCTTTTTTTTTTTCCAAAATGCTACTTTACTTGTTAAAATATTTATACTTGTATTGTCATTTAGCGACCCCTGGCGCAAACACTCGAAAATAAATACAATTTTGTCATTTTTTTGCGAGGAAAAACATTTGTAGCGTGACAGAAAAACATGTTTCTTGCCATAAGTTTTTTTTTTGTTTTTTTCAAAACGTAGCATGACGCACTGTTTAAATGAGGGAAAAGGGAAGTGGATGTTTTTCTGCTCTACTACTATGCAAGATGGGAGCCGTCCATTCCTTACTATTTACAGGTTACATATTAATCAGACAAAGGAGTCATATGTGTAAAAAAAATATATTCTAACAAGCACCATATACTAAAAAAAGACAATATATTGCTCTAGGCATTGATCACAACTCTTACAGAACCACATGACAAGTAAAAGTATTTCCAGAAGTGTCTGTCGCTACTACCTGAAGACATTATCCAGTTTAGGAAGAGAAACCCATGTTAATGTGCATTTCATGAGATGACTGACTTCTTATATTCCTCTAGAAGGTAGCCTGTAGTTTTCAGTATTGATGCAAATACCAAAAATCAATACTTTTTGTATCATATTTCCTCACACATAGCTAAGAATGCATGCATTGTTTGGGAATTCTCAGTATGATACACCTATACCCATATTATGTAACTCCCTCAATATTATTTTCTTTCTAATGCCAGGGTTCCTTTTTTCACCACCTTTCCAGTTTGCCTCACTTTTACAGGCTTCATTTATTCACCTCATGATAAGATAGGATTGCTGAATTTACAGGAGTCAATGCAGTTATTACGTAACACACATGAACCGACCTGAAAAAAACTGCCCCCCATACCAACACACACTGCTCCTCCACCTATTCAGCACTTGTAATACATTTAAGCTTTGAGTACAAGTGTTCTTCGTTAGTTAGCATGTGACCTTATTAGCCTTTATACATTATTACACAGGTGAAACTTCACGATAGCCATAAGTACAAGCTGAATTTGCACAACTATATTATAATGAAATGCCACTGACCATATGCACACATAATTACACTGCATTATGCTTCTATTTGCTCTCCACTCCTGAATGTTAAAATATCCTCAGCACTCAATTGTAAATTTTCCTTAAATTCTTGTTGAGTCTTTATTACAATTATTTACATGTTTATATTTGCATGCGCCTTTATTATTGTGTACTGTATGAACTGGAGCCACACTGTCTCTTCTCACTGTATACATGTATATAGCTGAGATGAAAGTTCACAATATACCTGAATGCAAGTTGAGAAAATGGCAAAAACCTAATAATGAAATGCAAGTCAATGTATAAGATGAACCACAAGAACATTGCAAAGACATGTAACTGCTATTGCCAAGAGCAAGTCCAGGCTGAACAGCTCGAACAAAGGGACACTCATCAATGCCAAAGGTCAGGCTAGCTAATCTCACTCGAGTCACAATTCTGCAAAACCAGCTAGAAGTACAGATGTTTTAACATCAACTGTCCAGAGATGAGTGAAGAGGAAGCAGGTCTAGATGAGGAATGGTTGCTGAGTGCAGAGTAGGGTGAAGAGATTTTTTCGGTCAAAAAAGCACTAAGTGGTAAGTTTAGGAGTGGAGGAGTGAATTAAAAAAATATTGAAAATATTTTGGTCTGATTTCTGTATATTGCTGAAGTGAGCACATAAGGTCCCATTAAATAGCATGAATGTGTCCTGGGGTGGGATTGCCGGAGTTGGTGACAAAGTCCAAGTCAATTTCATGCAGCATGGTTATATTTCAAAGGCACGTCATCCCAGTAGGATCATGGCCGTTTCAGCAGTCCTTAGTTCTTCAGCATGACAACCCAAAACGCACCTCAAATTTGTAGTACAACTGTCTGGTGATGAAGGAAAGTGAAGCTCACCACAAAGAATTTCGGCAGCAGGGCTCAGAATACATCAGGTAATGTTCTGCTGAATCTTAACTTTAAATGAAATTATTGTCAGGAATCTAAGATTTAGAGACTTGAAAATATTTAAAATGCACAAAGTATAGCCAATTAGGAGGGAAAACCATTTCTGGCAAGTAAACATTCAACTCATACCGAATATTTTACACTGCATGTTCATTTACTTAAATCAAATACTGGTTGTGTATATTTATTTAATGACTGTAGGGGCAACATAAGAACCTGGCAGGAGGAAGAAGAAAGAAATGATGCAGCACTGGTCCAAGAAGGCCAGAGGTGCTTTTTACACACACACACACACACACACACACACACACTAAACATTGATCTTGGTGACACAACTATGACTAAAAAGTATTAGAGTGACAAAATATCAGATGCCAGCTTAACATTTATATGCTCATATAGAAAAGGCAACAAATGACTTGCTGAATAGCAGCACAATCCGTTATTTACATTTAAATATTTCCTGCTTCCCCTGCTCAGCTTTGCCTCTTCAGCAGATTTGAGACAATTAGCATGGCACTTAAGCCGCTTGCTCTTGCACACTGGCTTTTCCCCCTCCGGTAGAAGGCCATTAGTCATTTGGATTACTTAACAGTACAGACAAGGAGAGAAACAAAGGGTAAGGCAGTAACCAGTTATTCTGCCCTAATTCTATCCTTAGTGTTTAAGACCTATGGTATGCATACCAATGTTTATATTGTACGCACAAATGAATTTCTTAAACATATGTCCTCTTTGGCAAACTACTTTCATTTGACGAGCAGATTCAGGGAGAGCATTGTGCCAGAGATATTGTAGGAGCCCCACTTGAGAGCTGACAGGTTCATTATTCATTAGAATCAATAGTGACAGAGTTACTCTGGTGCAGAACCTGCTGGAGTTTGTGGTTGATAATGGTCAGCTGATGCTCGGCACCCATTACACTGCGAGCCTCAAGAAGCAGGGCTGGGAGGCTGGAGGGGCCGTACTGAAAGAGAGAAATGCGATTAAGACAGCAGCCCTAGATTGATAGTCTACTATTGGTCAGTGCTGAGATATAGCAGTTAATTTCTAACAAAAATCCCTAGCCATGGCTTCCTCACCACTTCCACCTCATTTGGGTGGTCCTCCCTATATGCCAAGTAGCTCTTCTGTAGGTCCTGTAAGTCTGCCAGGAAGGCAGTGCTGGTCCTGATGTCTGTCAGTCTCTCCTCCAGCTGGGAATGCTCCTTCTGCAGCTTCTTCAGCTCCATCTCCTTTCTGAGGAAAGCCACCAAGTTTCATTTTAGCAGAATGCTCTTCACACCAGTAAATAGTGTGAATGTAAACCTGAGTGACATGAACAAGGAACATCTTCCCTCAATTGAAGCACATGGCAGTCTAGTCTGGTCAAGCATAAAATAGTATAAAAGTAAATGTTAGACCACAGATACGTACTTTATGAGTTCATTTTTCACCTCTACCAGTCTGGCTGTCTTCCGGTTTATAGTACCATTGATCTGGATAAAAAGAATGAAAAACTGATTCTTAAGTCCTGGTATATAATCAGACCATATCATTATGTTTGTTAATCATGTGAATGTTTCCATTTTAAAAATGAGGGATCAAAAATTAAATATTAATAAACAGTTGTTTAGTAGCATACGAGCACAGGCCAAATTCTCTGAAACTGAAACAGACTGGAATGCTGAAGCAAATTAACAGTTTTTCCCCTCTGGAATCCAACACACAGTGTTAGCGGAGTCCATTTGCTGGGGCAACTAGTTTGTTAGTTATTCACAGTTTGCCAGATGGTAGAGGGCAAAGTCCAACAGCATTGTAAACAGACTTTACCTTCACATTCTGTTTCTTCAATGCGTTTAACCCCTTTATCTCTGAGATCTAAAACAAAGTCAATGTGAATAACATTTAATAAGACGGCCAATCCAATTGAACCACCGCTATTCAATTTGTTACGTTACACTGCAACTGGTGTCGCTTACATATTGAGTGAGTTGATTTTCAACAGACTCTGAGAAGGCATTTACAGCCTTTGTGACAGTACCAGAATCCAGAGTTTTTCTGAATGAAAAAAAGGTATGAACATTTAGTGTGATCATTCATCAGATCCATTAACGATTGGAATTTGTTTTTAATGTAAATCTGCATGTACGACAATGTCATTACAGATTTCAAAACACCCATATTGTTCCCATGACTTACATATCATTTGATACAAAATCTTGAAAGGCCATCAGCACCACCTCCAGGTCAATGAGACCCCTTTTATTTCCTCTGCCTCGATTCTCCTTCTTGGGCGGTTTGTTGGCATCTGCAGAACAATTAGGGAACCACTAGAAAAACCACTGCACTTCAGCTATAATACACCTAGTAAAATTCTTTGTGAGAGAACCACCTGAAGAGTCAATACACAAACCAAGTAACTCATTTCAAAAGCACTCTAAATATTTGTTACAATTACGAGTTTAGTTCAATACTGAGAATCCCATTATTTAACATCAAAACCACGATTCACTTGCTACCTGAAGGTCCAAAAAGAATGTTCCTCTTCTTGCTCGTCGCTTTTCTCCTGACTGTTGAAGACCCAGACGAGGTCCTCCTTCTTTCCACGTTGTTTGGCAAGTAACTCTTCTTACCTTTTGGTGCATGCTGAAGGAACAGTGAACAGTAAAGTTTGATTGTGGCTACGTAACTGTGTGCATCAAGAATTAAGACATTTAGGGGTCCGGCTAAAATACATTTTCTTGTTTGTTTAGTTTAAGTGAAGTTTGTATTACCCTGGTAAATAAAACGCAGCTGTTTGAGGACCAAACCAAGATGTTTAAAAAGATGTGCGGTTAAAAACTTTTAGCCATCGCTCACCCAGCTGGGGTCTTCTTCACTCAGCTCTTCAGAGGACAAAGATGACATTCTGTTCCGTTGTGCGGTCGCCACACTGTTTCTCTGACACAAAACAAATCTGAATTTTCACGGCATGTAATTGAAATACCCAGTATATTTGAGAACCAAGCTGAATTTCGCTAGAAACAATCACTTCTTTATATAGGGCCATTTGTGTAAATAACTTAAAATTTCGGAGTGCAATGGTCTGTGGCAAACCTCTGGGCTGGATGGAGAATGGTCTTCAGAAACAGCAGGTGCCGTCTTTTCGACAGCACGCGTGGTGACCTTTGATGTGCTTTTCACTTGGCTTTTGCGCAGAGACTCCATCGCTGGGCCTGAGGATGCAGAGCTCTGAGAAAAGGACAGATACATTTCCACTGTGAGCTAGCCAAGTGCAAATCAATTCAGCAATAAAAAAGGGATGCTAGGGATGTACGGAACCAGCCAGGGGCCGTAAAACAAACAAAAGCAAAGAGTACAGAAAGAAATGAACATTTGAAACAGATGGGAGGATGCAACAATGAAAGATCTGGCCCTGTATAAAGAGCCACACATGGAACACTTTGCAGACCCAAGAGATGCTCATACAGATTCATCTTCTTCCAGGGTTTGCTCTTTGGGAAGTGTGTCACATGATGCAGCAACTTCAGACTCTCTCCGTTTCTCAGTCGTTACCTTTCTCTCCAGACTGGCCGCCTTGGACCTGGCATGTAGAGTGTATTTCATTTCCAGAGGAATGGAAAATTGGTCATGGAAATTTCAATGATCTGAATCAACATAGCCTCTACCTTGATTTGACTGCAGAGGTCTTTTTTGTCAGAGTCCTGTTCTGTGGTGCCTCCTTTGTAGACTTGCCAGTGTTGATGTTTGGTGCCTTCCTCATGACAGAGGATTTTGATGGTTTCGTCATTTTCTTTAGGGTGGGACTGAGATCATCATCTAGAGCAGTGCTGTGTAGCGGGTTTCCTACAGCAGTCATTTGGGATTTTGTCAAGTCTAACAACTACTTTATAAATATACGCAGTGTGCAAACAAAATGTAATCCAAAGTACTCACCACTGAAGGTAATATCATTGTCATCTAAAAAGCTGACCTTCTCAATAGATGAGATGTTTGGGGGTGAGAGCACTTTCTTTGCATCAACCTGATACAAAAAACAAGGTTAAATGGTAACAGAGGGTAGTAAGCTTACGTTGAAGTGTGATGTTAGCAGTCAACATCTTACATAGTCTTAATTTACTAAAGATGAATAACGTAATTATTTAAGGTACACTTCATGAACACATTAATCTGCATACAGTATAGCTGACGCGGTATCTTTATCTATAGCTGAATGCTACCTGAAGCAAATAATGAAATAATAATGAAGCATTTCTTAATTCAAGTCGTTTCCTGGATGCGCAGCTGAAGCTTGCAATCACTATAATGATATAACGGAAAACTGATTTCCACGCGGATTACCTACTTTACCCGCTTCTTAATGCTAGTCGAATAACAATTTCGCCGAATTTCAGATACATCACGAGTCTCCAAAGATACACATAGCATTAGATTGCTTTCTTTTTTAACAGAGAAACGGCCTTACTTTCAGTTCCTGGCGAACGCTCTTTTGTACGGCTCCAACTCTGCTTTTTGAGCTGAAATAAGATGGAAAACAAACAAACCCTAAAAGTGACATAGTTTAACGTAACTTAATTTAGACATACAAATGATTCAAACGCAAAACATACCTCATTCTGTATGTTAGCTGTCACATTAGTCTGGTACCCTGCGAGTACAGAAAACAAACGCGTCTTCATGGAAGAGCACAACGAAACGATACAACACTAACAAACTTTGGAAAATGTTTTATTATTATTATTTATATTGCTCTATCAAGCGGTCAGTACCAGCTCGAAACGGTCATATACTCATACAAACTGTCGAAGCGACCTCGGCAAGACGTTAGAAAAACATAGATTTTTCTGCTTGACCGTATAGTGTTACGCTTTTCACCTGAATCTTTGTAGAATACTCTGGGAAATTGCATCTGTAAATGTCAATATAATTACTGAAATAACCCACCTGGCCAAGAACTGCAACGAACTCAATCTGTTTACCGCGAATAAATTTGAACTCACTACGTCAGAGAGAAACAGAACTGGCGCAAAAAAAAATCAGGGCGATACCGTTTCATTAGGCAGGCAGTTGGCCTGTCAACACTTTAAACAATCCTGCCCAGTATTAATTAATATAAAACTGGTGTTTTAGTTAAGCTATCAGAAACCAAAGGTAGCTTTATCGATATACAAAATATAAAATACAGACCGCTTGTTCTCTTAGTGTGCTACTGTGTCTTCAATCCCGACTAACTAAGTATAGCACCGCCTACCGGATCGGAGGCCAACTCAGTTTTGCAGATCACCGAGCTCGCGAGTACGCTGACGCGAAAACACGCGTAGAAACATCGATCACACTGCGAGCGGTGATTGGCCGACGCCTTTCACGTGCACGGAGGTGAGCTCGGTCCCGTTTTGGGGAGTCGGACAGGAAACTCAGGAATGAGGGGGCGACCTGCTCCGAGCCGGGCCGAAGATTGCCGAACGCGCCTCTTGTCAACACCGCTGCTGGGCTACGCTGGAGAACGGTCTAGTTAGATACATGATGTTTTTTTAAATTAGCTAAACTGCAAAGCAGAATGCGAATACTTCAGTAAGATGTCGAACTAGCGACATATTATACATTTTAAATAACATAAAAGATAGCGATTGGATAGCTGTTCATTATACGAGGTTGATGGTTAACGACCAGAAAATAAAACGTAAACTAGATAGGGTCTGTTCAAGAATGACGAATTATCTGTATGCTTTTGAGTGCCTTACAGGAGAATAGCAAATAGGGATTCGGAATAGTACTAAGGATAGTATTGCGAATTGCATAATGTCTTGCCACTTCGCGTTTACTTTAGAAGATTTGCTCGCTTATTCCCAAGGGTGAAGGCTGACCAGGTATTCGCCGGCTGCTCGAAATTGCGCAACTGAAGCATCAGAAATAAATGAATAAATCTGTCTTTGCGTCGTAAAGAGGCACGAGGCAGCGCAGCAAGTCAGGTCCGGGAGGGAAACTGAACTGTGTCACCGGGATTAGAGTGGGCCGTTTTAATCAATTAACGTTGTTTTCATCGCAGATATTCTAAAGTCGTCACTTAAGACCGAAGAAGGAGGGTAAAGCTGTCTTGGTGTCGGTCTTGAGGAAATGTCCTTAAAAAAAGAATGCATCTTGACGGCAGCAGAAGCAGCGGCGGTGCCGGTGACTCGATGCCCAGCAGCGCTCCCCTCTGCTCTCGCGGACGCATCTTACCCCCCATCTGCTCCGGACTGGTTATAGCTATACTTTTCCAGTTTATAGATGGGGGGCTGACAGTGACATCTCTTTTTCTCAAGCTTTTCGTTTATGTGTCATTCGCACTGCTGTGTTTATTCGCGGGGAGCGTCTGGTTCCTGGCCAAGAGCAGCCCTCCGAAAATTAACACCTTTGACACTTGCAAGAGTCACTCGACGCACTTGTTGGACTTATTAAGTAAATTAATGGTAAGTGTCACTAGCTCATTGTTTGGTTTTGTTGGTAGTTTGTGCTGCTGTCTCTTTCGTTATCAGTTGCTTTATTTATCTGCTGTCAACTTCTCACTTTATTCCATCCCACATGATCTTTGCTGCACATACATGAGTACCTTGAGATGCAGATGCTGCTGCATGTATTAAAAGCTTCATCTTTGCATCCAATTTGCAAATAAAAAAACAGATCAGCTTGTGTTAAGCCGTACTCACCTGTTATAACTAAATATACAATTAACATTTTACATTACATGTTTCAAAATGCACTTTTGTACTGTAGGCCTTATCTATTTGCAAACAAGCTTGGGATCCATCTGACTTCCAACCCCTTACTGTATGTAGCGTAAGGCCTCTAGGAGAAATACTCTGTCGTTGAAGTTTCAACAAGGCTACCTTTAGTTTTACAGCTTGCAGTATTTTGTCTGTATAAATTCACAAAAGCAGACGATGCACTCCTTCCTGGCGTTCCCTCACACCGAGCCATCGTTCGCGTTATCAGTCCCCAGTCCGTTTGTGTCTGTGGTTAACTGCTGCATAATGTACTTTCTAAGCAGGGCAAGGCGTGTTTATTTACATACAGTAGCACTAATCGGACACAATGCAGAACACATTTAAATAGAATACATTAAAATCATATTAAAAATTAATTAAAGAAAAACCTAAATGAAGTACAACCTTCTCCACGTCAACTGTATATACATGACACAGTGTGTTGGGAAAATGCATAGCCTTTGCTGTTAGAAAGGAAGATTGACAAACTCAGGTTCATGCAGTGTAGCTGTGGTGGGGGTTAGTGCTGCTCTTTTTGGTATTAGAGGTCTAGCTTAAGGGTTTTGCTTTCTCAGGGACTTTTGTGTGAGATAGATGGATTTCCCCTTTTCTTGGGAGTATGACCTTGGAGTTGTTATTAATTTTACTTGTACTTGTCAGCTAATAGCCTCAGAAGTCCCCAAAATGGAAAAACAGTCCTGTAGTAATATGTGTTTTTATAGCTTTCACAAAATGTTTTGTGAGATATTGTGTATTGACCACTAAACCAGGAAATATATGTTTTTTTATGGGTTCACCAACATTCAGGGACGTCTCGCCATGCTGCTGTCAGAGCCTGTGCCAACAAGGAGAGCTGTGATATCGCACAATGTGGATAAAGCCCTCAAAGAAGGTCAGTTTCATCCAACAGGAAATTCTCTAAGCACTGTGAAGTGTGATGCTCGTCCGGTGAATTTTTTTGTCTCAGTTTTATAAAACTGATCACTTCATATCTTTTATGTCCCAAGTGTAAAATGTTTGTATCAAGATACTAGAGCTGTGAAATCACATTTGTGTCTGAGTTGTGAATTCTCCTCTGGATCATAATGCTTTATTAAAATAATTGTTTATAAATCTTCTTTTGGTGAAAAATGCTGCAATTAAGTGATTGTGTCCAGTGCACAGATTTAGTCTGTAATCAAAAGGAGTTTGATTAATTATTCCCTAGCAAGCACACTATTACACCATTCATCTCTGATAATTAGCACTATTATTAAACACTCTTGATTAGCAGTATTATTAAACGCTGTTATTATCACAGTGAAGTTTCCATATAATAAATTATGCTCCAAGATAAAATAATACATTCATTAGAATGCCTATGGCTATTTAGGAGGGTGATTGAGCTCAGCAAACCTGAAACCTGTGTTTTTGAGAGGTTGGCGATTTCACCAAGGCTTGGCGGGACCCTCTGAAATATGAAGGATTGGGGGGGGGTTTGTATACCCTTTCATGGAATCAGCCATAGGCAGATTCTCATTACTCTTAGGGAGCAACAGATTAAAAGCTTGGCAAGTGCACAGGAGACCCAGTGCTCAGCAGAAATGAGCTGGCTTTAATTGGAGGGCTTTATTAACACTGGGCTTTGTGTTTTTATGTCTCAAAGTGCTTTATTTTCTTAGAGGCCTAGAAACTGCACATATTCTGCAGAGCACAGAAGAAATGTTGCACGGGCAAACATTAAGGTTTTCTGCATCTGCTGCCATGGCAGCTCAAGATGATTGTGCATAAATCTTTGTACCCAGCAGACAACGGCAGATATTTTGTGCACACTTAGCGGGATGTTTGTTTTGGCCATAATTGCCTATGTATAGCCACCATTTTTATTATGTTCAAGTTTTGCTTTATATATAAAAATAAATAATGCATGATGTGTGTGGGGGTTTTCGCTGCAATTAGGTTACTACTTGGAGGACTGAGTGGTTGAGGAGTCCTCACTCAGTTCTCTCACTGGCAGTGTATCCTTTGGTTAGTTGCCAAATGTACATCACTCGTTATATAGTCTGTCTGACACAAGTGGACCTTGAAATTAGACTGCGGTCCTCGGTTGCTGAATTGTCAAGGTGAATTAGTTGGGGAATCTATATATTTTTCTGATTGTCTGCAACTGAAAATATTTGCAAATCATTTGACTTGATTGTGGCTAACATTTGACACCATTGGAAATTCAAATACATGATGATACTTTATTAATAGTTATAGTAATAGTTTTGTTGCTGTTTATTTATATATTGGCTGGATATTAGGAGTGTAACAGTACATGTATTCGTACAGAACATTTTTGGTTCTGTACGCATATGTGCCAAACTAATGCAGCAAATGTGGGACCTTTGTGTGTTTCCCTCAAGCAGCATTGGGAAAGAGGACAGATGAAGCTGTATTATTACACATGTGCATGTATGTCGTAATGTGGGGCTGTTAATGTGAATACATGTAAAGTGCAGGTATTTTTAAAATGCTGCACCATAATGGATATTTATTTTGTTGTGCTTTGTATTTTTTGAGGCAACATTTGTGTTGTACAGTTTTAATATGAAGCTGAAAGCTGCTAATGTGAATGCAGTATGATTGCGGCACAATTAATTTCTTAAAAGTGCGCCTTAATTGATATTTATTTAAATTTTATTTACTTGAGAAAATATTTATTTTGTTTTACTTTTAAGTAAATTTTAATTTTTCATTAGCAGGCTGCAGCAGTATTGACAGAAACTTTTTATTTATGAATGAGTCATACTTTGTTCAGTAAACCACTGTTTAATGTAGAAAAAAAGAAGGTACTTACTGAACCATGATGTTTGTGTACCGTTGCACCCCTAGTGTGTGTGTGTGTGTGTGTGTGTATATATATATATATATATATCAGATTAAATAATTTTGTTTTTAAGAAGACTGATTGGATGGCATCTTCCTTGCATGTGGTTTTATTTTTTAACAGCTCTTTTCCATTTTGGATGTGTTTTTCATGGCATTCCAGCTAAATTTGAACACTGGCACTCAGTTTTCGCTACTCGGTGGGTGTGGACGCGGTGACTAAGGCCTGCTGTGATGTCATGCACGTAGCCCTTGCAGTAGGGCAGGGGTGGACAATCTTGTACGCAAAGGGCCACCGCGTGTGTGCGGGTTTTCGCTGCAATTAGGTTACTACTTGGAGGACTGATTGGCTGAGGCATCCTCACACCTGGGTTTGAAGAGCTGACCTGAAGGTTACCCCAAACACCTGCACACACACTGGCCCCTTGCGGGTAAGACTGGCCACCGCTGCACTGTGGGGAGCGTAAGAACGTCAGATAAGAGGGTGAATTTCTGCAGGAATTTCACGCTTTTAACAGCAACTAGTAGCAGTGATTTGCAGTTTTTATCAAAAGAACCTTTGGTAGGTAGGAGTAGCATTTAGTGGAAAATCCCCCTAAACAAAGTGCATGCAAATGTGTGACACAATGCCAATAATAGGAAAAAAGCAATGGGTGATTTGAGAGTCACTAGCTTGGGCTGTTTTCCACTCTCACTACAGATTATGATACATGAGGGGCTGTTAATGTAAAGAAGTATCACTGTGGCCAGTGGGAGAAACATTATGGGACATTTTAAGCCTTGTGCAGTGAAAATAACAGAAACTCTTACCCTTAGTATTGTTGTTTGTGATTAAACATTGTGAATAATACTTTCTGAGATTGCATGCTGTTTAAAAATATGTGAATATTGCTTGAAATATATTTAGATTGCCCACAGCATGTTTTAAAATCATAATTAAATCCCAACTGCCAGTCCATCATTTCCCACAGACTCGGCGGCAGCCTTCACTTCCCAGGTCAGAAAGTTTTAACGCTGGCGGTTCAGCAAATTATCTATATTTTGTATTTGATGCTGTGTGGTCAGACTTCTAATGCACAGTGGTGTGTCTGTCTGCGGGGAGAATGTCGACCTTGTTGAGAGATTTACTTTCCTCAGCAGCGACATTTGTGTCCCTGGAGACTCTTCCCATGAAGCCAGCGGACGTATTGGGAGAGCATGGGGGGGTCATGAGGTCGCTGGAAAGGGGTGTGTGGTGCTCCCTGTCTTGCTGTATGGCTGTGAGTCATGGACGCTGTCCAGTGAGCTGAGATGAAGACTGGACTCCTTCGGTACCGTGTCTCTTCGGAGAATCCTTGGGTACCACCGGTTTGACTTTGTGTCGAAAGGGCGGTTGCTTGATGAGTCCTGAATGAGGCTCATTACCTGCATTGTGAGGGAGTGTCAGTTACGTCACTGCGGCCATGTTTCCTTGAGGGTGATTAAACCGAAGAATTACGTACCCATGTAGTTGCATAGAGTAAATAAAATATCTTTCAGTTATTTCATTTTATAGTATGACACCGTCTGTCCTCTCTCTTTGTAACTGAAGAGTGGCATTTTGGAGAAAACTGGCTTTACACTCTAAAAGGAATGGATTCCAGCATCTGGACATAAATTTGCTGAAAATTCTAAAAGGTTTTGAAATTTGGTGGTATAAGGTGATTAACTGCACTTGGCTGGTCACATGATATGTGTAACAAAGTCAAAACTATGAGGACTGCGGGAGAGGTTTATGCGTCGTTGTGGGGGTGGGTTGCTTTTGCACGGTGAATGTGAGTAGCACCTCTGACGAGTCTCCTTTGGCGATTGTCTTCATTTGATAGGTTAAAAATGTTTACATGTGTGTGGTACTTTTCCTTCCCCGAGACCCTTGCTCCGTGCGGCTGGTTACTTTATCATCTTGTCCTCACAGAGCAGCCAGCTGTGCTGCTGCTAAAATAACAAAACCAGACGCAGCTGGGAAGCTTGAGTCACAGCACCACAAACCAGCAGAATTCTGGGGGATGTGATCAGCATCACATTGTACATCGCTTGCTATGTTACCTGAATGATGATTTGCTTATTCAACAGGGTAATTGGGATTTTAGGTTTAAGTATTGAAACTGCTTAAAGTATAACTCCTCCTCCAGTACAAACCTTCCTCAGTTAACCCAGCAGACCAGCTCCATACTAATATCGGCTGGCCTGTTCTGTCTAGATCACATCAGCTATCTTAGCCCAGTGACTGGCAAATAATACCACTGTAGTTTCTGAAGATATGTTCGTCTTATTTGCTTAGTAGAGCGAAGGATGCTCTAAGTTTGTTGACAAAATGGGCTCCAGGGGATGTTTTTTGCTGAAAGGATGTGTGTAAAAAGAAAAAAACGTGGTGATCCAAGAATGTGAAAATACAGAAATGAAACTACCATCTGTTGAGCACCACTGTGGGCTGGGTGGTACTGTGAGCAGTGCTCTCATGTTTATTTAAAAGCTGCCTTCCTGGGCACCTCATGGTGTCCTCACAGATACTAATTCATCTGAAATTCTTGATCCCACTTCTGGCTTTTGGTAAATCCACCCGCTGATGGTGATATGGGGTTGTATGACATTCTCAATGTATTACATTTTTTCCCCTCTTTCTTTTCCCAATATCTGAGATAATGGCTTGTTGTGATTATAATCTCAGTATGCAAGTACATATATGTGTGTACACACACATATGTACTTGCATACTGAGATACATATATTTTTTCCTATATATAATTGTTTCTTTATTTATGCAAAACCATTTTATTCCCCTTTTGCCCTTTTCCCCCTTGCAGTGTTTGACTACAGCTACAGGGATTACATCCTGCTTTGGTATGCACCGCTGAGCCAGGACCAGGAACAACTCTACCAGATACTTTCTGAGGACTTCTGGGAAATGACCAGGCAGCTGAGGAACCGCGTAGCTGACATTGACATGGTCAATGTGGTGTGCAATGACACGGTGAAGGCCCTGCATGCCCACGTCTGTGACCTCAAAGCTGCAAACAGCAGGTGGGACACTCGGGACGGGTTGCTGACCCTTGGCTCGGTGGCTTGCTAGCAGGTTCAAATCAACTGCCCTTTTTGGGAGATATGTATTATATAAAAAGAAATAATCCACAAAACGGAAACACTTAAGGCCATGATTTTAGTAATTGATAAACATATTCTCCTGGAGTTGACACCTTATTGTGGTGGAGGGGTTTGCATGTTCCAATGATCCCAGGAGGTAAGTTGCCCGTGGCTTTATGCTCCTGGTAGGATCATCCAAGGCAAACAGGTCCTGGGTGAGGAACCAGACAAAGTGCGGCTCATTAGACCCCTTATGATGAGAAATAACATAGATTAACGGTTTCCCTCACACGGACGCAGGTCACTGGGGCTCCCCCCCCGAGGGGAGCCAGGCCTGGGGGTGGGGCTTGATAGCGAGCACCTGATGGCCAGGCCTGCCCCCATGGGGCCTGGTTGGGCACAGCCCAAAGAAGGAACGTGGGTCCCCCCTCCAATGGGCTCAGCAGCCGTAGGAGGGGCCATAGGGGTCAGGTGCAGTGCGAGTTGGGCAGTGGCCGTAGACAGGGACCTTGGCGGCCCGATCCTCGGCTGCAGAAGCTAGCTCTAGGGACATGGAATGTCACCTCTCTGGTGAGGAAGGAGCCTGAGCTTGTGCGGTACCGACTGGATGTAGTCGGGTTCACCTCAAAGCATGGCTTGGGCTCTTGAACCAGTCTCCTTGAGAGGGATTGGACCCTCTTCCACCTTGGAGATGCTCACAGGGAGAGGTGCCGAGCTGGGGTGGGCATACTTATTGACCCCTGGCTGGGTGCCTATGCATTGGGGTTGACCTCAGTGGACGAGAGGGTAGCCTTCCTTTGCCTTTGGGTGGGGGGACGGGTCCTGACTGTTGTTTGTGCTTATGCGCCAAACGGCAGTTCAGAATACCCACCCTTTTTGGAGTCCCTGGATGGGGTGTTGGAGAGCACTCCTCCTGGGGACTCTCTTGTTCTGCTGGGGGACTTCAATGCTCACATGGGCAATGACAGTGAGACCTGGAGTGGCGTGATTGGGAGGAACGCCCCCCCCCTCCCAATCTGAACCCGAGTGGTGTTTTGTTGTTGGACTTCTGTGCTCATCACAGGTTGTCCATAACGAACACCATGTTCAGACATAAGGGTGTCCATATGTGCACTTGGCACCAGGACTCCTTAGGCCGCAGTTCGATGATCGACTTTGTGGTCGGCAGTCTCCAAACCCGCTGGTGGACACCGGCAGTGAGGGATGCCGTCAAGCTGAAGAAAGAGTCCTATCAGGCTTTTTTTGGCCTGTAGGACTCCAGAGGCAGCTGGCAGGTATCGGCAGGCCAAGCGGGATGCGGCTTCGCTGATACAAAAACTCGGGTGCGGGAGGAGTTTGGTAAGGTGATGGAAAACGACTTCCGGACGGCTTCGAGGAGATTCTGGTCCACCAACCGGCATCTCCGGGAGGGAAAGAGGTGCAGCACCAGCACTGTTTATGGTGGGGATGGTGCACTGCTGACCTCAACTTGGGACATTTTGGGTTGGTGGAAGGAATACTTCGAAGACCTCCTCAGTCCCACTGATGCCTTCCCATGAGGAAGCAGAGTGTGGGGACTTGGGGGTGGACTCCCCTATCTCGGGGGCAGAGGTTGCTGAAGTGGTTAAAAAGATCCTCAGTGGCCGGTCTCCGGGGGTGGATGAGATCCGCCCAGAGTTTCTTAAGGCTCTGGATGCTGTGGGGCTGTCCTAGTTGACACGTATCTGCAGCATCGCATGGACATCAGAGACAGTGCCACTGGATTGGCAGACTGGGGTGGTGGTCCCCCTGTTTAAGAAGGGGGATCGGAGGGGGTGCTCAAACTATAGGTAGGCACACTCCTCAGCCTCCCTGGTAAGGTATATTCCGGGGTTCTGGAGAGGAGGGTCCGTCGGATAGTCGAACCTCGGATTCAGAAGGAGCAGTGTGGTTTTCGCCCTGACCGTGGAGCTCTAAACTCTTGGCAGGGTCCTGGAAGGTTCATGGGAGTTTACCCAACCAGTCGTTGTGGACTTTGTGGAGAAGGCATTCGACCATGTCACTTGGGGAGTCCTGTGGGGGGTGCTCCGGCAGTATGGGGTGCCAGGCTTCCTTATAATGGCTGTTCAGTCCCTGTATGACCGGTGTCAGAGCTTGGTCTGCATTGTCAGCCGTAAGTCTGATTCGTTTCCAGTGAGGGTTGGACTCCATCAGGGCTGCCCTTTGTCACGATTCTGTTCATAGTTTTTATGGACAGAATATCTAGTCGCAGCCATTGAGGGTATCCAGTTTGGTGACCTCCGGATTAGGTCTCTGCTTTTTGCAGATGATGTGGTTCTGTTGGCTTCATCAGACCGTGACCTTTGGCTCTCGCTGGAGCAGTTCGCAGCCGAGTGTGAAGTGGCTGGAATGAGAATCAGCACCTCCAAATCCGAGACGATGGTCCTCAGCCGGAAAAGGGTAGAATGCTCTCGCCAGGTCGGGGATGGGGTCCTCCGCCAAGTGGAGGAGTTTAAGTATCTCAGGGTCTTCTTCACGAGTGAGGGAAAGATGGAGCAGGAGATCGACAGGTGGATCGGTGCGGCGTCCGCAGTGATGCGGGCACTGCATCAGTCTGTCATGGTGAAGAAGGAGCTGAGCCAAAAGGCAAAGCTCTCAATTTACCAGTCAGTCTACATTCCTACCCTCACCTATGGTCACGAGCTGTGGGTAGTGACTGAAAGAACGAGATCGTGAGTGCAAGCTGCTGAAATGAGTTTCCTCTGCAGGGTGGCTGGGCTCTCCCTTAGAGAGAGGGTGAGGAGCTCGGTCATTCGGGAGAGACTCAGAGTAGAGCCGCTGCTCCTCCGCATTGAGAGGAGCCAGATGAGGTGGCTCGGGCATCTGGTCAGGATGCCTTTTAGATGCCTCCTTGGTGAGTTGTTTTGGGCATGTCCCAGTGGGAGGAGGCCCCAGGGAAGACCCAGAACATGCTGGAAAGACACTGTCTCTTGGGTGGCCTGGGAACGCCTCGGGATTTCCCCGGAGGAGCTGGATGAAGTGGCTGATGGATGGATGGACATTCGCAGTGCCTTGTAATGCATTCATAAAGCATTGTAAACATGGCTATATATATTATTATGCATTATGAATTCTTTATGAAGCTCTCATCTATAACGCACTATATATACCTTTATAATGCAATACACAGCATCCTTAATTCTTATGCCGAACATTATAATGCATTATTCAGGTATCTCTAGTATATTATGGACGAGAGCTTCATAATGCATAATAATTATAATTATATTGTGTCTTTTTATGAATATGTATAACCATGTTTTTGTTTTATGAGTGTATTATAATTCATTATGAATGTGTTTATGAATTATTGAAAACATGGCCTTAAGTAAAGTGTTAACCCACAAATCATAATAAATGGAGAAATATTTAGTATAGAACCTCCATGAAACCTTGCTGGTATTCATTTTGTCCCCTTTCAATATGTCCATAATACTGTTAGAATACGGTCTCCTGTATTTCCAATAGTTTGACGCATTACAGATAAAGGTAGTTCGTGAGGACAGTGGTTCTATGTTCCATCAGAGGGGATGTCCTGTAATATTGGTGAGGTAGATATTCAGGCATGGTCTTGTATTTTTTCGGTGCAGAACACATATTTGCTTAAGTGAATCCAGATGGTGTACCTGGTGTGTTTAGTTATTTAAGAGCTAGAATGTATGACACTGTACTTTTCATTGAAGTTTAAAACAAGCGTAATTAATATTTCATTGCATTGCTTTGAGGTACACATTTGTAGGCTGTTTTTGTTTTATGAATATTTGGGCAGGAAACCTGCTTTCCAGCTACCTTCCCCCAGGGATGCTGTGTCTCAATTGTGATGCCAAGTGCATAGCCTCCCACACATTTTTAAAACTGGAGTAAAATAAGGGTTTGACCTGTAGCACTTTGCAGAATGACTTTTTCTCAAGCGTTGTACTTTGAGAGAAGGGGACCTGACCACTCGGAACACATACCTCTCACACCAAGTGATTCCTCCTCAAATAGGGGTCATGCCTTTCATTGTCTGGGACACCTGCCAAGATTAAGGTGTTTGTCCTTGTGGGAAACCGAAACAACGACTACTGAAATGCCTTTAACGACACTATGACAATATAATAAACAACATCTCAATTTTTTTGGCCTTTATCTCCATCGGCTTTTATATTAAGAGGTAGGGAATGTGGGGCTATGTCCTTGAGTCGGAGTTTTGTGTACGTATTGTGAAGCCCTTTGCTTTAAGCTATCATCAAGTACCACTGCTTTTTCAAACTGAGAGGGACAGTTGAAATGCACAACAGAGAATGGTTTCATTCAACTCTACTAAGGCCTTTTTATCGTGGGGATAACTGGTGGACATTGTTGTAAATAATTGTTGTAGCTTTTCACTGCTGGATTTAGTCATTATCTTTTTTGGTCACACTGATCCAGCATTTACAGTATTAGCTGGCAAAAGTATGTGAATCAATTCTGTCATCAGGCCAATTTGAATCAGACATTCAAATGAATGAGCTGAAAATCAGGTGTGAGTGTAAGAAGTTGTTCATGACATGGGAAGTGACTCGTGCAGGGTTGTTCCCTGCCTCGGTCCTGTTGCTTCCCGGATAGGCTCTGGACCCCCTGTGACTCAGTAGGATAAGCAGGTTGGACAATGGATGGATGAAGTATATATATGATTTATTTATAATATTGAAATATTAAAGTAAAAAGAGCTCGGTATCAGCAGTTGTGTGTTGTAATTGGATCGGAACTGCATAAATGTGGATTGGTCTATCCTAGATTGAAATGCTGTATTGTGCCCTAAGAATGACCATTGTCTTGGAACACGATTTGAAATTCACAACATGATACAGTTCTGCTAAGTGGAAGAGATATCAGTTTGTAGAAATGTCTGTGGGGCATTGATCTGCAGGTGCAGGGCCCATACTGCTATCAAAGGGTCTGTGTATGAATGTTGTGAGTGAAGGATTCATATTTTCGGTAAAGACATAGGTCCTTTTGGTGTGTCTCTGGTCATATTTTCTGTTGAGCCATCTCTCTGTTGGCCAAATGTAGCAATTCTGTTTTTATCTCAGTCTTACGCTCTACACTGCATTATTTTATTAATTTCTCTTTTCTATAGATTACAGTGTGTAACAATGTTCTGTACCATACTTTTAGAGTGTAGCCTTGGAATTTCTGGCAGCTGGGCTCAGCCATGCTAAAAATGCACGTTATGCTTGGGTCCTTATGACTCTAGGTGAAGTGGGTCTGATTAATTAGCTACATCTGCAGGAGACGTCCCTTGCTGGCAGCTGCTGATGTAGCGGTTCTGGACCGGCACCAAGACGCGGCCTCTTCATGTCCCTGGAGTGACTCTGCTGTTCTGACCTCAAGTGAAGTACTAAAACTGGATTACACAAGTTGCTTCAGCAAAATAACAAAAAGCAGGAAGTTGTGGAGGGAGTATTGCGCTTGAGCAACTGTTTCGCCAGCAATGAATGAAGCGGTTCCCATAGGCTGATCTCCGACCCATATTTACTCGACAGGCAGACAGAGTCGCCTGCGGCCTTCACCCTGCACCCATGCCTGCGAAGCCCTGAGGACGAGCTGCATTTCCTGCGCTGCTGCTCCCGACTGCTCCTGCTGTTCCTGTTGCCCGCGCGCGATGTCCGCTCCTTCAGCCTGCGCCTAGTGCTGGTCGAGGTCCTCGCCACCAAAGGTGAGCTGATGGCGGAGGCGTCCACACCTAGTCCCCCCCCCCCCGAAAATAGAACCTGCTTTTTCTTAATGACCAATGGACATTTCCAAGGATCATGTGTCCTAGCTGATATTTGTAGTGTATCGTGTGCAACATCATGAACCATGTGTTTGGACACTGTTAAGAAGGAACTGTGATCCTTCATGGAAATTTGTTTTTGTTATTCAGTTGGTCCATAGTAGTTAGCACTTGAAACCCCCCCCCCCAAGAAAATACCTGCCCTCGAAACAAAGAAACATAAAAAGTGACTGTATCAAGAAATGTGTTACCACACCAGATTTTGACTAGAGTAATACTGGAGAAATAGACTGTGAACGAAGAACACTGAAAGAAACCATAAGATTTTTCTGATGATTATCCTAGCAAGTTGGGGTTTATCTAATGTCTTTAGCTGCAAGGAAGTATGACCTAAAAACTTGTTGCATTTTCAGTCACGTGACAGAACAGGGCTAGTAGTAGCACATAGACTGTTAGCATGTCCTGGGCGAATTCATTTATGTTATCGTCTTCTGTTTGTTTTGGGCAGTTGAGTTGAAAAGCTGTCCTGTTGTGTTCTCGGGAAGGTTAATGGAAAGCTGGAAACAAAGCTTCATGCTCTAGCACTCTTTGAAGCACAGAGGCCTTTGTAACAGTGTGTTTGAGCTAAAGTAAAAGGCATAGCAAAGGCAAGCTGCCATGCAAGACTAAGCAATAAAAATGAAATCACGGTTTGTGTTGTCTGAATCATTTTTGGCAATGTTTACACAATCATACAGGGTCACGGCTTCCTCTGTTGTTCTTGGTATCTTACACAAACAGTTTTTGACCAAATTGACCTTTGTCATTATTTTAGTGCTTTGTGATTCTGCCTTTCATGCGAGAAATATCCAGTGATTGTGCGCACATAGATCGTGATCATACTACAAACGATGCACCGCTATGGAAATTTTGACTGATACCATTAACCAATTTGTATTTGTCTAATATCGCCGACACCAACAACTGGCTAACATCTGAGCCTCTTGCCAGGGTGGGGGTGGAGGGGGACTGGAACTTCCTTATGCTGATTTAACAGAATGGCGTTACGTGTTTTTTTTTATTCTGTCGAAGACGAAAGGTTGTTGTACCAGCCAGATTTAATAATGACTTAAAACATGTCACGGGTCCTATGGAACCATCTTGCAGGCCAGCAGTTTTATAAGCAGAGTTACCATTAGACCTGTATTTTAGGGCTGCTCGATTATTGGGGGGGGGGGGGGGGGGAAAAAAAAAACCAATATTTTGGTAAATTTTTAAAAAAACAATAATTTAAAAAAATAAAACATTAAGTTTGAAAAATTTTTCATTTAATTAAAAAAAAAGCCTATTAAACATAAAAAAAT
>JABFDZ020000016.1:13934821-13950738 GCA_019775955.2 Pollimyrus isidori
GATCTACTTTTTTGACATAAAATATCTGAAATAAGGTACTTCCATTTTTTTTCCACGTGTTGTTCTTTTTACACCCCCCCCCCCCCCCCACCCCCCAGGACCTGCAGATCTGTAAACACTACAGAGCAGCTCCATCAGTAATACTATCTTATAAGGTGATGTTGCGTAGAAACTCATCCTCAACCCAGCTGACTAATTTGAAAGGGCTTCACGCAAGTTGAGGAAGAGGAAGGCTCACGCTGGTTTAAACTCAACTGTACAACTGTAGTTACTATTGGCAGTGAAGGGTAACGAAGCTAAAGTTCTATAAAAGAATTAAAATGTCCCCCTGCCGAGCAGCATCCCAGGTCAGTTATAGAACTTCAGCTTCAACTAGATAAATACCACAAGACAAGATAACATGGTGCTGACAATGTTACCATCATTGTTTCCTGTGACACCTGTGTTCAGTCATGAGACTCTTTGTTTGTCTCAGATTTGTTTTCAGATATATCCGTGACTACATGAATCATCATGTTAAATCTTGTCTGTGTACATGTAATACGTAAATGCAAGGACCAAAATCGTATTATGAAGTTGCTTACAAGTGTAATCTAGGTAGATCCTGCCCTTTATTTGAGTTGATTGAGAACATAATTTCCACATTTTATGTGTCTTTAATGACTTTGAATAAACAAAATGGTCCACCTCTGAGTCTTGTTTTACGACGAGCTGTTCAGGATTGTAAACAACCTAGATTGCTCATCATCTAAAATCTGTCAACATCATTGTCCACATTTACCCATTCATCAATTTTCTTTTTTCCAAGTTAATTTGTGGATTTGAAGATTCAGCATTCCTCATGATATCCAAAAATGGATTAACTATACTACTTTTGAAATATCAAGGAAGCCATTTTCAAATACAGGAGAATTTAAAAGCTACCTCTTGGTACTCCTGTCATGAATTCCAAATTATATAATCCATGGTTAATGTATTTGGATTGAAATCCACCAAGGTCCCTTCATACTTAACCAGTTTGATCAACTCTTTCTTTACAGAATTTTCAAGTTTTGGGCAATTCCTAAGATATATGACTGAACTTGTGTTAGCAGGAAGGGCCATCAAAACAATATTGTAATAAATCAAACCAGATTCTACACTGAAGAAATAAAATGCTGGAAATGTTGAAACAACTATTTGAAGTATAGGCTACTCACTGTCCTTTACTCTTGGTACAAAACATGATCTTTGCCGATATCTCAAGATAGGTACCTTTAGCAAGTTAAATAAGGTTGTCCATGATCTAATATAACTTGCCCTTTTTGCCTCAGTCTTTTTAAATGGTGAAACAAATGTTTATATCTATCCTGATAAAGACAAGAAATCTCGTACCTGGGGCTTTGGAGACATTTTTGCCTAAAATTGTCGACCAGCCTACACAGAAGTCCTTGGTCAAGTTATTTCACTTTCAGACTTTCCCTGGTGTTCTCAGGAAGTGTAAGCACGACACGTTTTCATATTCCTCCACATGCTGTAATCATGATGACAGATGACAGTTGGATGAATTGTATATGTTGAAGGATCGCATGATCAGGCTCTCAGAAAATGCAGAAGCCCTGAAACGGGAACTTTTCAGAATTGCCAGGAGGGACTGTTATTTTACCTGGAACTGAAAATAAGGTTTCCACTCATGAAAAAAACACCCCTTGCTGAAAAGTCAGAAAGTTAGGTTTGTAATGTATGTAAAATCCTGTTCACTGGGTACAGTAATTCCTACACGTCAACTTCGTGTTGTGACGTAACCCGGAAGAGAATCTGATCTTTGAAAGATGGCTTCTGTTCGCTGTCGGCGAGATCCTTGTGGTTTTATCTGCTTGATTTTGACTTATTTCAGCGTTTTTTATGCCGATTATGTGGTTGTACAGTACGTCCTGATCCCGGCCTATTCAGGAAGGTGAGTGTTTTTTAGCATATGCCGTGATCTCTGGTGTCGGGCAGCTGCTTAATCCGCTTCGTGCAGCAGTGATCTCGCTGCTGCTCCTGGCGCTAAGGCGACGTTTCTGTGCAAGAAATTGAGAATCACACGATATGTATGTGGCGTATACCCCCCCCCCCCTTTCAATCAAGGATCATAGTTAGAATTTTTGGTATCAGCACCACCGAAAGACACGAATTGGCAAGTCTTTATGTGAGTATCAGTTCTATAGAACGACATTCGTTGTTACTGAATTATGAATGAAGTGTCTTCATGAAAGTCTAGTTTTCCTTATCCGTGTATTGGTGTTTCTGATTTCGTATTTTATGTGTGAGTAGCATGTGTTATTAGTTTGAACGGCTTTTCAAACCATGATTCATTGTGTTTCAGCACATAACTACTATATATTATTCTAAAACGGCTTAATAGTTCATAATTATAAAACTACTTGCAAGCAGTTTAGCTAGAACATTAGCTTGCATTTTAATGAAAATGTTTATTTGAGCGCGTTTTATTGTCACGGTTATACTGTACATGCGCGCTGCCTGCTTAATTGCTCCTCCAGGGTTACTGGCTCACTGTGACACTTGACACATTCTCCTAGTATTCGTGAGGATTTCCCGCAGGTTCTCTAATCTTCTTACAAACCCCACCTTTAGAAGGTGTGCCTGAATGCCCTGCAGTGGATTGGCTTTCTGTTAAATATGACTAGAGCTAAATTTCTTTCGTGTTGATTTTTCATTAAGCGGTTATGGTGTGTTCTATACGGATTAAAAGTCGAAGTACTATCCATGTTTCATGCCATTTAATAAGAGGTATTACACCATTGGAAGGGTGTCAACGGGAATGATCTTGGAAGTAAAGTCATATTTCTTTTGTGTCTCTCTCTGTTGAAGTGTGTGGTGTTCGTTCCATGGCACAGTGTTCAATGTCATTCTATTGCTGCTGCTTGCCTGTCATTCCAAGGCTGTCTTCTCTGACCCAGGTCAGTACTCCTGGGGACAAGCCCTAACCGCACACACCTCCGCAGCCTTTGCATTGTTATCTCTTAAGCTCTGGTAACCTAATCTTTGCATCGATGGATTCTCCTTTAATTAATACCCGCATGTGTTGTTGTGATGCTATGTCTGATAATAGCCTGTGTAACTCCATAGCCCAAATGTTTAATGATAGCCTAACTACATTGCCCCATAAGTGCTTAACAATAGTCCTACGCCCAGTCTGTACCCGCATGCTCTCATCATCTTCTGCCCCATCGATAACACTGTAATTTCCCTTGCTAGGTATGGTTCCACTGCCAGACACAGCAATAGACTTCTCTGATCTCAGGTCGCAGTCTTCACGCAAAAATGACAGGGTGAGTCTCCTCTGTCCTCCTCTGTTCTCCATTTCTGCCCCAGGTGTTGTCCTACCCTTAATCACTGCCTTTGGTAGTCGTTGTTTTCCATAGTCTTTGGAAGACGATGTTTTCGATTAGACTGTACTTGAATATTCGATGTTCGGTTGGCCTCAGCCGAGTGCTGTGTTCTGAATCCAGGCTGGAGATCAGTAATAATGCTCTCTTCCAGGGCTGTGAGGGATGGACAATTTGCAGCAGATGTGAAACTTACCGTCCACCTCGCGCTCACCATTGCAGGGTTTGTCAGCGCTGCATTCGTCGGATGGATCACCACTGCCCCTGGTTAGTCTCTGCTGTCTGTGTTAATTTGCTTGGGCCTGCCTTCCTCACCTGAAGCTACATCTGGTCATACTTCCTCCGCGTCGCATTTCCTTATCGTCATGCCGCACAGCAAGCGCATGCGCTTCCGTAAATTGCGTGTGATATTTCACTTTGTGAGCTTTCGGACTGCTCTTCCTTGTTTAATTTGTTACTGAGCTTGTGTGTGCTTCTGTTTACATATGTTTCAGGATCAATAACTGTGTGGGAGAACTGAACCAGAAGTACTTCATACAGTTTCTTTTCTACACTGGTAAGGGCAAGCTGCAGTCACACTAACAGTGTTTACAAGTTTTCTAGTTATAAAACAGTATTTCACGTGATTCTTGCTGCAGCACTGCTTGGAACACATATCGTCTGAAACTTAAAATATGGTCATAATTAACTTATCAGTCAGTTTTCCTGTAACATAATCCCTTGTGGCTCTTAAATATTGTAGGCAACAGGCAATCATCGTTATTGCCGCTGTTTTATGTTATGCGAATATTGCTGTTCGTATCATTATGTCACAAACAGTGCTTTTTCTTCCTTTTTTTTTTTTTAAATCCACTCTGTTAATGACGTACACTCAGACTTTGTGACTGTCTGCCAGGACTGGCCAGTCTCTATTCCATTGCCCTGGTGGTAACAGCGTGGATCTGGCGAATAAGGAGCGAGAGAGGTGGAGATGGAGAAAGGGACAGAGATGGGGAGGAGGCTCCCAGCAAACACCTGATCATGTGAGTAAATCTGATTGGGGAGGGGCCATGTTTCCGTCTCAGTGAAGCCAGGTGGGCTCTTCTTCTTCTGTGTCTGTTTAACACTAATTGTGCTCTCCTCCGTTCTCAGAGCGCACTACATCATCCTGCTTGTGGAGTCTGTTTTGTTTGGAGTATTCGTCACAGTCATCTTTTATGACCAGGTGCGCAGTCCTCCTGAATAGCTATGTTTGGATGTATAAGGCTAGAGCAGTGTCAAACTCCAGTCCCGGGGGGCCGGAGCCCTACACAGTTTTTGGTTCACCCTCATTTAACACACCTGATTCAACTCCTTATGCTAATTATTGCAGAGCTCATAAGCTAAATCATTTGTGGTGAAACAGAGAAAGAGCTAAGCTACACAGGGCTGCGGCCCCCCAGGACTGCAGTTTGACACCCTTGGGCTAAACCAAGTCACCTTGTGTCACTGCTGCTTACTACAGATAGGGGATGCTGTTACTGCAGTGTCGATTTCTGCGGCTATTCAGCTACTCTTGGCTATTGATATTGATGACTACTTTGCTCATGGGAGTTTTACACAGAAATGTTCTGGAGCAGAATGAAACATAATTGATTCAGAGGAGTAAGCAATCAGATTGTTGAGGAGATGCGTCCACGCATCTAGACGAAGCAGCACTAACCAATCATGTGCCAGCTCTTCAACTTGCTTGGAACCACCTCCTCACCAATTTGATTGGTTATCTCTCTCAACCAATAATTTTTCATTCTCCCCTCAGAACATTTTTGAATAATTAAAACTCCCACGAGCAAGTACTTCAGACCGGCCTTTTCCTGTGGCTTCCCCAATTGTACCAATATCTTTATATACAGACTGTCTTTCTCTCTGCCTCTAGTTGGTGTCCATAATAACAGATGAAACGCCAATTGAACAGATGAGGAACAGACTCCTGAAGGACAAGACATCTAACTCTCAGCACATACACACAACACACACTCGCAAACCAAAAATTGCACTTCTCAGGGAGGTTTTTGGAAGAGGTGAATATTCAACCATTTTGTGTTTGTTATCTTATATGTACATTATTTTCATGTGTACAGTAGTTTTAAAAATTTGTAGGAAGTGGATGTCTATAAAGTTTTCATACAGCACGCTTGACTGGCGTAATGGTGTGCGTCTGGATATGCTAGTTTAAGTAACTAAATGGTCTTGTTTGTTACAGTCAGCGTTTGATTGTATGTGTTCAGTGCTCATATCTATTACAGCAGTCATTTTTAAGACTGTATCGCTTCTTTGCCTCTCTCTCCTGGTTCTGATCTAGGGTCAGTGTGGTGCTGGCTGTTCCCTCTCCACTCCAGTCCTCCCTCTGCTGGGGGAATTAGCTACTCAGCCATACCAGACTATGATGTTTAGTGACATGGCAAGAAGAAAGTCGCTGGATGGTCGGGTTTGGGGTTTATGATGATGATAATGAGTTGTCTCTTGTTTTAATCACACCTCCATTATTTATTTATCTATTTTTTAAGTGTCCTACATTTCTCCATGCACTACTCATTGCCCTCTTTGCACGATCCTGTCCTCTGCACAAATTGACAGTTTACAGTACTGATTGAGAAACCTGGTCCCACGTGGGATCACTGCTCTTAAATGACCACTACAGTGCAGTATTTATGAACTGAAGTATATGAACACAGTGGTACCTCGGTTCTCGAACTTAATCTGTTCCTGACTCCAGATCGAATCCTAAAAAGTTCGAGTTCTGATCAAATTTTTCCCAAAAGAAATAATGTAAAACCAATTAATTGGTTCCCGGCCCCCCCAAATTTTTTTTTGTTAGCATTTAAACACAAAATGAACAGGATAAAACAAGAAGAGCATTTTTTTTAATGGCTTCCAAAACAATAAAGATCTTACCCCAACGTTACCCTCTGCTCCTTCCGTGTGCCACGCCCCCTCGTTAACCTCCGGTGGGATCCCCATGTGATCAGCTGTCATTGGGAGCTTTCAACTTGTTTACAGCGCTTGCTTAAAGCAACGCATTCTGATCCTGACGCAATGCACTACGGTTAGATGCATTGCGACCTCTCACCCGGCTGCACAAACTGGAACCCCTTCCTGACGACACACCTTTGCCTTTATTGGCTGAAAAGTTTAGTTACGCGCATGACGTTTGTATCCCAGGCAGTTCCATAATCTGCTTTTTCTACCAAATATCACGGAAAACAGTGAGAACTGGTTCTCAGTTAATTTAACTGGTAAAATAACGTTTTAATAAATGACATTAATGTTCTAATAGTACACTTAAGTTTGTGGTTTATTTAATATTAGTTACTGTAATGTTGCGCTGCTTTATTTGGTTAATCGTCCAGTCTGTGGGGAAGGCATTCAAGTAAGAATGCATTGTAGAATGACTCATTTCCTGGCGCGTACAATTTATATTAGGTCAGCGTTCACGGTTTGATATTCAGATCGTGTACTAGGTCAAACTGATTTGTTTGACTTTCAAGAAATTCGAGTTCGAGAACCGAGGTACCACTGTACTAATGTTCCATTTGGGTTTAACTGCTGTTTCTACTTTTTTTTTTAAGCAAAATGCAGTACAAGTTTTTCTGCATATTTACTTAATATGTCTCCCCAGTTTGCCACCTTTTAATCATATTTAATTGCTCTTACTAACTGTGGGTTACCTGTACATAATCATGTATTTTCTAACAATACAACTTGCTTACAGGTTTACTGCTACACAAGTATTATATCATTGTGGGCTTTATTTTGTTCACGTTTTGTTAAAATATTGCTGTTTGCTGCTGTTTAACAGATACAGGGATTTATATATTTATGAGTTAAAAAGGATAATGAGGGAATGTGATGATATTTATTTCATTTTAAGTGTGAGTTGTACAATTTAAATATTTAATCTTAAGTAAATGTTTTTTGATGATTTCCCTTTTGATTCCAGTCTTTATTTTCCTGGGGACAGGCCTCAGCAGGGATGTACCTTACTGTTGCTGTGATGCTCCTAACCCTTAAAACACAATACAGTCAGTATGATTTAGCTATTGATCAGCTCCTTGCTTGGGATATATGCTAGCATGTTATGATCTGGTCTAATTTGCATGTAACCATCCAATTGTATAACCAATACAGAATCTTCAGGGAAGTGGATCATTTTCATTGTTATTTTCTAAATGGCTGCGATAAGGTCATAAAAAACGATCATTACCATCTAGGATCAGTATAAACAGTTCCTTAATGAGGATCTCTGCTGATAAGAGTAATTTGGAGGTAAATTACGAAAATACTTACTGAATATTTAGAAAAATCCATTAAAGTACAATAAGTATAAACATACAAGAAAATATACAATCACGAGAAACACATGTTTTAAAAATCACTACTTATTTACAGTAAACTGCAATGGTTACTACAAGGAAACAAATGAGTTTATGATCGTGACATGTACTAAAGCAGTACTACTTTAAAACGATGGCCTGCAAATCCCTGACTTTTATTTTGAAATGCCAGCTTCGCCGCTTGTTCCTGTTATTGCACTGTGCATGCGCACTGCGGGTCATATGATTCTCCTTCGTTAAATCCTTTCTGGACTTACCGTGGCTGACTTACCGTGCCAGATCGAGCAGTGCCGCTGGCTGTCACCTTACTGCTTTTTTTTGTTCCTGACCCCCTTCCCCTGCCTTCGGCATGGCAGACGGTGAGCGGTCTCCATTACTTTCTGATCCGGGGGAAGGTAGTAATGGTGGAGCCTTACCGGGAATCGCACCTTTCAGCGTGCAGTCCAAACCGCAAAGTGAGTAGCTAACTGCGCAAAATGTCACAACACGAGCCACTTGCTTTTTTTTGTAAACTCAGGCGTGTATCACAAAGAAGCTGTTCATTCATTTAATTTGTTTTGATTCTACGCAGCAGGTTGACAGCACTATCTGTTATAAGGATGTACTCTTCGTGAGGTATGAATATATTGCCACTATCATGGGCCTTCTATACTGTAAGTGTAACAGTATAAGAAAATATAGTTGCAGATCATGTGCGTCAGTAGACTGCTTCGTATTGCACGATAGCTCTTATGGCTTGATTGGCATTTAGATGTAGGATTCGTGTACAGATGTGCAATTAATGTCCTTTAAGTCAATTCTGCGGTTGCAGTGCAGTCCCTGTGATGGTACGCAGATACAGGACCAGAACTTTATCGTTTTTTTCAGTAGTGCTTTTTTAAAGTTTTAGACGGAAGACCAGTTATTTTTGAGTATTAGGACGATATCAGTTTTCATCCGAGGTTGTTTAACGGGTTTCATAGTAGTATGCTTAGTTTCATCACTGATTCATCGCTACTGAATTCCTGAGTGTTATCTGTATTTGTCTTTCCCCAGGAAAATCAATATCATCCAGTATGACCGTCAACAGTGCAACCAAAAATTGCGTTTTCCAAAAACAAACCCTACTTTTTAAACTCCTGCACATTTTTTTCGCTCTCTTAACACATGCAACATGTTAAATCTTAGGTTATTATTAATGGGATTCTTATTGTTCACACAGGCACATATTCTCAAAAGTAACCCCCTTATTTGATTTCACATAGCACATTCTTATAGGACTTGCTGTAAAGCGCCTTCAAGCTGAGCTGCCTGCTAATCCTTATTGCCTCATTACTATAATGGGGTACTAAATCACAATAATGGCCACTTACAAGAACTAGTTACAGTATGTGTACGCTTTGTACTGCTAGAGATTTGGATAATATCTGTGAATATACTGGTATTTCTTTTGCACGGTATGTGTGTAATATATATAGGCCTGTAGCCTACATATTAGACAGTTACTGTTTAAGGGGAGACCGCTGTTGAAATTGATGATAGCGGATTGTGGGCCACAACACCTAAAGCTCAGAATCCTGCACTGGATTATTCACAGACATGGGTATTATCATAATATCATCCAGAATGAGCCGGCTGTCTGACCGTGGTTAGGTGTCAAATTATAATTATCTCGTACTTGTCAGAAGCTGTACATTAAAACAGCGAAAATCAAATTTATGATCCCGTTGTAAATGCAAGTAATAAACTAAAGTAGGGTTCCCCAGTCCCTAGTCCTGGTGTGCCAAAATCCGACACAGTTTACATATTTCTCTGTTGAAACACACCTACCATATCTGGAAGTTGTCTGATTGAGATCGGCCGATACAGCAACAATCAGCCATCGGCCGACAGTAGGAATGAGCTGATATTTACCGCGGATAATTCCCTTCAAAATCGGAGCAGTGTGGAATTATTTTAACGTTACTAGGAAAGCATTGTTCTGCTAAAATTTCACTAGAATGATCTGCTAAAAAAAAAAAAAAACATTTTTGATTGTTCACCTTAAGGCGAGACAGTGAAGAGTTTCTGGAAAAACAATAAATGTTATACATATCTAAGATGTGTACAGTTATACAATATAGTGCTCTGGGACTGAGTTGTTTTCTCAGTAAAAATACTTTTTCATGTTTTTGGAATGTAATTAATTTATTTAAATTTATTTGGGTGGAGTATTTATGCAGAACTTCCCAAACAATCAGTATCGATGTCAGTTTTTGAAACCATTTCTGGTCAATAATAACAGCCGATTTTCTTATCGGTGCATCACTAAAAATGGTTTATTCGACGTCAGTTTGATAGCCCTTGCATTATTATAACAAACTCAAATTAGTTAGGCCTCTTGTATACTTGTGATATTTCTAATAATAATGAAATAAACTGAACAAATTCGCCCTGTCTATACCACAGCCGTGCACAGCCAGCCAGTGTGGATCTCTCTGCCTTTCTTAGCCAGTGTAAAATTGTTTGTTGCTTTATCTTATAATAATCATCTCTGTAAGCACTATCAAAATGCAGTCATATCTAGAGAGTTAGCATATATCAAGGACATAGATTTCGGTAAGGTTGGTAAAAACATATCCCTACCAATAAGGACACCCCTAGAGATTTTGGGCCGCATATAAGCATATTCAGCTCCTCATACAGACCAATCCAGTGCCAAATATTTTAGTGCCCCTGTTGAAACCAAATCTATGCCCTTGTTATACATTGAGATTTCTTCTTTGGTGTGGAGCTTAGTTTGTATTTGCTGTGCACTGTAGTTCTTGCCAGCGTTAGTGTACTATACATACTTCAACTTGGTAGTATTGGTTTACTGCATGATAACACATACTCGCAATTATATGGCTCATGCGCAATAATCACCAAGGCTTTAGATGACGGGCGAAACATTTGTCTGGATACCGGACATTATGGGTGTTTTCGGTACTATTTGGGCGTTTACTTGGTAAGCCGAGTTGTGGTGGTCCTTTTGTAATTTAAAGTCTCACGTGTTTAATAAATATAAGGATATGTTGAAAGTGTTCAGCAGACTAATATTTTAAGATCACTACTAATCTGCTTACTGAATTGTGGGCATATGTAAACGTCCACATCGTACTGAAATGGTGACGTACGGACAAATGTTTTGCCCGTCGTGAAAAGCCCCGGTGATTATTGCACATGCACCATATAATCAGGAGTATATTGCGATGTGATGCCGTGCAGCCCTAGTGCACTGTGCTTTGTGGTCTGTCAGTGTGTCTATGGACACCGTCTCTCCTGTCTCTCTCTGAGGCTTCGCTGGCTTCTCCAGCGCCGGCCAGCCCCCGCTTTCGCCCCAGGAGGACCCCCCGCAGTACTCCCCTGTCGCATCCCCCGAGAGCAGCAGCGCCCCCATGATCAGCTGCAGGGTGTGTCAGAGCCTCATTAGCGTGGAGGGCAAGATACACCAGCACGTGGTCAAGTGTGGAGTCTGCAACGAGGCTACGGTGGGAACAGCATCACACGCACAGACGCACGCACAGACACACACACGCACGCACAGACACACACACGCACGCACAGACACACACACGCACGCACAGACAGACGCACACGCACAGACGCACGCACAGACACGCACAGACACACACGCGCACGCACAGACAGACGCACACGCACAGACACACGCACGCACGCACAGACACACACACGCACGCACAGACGCACACGCGCACGCACAGACGCACGCACAGACACACAGACACGCACATGCACAGACACACGCACGCACAGACACACACACGCACACACACACGCACGCACGCACAGACACACACACGCACACACACATGCACGCACGCACAGACACACACACGCACACACACACACGCACGCACGCACAGACACACACTCACAGACACACACGCGCCTGTATGTGTTCCTGCATTGTGCACTTTCTTTCCTTACCTATTTTACTGCAATCAATGGCCTGAATCCTGAAATCCCCAAATCAAAACCAAATAATTTGCACTTTATTTTATGCAGAACAGCACTGAATAAAACTGAAAGATATTATGGCACTTTTTCGTAACATGGCTCAAATCTGTAGACTCGCTTGCAGTACATTATGCTCACTGAATCATGTAGGCAAATAGCTCAGAATTCCTAAAAGGAATATTGCTGAATGTTGCGTGAGACGGTTGTGTTTTATTAGGGGTGTCTTATAAGCACATGTTTGGTCAGTTTGTCTCTGTTTAAGATTTGCAGAACAGCCCAGTACCCTTCAGTTTTGACCCTACTCTGTGTCTCCTACCAGTCAAAGAAAAAAAACGATAGATGACTTGTAAACACATGGTTAGGTTTCTTTGAATTCCCTTGTTTTGTTACATTGATTGTTTACGCTCTGTTTTGCTGTTTTATTCACATCCTCCCTCCATTTTCTCCTTTTTCTTTGCTATTTGGTCCCTCTGTTTCACCTCCACCATCTTCCCCTTTTTCTCCATCTCTCACTTAACCTCTTGCATTACAACCCCCCACCCCCGGTATCCAGCCCATTAAGAATGCTCCAGCGGGGAAGAAGTATGTTCGGTGTCCATGCAACTGCCTGCTTATCTGTAAGGTTACTTCACAGCGGATCGCCTGTCCTCGGCCATACTGGTAAGAGACACGACGATCCCTAATAAAAATCGCCCATCTAACACGTCGTTTGCTCAAACCATATGCCGGAACAAACACCTATTAGTCACTCTTCCTCCACATTCCCCACAGATACGCAGTGCTTGTCCTCAGTTCACATGGGGCTTGTTTGCCACCTTCACACTGGATGCCGTAGATACCGCAGTGTCTCTGGTTAGTAAACACAAGTTTTAACGAGCCGGGATACATTTATATAGATGAAGTCTGCATCCTCCGCAAAAGGCAAAAACTAGAATAGGGTTGAATGGAAACTGTATGTGATTATGAACAAGATCCACGTCTGTTCAGTAGTTAATTGGATTAAGATGATTTAAAACAAAATCTGTCTGTACACATTTTTGTTCATTATGTCTCCATCACGTATACCGCATCAAAGTAGCAAAGGAGGTTGAAGTCCTTGTTCTTATCTTTAATAATAGATAATATATTTTATTTCACGTCGAGAATTTGAAGAGGAAATATATAAAAGTTGTAGATCTTATGAAGGTCCCCGCAGAATCCCAAAGGGGTGCAGAGAGTTCACTACTTTCTTGTGCAGAGTTCTGAATTGTTCTCAATTGGATTGGGAGAATATTTTATGGCTCAGCTAGAAAGCCACACTTAAAGATATTAGATACTGTTCATCATCCAGGCATACGTCTTGCCTTTGGGGCATTCCCAACGTCCCCTTTTCAAAGTTTGTATGTGGAAGTAAATGAGCCCTCATCTGAGAACTGATGCTTAAACCCAGCCCAGCCATCTCCAGATGGAGTCGATGCAGGCCAGCTCACTGTGCTCAAACCTGTACGAGAACCGGACCTATGTGCATTTGACCTTTTTGGACTACAGATCAGACCTCATCTAGAAAACCTCTCCCGATCATTCTGAACCAGTGAGACTTGTGCAGCATTACTTACTGCAGTCTAATGAAGTTAAATATCTTCCTGGCTGTGACAAATAACAAAGTGTCTCAGATTCACCCAAATGCTTATCATCAGCAGTTTTTGGACTATAGGGAAAGTTTTCTATCCCATTTCCCGTTATAAATAGATGGTTCAGTAGTTGATAGTCACTGTTCTAGTTAATTGACAGTGTTTTAGGATTCTTATACCACTGGAAAACTTTATTTTCACAGGGAAGAACTGGGCTGTTTTGTTAGCACTGGACTTCACTGACTGAACAGCAGAAGACTTTCTGCAGGCTCAGACACCTGTCTTCAAATACTGTAATATACACAGTGACAGGAAACAGTGTTCCCCAGGACCATGGGCAATGCAAAACTGGGGGCTGGACACAAAACTGATCAACCTGGTTGCTGGTAATATGGCAATAATTAACTTCAAATTTCCTGGGAAAAGACTGATTACATCAAGTGATATATTTCACACTGTACACACAAACACATTTTTACTAATTGGTGGGGACCTCTTTACAGATTTCATACCAAATTCCTTTCCTTTTGCAAAATTGATCGAATTTTCTTTTAATCCCATTAAATGTTTGCCCTGCGATGGGCTGGCCCCCCATCCAGGGTTGTTCCCTGCCTCGTACCCGTTGCCCCCCCTCGCGACCCAGTAGGATAAGCGGTTTGGATAATGGATGGATGGATGGATAGTTAAATGTTATAATCAGTAAACGACTTACATTATGTGTTCCTTTGCGTTTTTCAAAATCCAAAGCCTATGGTATAAAACATACATAACTATTTATGACCCATTTTATTGTTGTTTATGCCTTTATTTATTTATTTTTAATCTTACTTTAGATACCACCTGGCTTTCTCCGTGAGTCTAGCTTTGCTTGCTGGTGTAGCTTTAAAACTTAACCCAAATTAAACTAGGCTGGGGTAAGCAGTGTACTGAGAAGCCATGTGTTGCACTGCTTGTAGCTCATTGGTCGTCTGTAGCAGCTATAGCTGGATTGGCTCGGCTAACTGATCCTGGCTCAGTTTGCTACTCGTTGTTCTTTTATTGCAGTAAGAGGGTGATAAATTTGGGTCCTGTGCATCCGGGCCCGTCGAGTCCGGACCCCCAGCCTGCGGGGGTACGGGTCACCTGTGGACACTGCAGCAGCACTTTCTTGGTAGGAACAGTTGTCATGATCTTCTGTCTGCAGACAGACTGTCTTTGTTCAGTTTCTTTGTGATCCTCACTAGCATATGGCATCTAAACCAACATAACCAAAGTCACTATGATGAAACACTAGTGACTTGTTCATGACACTTTTCCTGTGTTTCAGTGGACAGAATTTACAGATAAGACTCTCGCCAGATGTCCTCACTGCAGGAAGGTGTAAGTGTCCCGGCGTGTTACAATTCCACTGGGCTTCACTTTCAGCTGGAGTTCCAGAATTTAGCCATTGGTGGCATCTGAGAAGATGAAGGCTTATGGTGATTTTGACGTAAGCTGGAGTAGCTGCGATATGGATTGTGCTCCGTCTCTGTCTGCTAGCACATAAGGCTTCGTATGAGTCCTGTGTGGGTAACGTAAGATTCGTCAAGTTGGAAACGGGGTCAGATGAACACGATGTGCGTTCCTATAGGCACGTAGTTCTGCTATAAATTGCATGGCTTGGGTGTGAAGGGTTTCACTAAATAAAATCTGATGGGATGGTGTATAGTGCAGTGGGGTAGGGATCGGAGTATGTGTCTGGCCAGTTGGTGGTTTGAATCCCAGAATAGTCATCACCATTGGGCCCTTGAGCGAGACCTTTCTCTGGAGGCCGACTGACCCAGCTCTCTAACTGCAAGCTTTCTTCACTTGTATCTCACTTCAAGCAAAAGTGTTTGGTCCGTAAAAGTACCGTGGTCCTTTTGTGAATGGCGTATATTCCTTTTATTTCCTGTATTGTGAAAGTAAAGACCATGACTTAAAGAAATGACGTGGGAGCTATCAGAGATGGTTCTTAGCACCTTGTAAGTAAGAAAAGATATTGGAGTGGATAATGTCAGGGTGTGGACCCCCTAGGTCAAAGGTAAGTTCGGGGTCATACAAGGGCCCCATGTCCCAAGAATCAGTCCAGCCAGGTTCCGCTGGCGGTTTTCACGTTGCTGAAAGAAATTAAATAGTTAACAGGGGTGCGGTTGCTAAAGTAAGCCGAGAATTTAACTTATAATGTTAGGTGTAAAACAATATCCTTTTATGATTATCTTTTTCCCCTTTGTTGCAGCTCTTCGATTGGCCGAAGGTATCCCAGGAGGCGGAGCCTGTGGTGTTTCCTGTTGTGTTTGCTCTTCAGTGCCCTCGCTGCGGGCCTGGTGGTGAGAGTGCTGATGTCACTCTGCTACACTGCACACTCCTCAGCACTGACTTTGTGCCGCTTTCGCTCTGCCGCTTGCTACAGACAATCATTTCACACCTCACGCTGCCAACATGCACACCACACTCTGGATATTGCATTTTTATAATAAATTTATACTGTTTTGGAGCTTGCATTAAAACTGTTTTTTGCGATGGTTCCCGAAAGCCTAATTGATCAAAGTTATGTCTTAATTAATAGTTTGACCTTGATTAAACAGTTTTAGTTAAGTTTAATGACC
>JABFDZ020000016.1:13966369-13981659 GCA_019775955.2 Pollimyrus isidori
CACACCATTCAGCGCACTGTACACACACAACATTCAGCGCACTGTACACACACACACCAGTCAGCGCACTGTACACACACACACCATTCAGCAAACTGTACACACACACACCATTCAGCGCACTGTACACACACACACCATTCAGCCCACTGTATACACACACACCATTCAGCGCACTGTACACACACACAACATTCAGCGCACTGTACACACACACGCCATTCAGCGCACTGTACACACACACGCCAGTCAGCGCACTGTACACACACACGCCATTCAGCAAACTGTACACACACGCCAGTCAGCAAACTGTACACACACACCATTCAGCAAACTGTATACACACACGCCATTCAGCACACTGTATACACACACGCCAGTCAGCAAACTGTACACACACACGCCATTCAGCAAACTGTACACACACGCCAGTCAGCAAACTGTACACACACGCCATTCAGCAAACTGTACACACACACCATTCAGCAAACTGTACACACACACCATAACGCACACTGTACACACACATGCCAGTAGTGTGAAATCTAGGTACACACACCTAACCTTAACTATGACAACCCTAACCTGACTCAGCTCTACCTTTAACCATAAACAACCAAGTAAAATACAAGAATTTTGGCATCTTTGATTGCATTCACAGGTTTTTACAAAATTGAGGTTTATGTTTCAGGGACCTGAACAATGTACCTGCAAGCTAAAAAGTAATAGATTTTGATGATTGAATGTGCTAAACAGAAACACACATCATTCAACACATTGTTCGCACACACACCACACACACCATTTATCGTACTGTATACATACACAGTTATTGTACACTCCATAACCCCCCCCCCCCGGTACACATGCACTCAGATTGCTCAAACACATCATATACTCATGGGGGACTGTGGCTTGCCAGCATTGCCCACAGATATTGAACTCTCCCCCCATTCGTCCTGTAGGTACCTCGTTCACTTCTCCAGTCCAAACACATGTAGATCAGGTGTCCCTAAGCTGCGTGTGCGTGGTCTGTGATGGACTAGCAATTCATCCAGGGCATCTCCTGCCTTTCACACTGTGCTTCCTGGGATGTGCACGAGGGCTTCTCTCATCCTGTATTGGATAAGTGGTTAGAGAAAACAGATGGACGCAATGGACCTACATTTACAATTTTACACATAAATGCTTTTCTACACATACTACAGACAAACAGTAACAGGCCAGGTCATTGGGTCGATAAGAGAACCATTCTGGCTGAATCGTTCAGGAACCCCCTTGTTCTGTATTGTTTTTATATTTTCTTTCTGCCTGTGACTGTTCAGGGCTGTAATTTCTTTGTCTTCCTGCAGGAGGTGCTGATGGACAGAAAGAGGACGACCACCCGCAGTTTCCTGCCCATCCTGCCAGTGGACTCGGACACAGGCCACAACTTCACCTGTGTGACCAGAAACCCCGCTGCGCCGGCAGGGAAGCGCACGACTGTGTCCCTGAACGTGCACTGTGAGTGTGAACTTGCATTTTTACGAATGACTCTGTGGGCACTTGAGTGTCTTTGATTATGTGCGTGACTCTGTTCGTGTGTCACTGTGTACATCTGTAGTGTTTTTAATGAATGAGCTGGTGATCGATTGGTAGGCGTGTGTCTGGCTGTTGAGTAGGAGTTTATATCTCATTTGTGGCTCCCGCTCCGCTCACTACTCTACAGACAAACCCACGGTGACACTTTCTGTAGACCCTCGCTCTGTGCTACAAGGAGAGAGAGTCGCATTTACCTGCCAGGCGAGCGCCAATCCCCCCGTTATGAGCTACAGGTTGGTCTGCCCTCACACATGTAGACCTACACACATGCGGGTGTGACGAGCCGGGCGTGAGATTCGACTGTGATTCTCAGGTGGGCAAAGGGTGGCATTCTCCTGGAGGGTGCCAGGGAGAGCATTTTTGTGACCACGGCGGACCACTCCCTCTTCACCGAACCCGTATCCTGCCAGGTCTACAACGCTGTGGGGAGCACCAACGTCAGCGTCCTGGTGGATGTCCACTGTGAGTCGTGTGTGTGCTTGCCCATTGCTGCCTACCCCACTCTTCTTCTGTTCTGTTTCCCTTCTGAGTCCTGTTAGCTTTGCCAGCGCGCTAAATCCGTTCTCTCTGTCTGCCTGGCCGCCCATGTGCTTGTCAGCCGCTCCTTCTGCTGGTCAGACTGGCAGACCATGTGTCTTCCACGCATTTCTGGATTGAAGTCTGCCCAGAAAATCTGCTTTCTCGCTCTACATTTGAGATTTTTATTAATTCAGCTTTGTTAGTGTAGTCAATTCTCCCGGAGCGGCTGGCATGACTGGCACACAAGACACCAAGAAGAAAACAGCAGAACAAAGGCAGTAACGTCCTTGCAGGATGTGAGATAGGCGATGTACCACAGCCGTCTAACAGAGCATCTTTGTCAGATTGAGAGCAAGTGAATTAGGCTTTTCTGGTTGATTTTTATCCTGGATTTAGTCTCTCCTGCTCTGCCTGGCTGCTTGCCTATCTCTGCAGTCCTTCACCTGCAATCCTATTCTTGTTCTCTGCAGTTGGCCCTCTTCTGCTGGTGGAGCCCAGCCCGGTGACGGCGGACGTCGACTCTGACGTCACATTGAACTGCAAGTGGTCCAGCAACCCCCCTCTTATCCTTACCTGGACCAAGAAGGGTTCCAATGTGGTCAGTAATCTTCATGTATCCAGCTGAAAGAAATGCTTTTTTCAAACCATACCATATCTAAGAGAAGTAATGATGATCAGCGTTCGGTCTGTAACCAGACAGTCTACTCCGCACTAATACTGAGCTGTAGCTGCAGTCTCTATGTTAGTCTGTAGCCTTTGCAGTCTACTCAGCACTAATACTGAGCTGTAGCTGTAGTCTGTAGGTTAATCTGTAGCCTTTGCAGTGTACTCAGCACTAATACTGAGCTGTAGCTGTAGTATATAGGTTAGTCTGTAGCCTTTGCAGTCTACTTAGCACTAATACTGAGCTGTAGCTGTAGTCTATAGGTTAGTCTGTAGCCTTTGCAGTCTACTCAGCACTAATACTGAGCTGTAGCTGCAGTCTATAGGTTAGTCTGTAGCCTTTGCAGTCTACTCAACACTAATACTGAGCTGTAGCTGTAGTCTATAGGTTAGTCTGTAGCCTTTGCAGTGTACTCAGCACTAATACTGAGCTGTAGCTCTAGTCTATAGGTTAGTCTGTAGCCTTTGCAGTCTACTCAGCACTAATACTGAGCTGGATCTGTGCTCTGTTTGTCTACTTTTAAGCAGGCTGAGAGCTAATGCATAATAAGTAACGGTACCTGAAATATTTATGTGTCCCCTGACCAGGTACTTGGTAATAGTAACCAGCTATTCCTGAGGTCTGTGAGTCAAGATGATGCCGGACAGTACATTTGCAAGGCCATTGTACCCCAAATCGGAGTTGGGGAACGGGAGATCACTCTGACTGTCAATGGTAAGGGAATCGAAAAAAGGGTGACAGAAGCCAGGAAAAGCCAGTAAAAATCTACAACTACCACGGAACTATAGAAACACTGTTGTTTCTTCCCAGGTCCTCCAATCATTTCCAGTGAGCCCATCCAGTATGCAGTGAGAGGGGAAAGAGGACAGATAAAGTGCTACATCGCCAGTACCCCTCCCCCAGATAAAATTGTGAGTATCTCCAGGTGAACTCTGTTAGTATTACATTGTCATTTTAATTACTCCATTATACCACTGACACCACTGTTTATTATCCATCAATCCTCCAACTTTTTATCCCATACAGGGCTGTGGTTTACTATGCACTGTAATTTTATGCACTGCACTGCACCCCTTGTATCATTGTTAAATATGCATTGTAATTCTCCACACTCCACTGCACCCCTCATATCGTTAGGTATGTACTATAGCTTTACGCACTTCACTGCACCCCTCGTATCTTTTTGTATTGTGCACTACATTTTACACATTCCACTGCGTCCCTCATGTCATTGTTTATTACTGTAATTTTATGCACTCCACTGCACCCCTTGTATTGTTGTTAAATATTCATTGTAATTCTATGCACTCCACTGCAATCCTCATATTTTTCTGCATCATGCACTAAATTTTACACATTCCATTGCACCCTCATATTGTTGTTTAATCACTACAATTTTATGTATTTCACTGCACCCGTATCATTGTTTATTATACACGATAATTTTATGCACTCAACTGCACCCCTGGTATCATTGTTAAATATGCATTGAAATTCTATGCACTCCACTGCACTCCTCGTATTATTTATTATGCACTGTAATTTCATGCACCCCACTGCACTCGTCATGTCGTTATTTATGCACTATAATTTTCCACATTCCACTGCACCCCTCATATATTTACTTATGCACTATGATTTTCCACATTTCGTTGCATGCCCATACCATTTTTTATGCACTGTAATTTTACGTACTCCACTGCAACTCTCTTATCGTCGTCATATAAGGCACTGTAATTTTACGTACTCCACTGCAACTCTCTTATCGTCGTTTATAAGGCACTGTAATTTTACGTACTCCTCTGTACCCCTAATGCTGTAGTTTGTTCAAGTTTATGTACGACACTACATGCGTCACACTGTAATTTATCGCACACTGCTATTTTATGCACTGATCCCGTCACACTGTAATATGTGTGTAGACTGTGTGAAAACCCCCCAATTTTTATGTGTTTGTGTGTTCCAGGTGTGGGCATGGAATGAGGACGAGTGGGAGAAGGAAAGGTACAGGGTGGAGCAGACCACCTTGCCAGATGGGGGGGTACTCTCCACTCTCTCCATCGCTAGTGTCATGGACTCAGACTTCCACTCTCCTTACAACTGCACGGCTTGGAACAGCTTTGGACCTGGCTCCATGATCATCACCCTGCAGGAGAACGGTACTGTCCCCTAGCTGTCATGCCTTTTATATATGGCACCTAGATACCAGAAACATTAAATATAAGAAAAGGACACTATGGTATCTATTCATATCACAGTTCCTCTAAAATTTAAGTGTTTTTTTTTTGGATTAACAAAAGACAACAAACTGAAAACTCATAATGGTGAGTTTTCATGATGGATCTGAAAATGGAGTACTTAACATCCTTAAAGTAAAAACATTTTATGTGCTTGATTTGTTCAGTTTGAGTTCTTTGATTAATATATCTAGGCTCTAGTTATTATATAGTGAATAATATATAGTGAATGTAACATTAAAAAAATTCAAAATATCAACTGACATTCTTGTGTTGTAGAAGGCACACATTTAATATTCTATAACTGAGAGCATTGCATACACCTTTCCCCACTCTCTCCCTCTCCTTGCCTGTCTCTCCGTCTGTCTCTTAGAGAAAGTACCGGTAGGGGTAATAGCCGGTGGTACTGTGGGATCCTGCATCCTGGTTCTGCTCTGTCTGCTGGCCCTTGCCCTGTATCTCTGCCGCCAACACAAAGGCAGTGAGTGACTCTCCTCGGCTCCCAGCTGCACTCCTGCACATTATGCCACGTCGAACACCCTCACCGTTAGGCAGAGAGTGAACGGAGAGGGATGGGGTGTTATCATGGCATGCTTCCACAATCAGGTCTGACCCAATAGGAGTGAAGAAAGTTCCAGAGTTAATTAAACCAATAAAAATCAGTCAATCACAAACAACACAAAGCCACCATTAATTTTGAAATGTCATTTTGCACATTATTACTAATCTGTACATGCCTTACTTGCCTGGTCATATGTAATAAAAAAAAAACTAATTTCATATTTGCTTGTACATATAGGCATGAGTAAGGTATCAGTCCACGGTGAAGGTTGTGTATGTTGAATGTACTGTAACATATCCCGTTGTACTCAGACTGAAGGTCACTCAGACACTCGTAATATCTGTCAAGGTCGCGGAGTGGTGATTTTGGGGAAGCCGGATATCAGAGTGGAAACTATCAACAAGGAAACTCCCAGTCTAGAGGAAGACTCTTCAGGCTTGTCCACAGCATCACGCATGGTCAAGGCCATGTATTCAGTAAGCATCCGCAGCCTTATGGCTTGTTTTCCAGATCGAAGCAAATTATTTACCTCATTGCTACTAATTTTGGCTAATATTCCAGGTTTTAACCCATCCTTTACGTGCTATCAAATACCAACAAGCTTACTACTAATTTAACTAATATCTCTGCTAAATACTTTCTTTAAATTGAAAAGTGCATATTATGACTCATTGGAACTGTACTTTTGCTACTATTGCTACTAAAGGTTATGAATGCTTAGGTAGTCCTTTGCATTCTCCTCTATACCAAATATCAGCTCTGATTATCACTAAAGCTCACTTTGTAACTAACATAGTAACAGAGTCCTTTTCTTCTTCCCTGTCTCTCACCATCTGTCTGTATCTGTGTGTTTGTGCGTGTGTGTGTCTGTTTCATGATGTAGTTTTTGCCATCAGTCTCCCTTTCTCCCTCTGATCAGTCCTTTAAGGATGACATTGACCTCAAGAAGGAGCTACGCAGTGACACACTTGATACTTGTGGAGAATATGAGCTTAAGGTGAGGTACACACAGACCTGTACTCATATCTTTATCAGAGAATCAGAATATCTTTATTGTCACTGTAACAAGTACAGCGAAATTAAATGCAGTCCCTGTGTTGGACAGGTATGTACATGAAATAAATAAAGAGAAATATATAAATAAGAAAATATAAAATAGGGAAGCAACATATGTACACTACCCAGTCCTAACCTTAACCATAAGTAACCAAACAAAACAGAAGTCTTCTGGCATTCTTAAGTCACAGATTTTTATAAAAGTGAATTTCCATTTGTGGCGACTGAAAAAATGTCAAAATAACATGTTTTTAATCACATTGTGGGAATATTTGGTCCCCGCAATGTAATATATACCTGGACCACACACACATCCATATGCATACTATCTCTATACATTTTACAAAGGATAATCTATAAATTATGTGTGTTCCTGTATGTTTTGAGGATTCAAGAAACAGTTATAATTTTAGACATTTTCACATGGCAGCATCATTTAACACTGACCACAGCCAGCAGATGAAGTGAAAATACAGTAGGCACAGACACCGACAAAAAACTGCCCCACTTCAAGTTTTATTTGGGGGTGGGGTGTGGGCAATCAAAGTAGCTACTTGCATGCCTCCTGGAGGTGAGGGTTAGCAGTTATGTCTTTCCTGGCAAAGAAACCCTACATCTCCTTTGGATCAGACTAGTGAATTCCGTTGTCCAGGCTAAAAGGTTAATCTCTGTGCAGGACCCGACAAATGGGTACTACAATGTACGAGCCAACCCCCATGAAGAGCCGCAGGCCTCCTCGTGCTCCATGATGTATCCGGAATACCGGCCTGCCAACACCGCTAGCGGGGCTGTGGCAGCCAGCGGGGGGGAGAGCGCTGCTGGAGGGGCCACTGGAGGAGCAAGGGCTGGCTGCTATGACCCTCGACCCCCGTCCAGATTGTCCCACACAAACTATGCCCAGTTCAGCACCTTCACAAGGGCAGGCCAGTCTCAGCCAGCTCCATCCAACCCAGTCCCCCCGATGGGTGAGTTCTCCAGGGACTGCAACCTCCTGGAGCCTTCCACGCAGCTATCCTATGATAGCTACAGCTACCCGGCCCAATACCCATACCGCCTGGGCTTCACCCCCCTGGAGGGAGGACCCTCCTACGAGATGTACGGGGCACAGGCAGGAGCAGGGCCAGCGGCGGGTCTGGGGACAGAGACTGGATTCGGGAAGTTTGGCAGCTCCAGCCGGTTCTCCTACACCTCACAACATTCAGACTATAAACACAGGCACAACCAGAGGATGCAGACCCACGTGTGAAGGGAAGCAAGCCAAGGGAAGCTCACGCTGTACCCCTTCACTTCACTCCTTCACCGGTTCTTTCTGTTGTGCGTTGATTGCCCATTTCTAATTCGTAGGAACCACACTTAGAAACAAATGAGCAAAACTTTGTTAATGAATTTGGCATATAACAAATGGCACATAGTTATTGTTACACACATAATTGTCAGTGGGAATGACAGATAATAGCAGATCATAATTATGATGGGGAGGTGTAAGAGTACACGTCCTTGTTCTCTTCTACGTTGGGTTCTTTGTAAGGAGAACACCTGAAAGCTGTTTGGAAAGGTAGCAATTTTTAATTACTAAAATCACAAGCTGTTTGCAAGAACTAAATCTGACAGCTGTGTTCATGCTTTATAACCGCAAGCTTCTCCTAAAGTCTAAACTGAATAGCCATTAGACAATACAACCAGCCGCTGCTTGTATGGACTGCATACGACTTAGCCGTTGTGCAGGAAATAAGTACAGAAAACTATTATGAATTACACAAGATTTGTCAGTCTTGGGATTGATTTGTGTGAAGGACTAGGATATCCTGCCTTTTTTCTCGCTGTCAGCTCATCTCTACCCCTCTTCCCTTCTCTCATGTCTTTACTCCATTTATTCATTTCTACTCTTCCCCATTTTGTCCTTGACCTTTCTGCTTATGAGCTTGGAATAGTTCTGCTACTGGGTTTTGCACACATGTGCAGATAGGAGTTAGGAAATATAACAAATAGTTTAAACCGGAGAAAGGGAGGCAGTCTTTGGGATAGATAGTAAGGTTTTTTAGGAGGTAAAGAAAGCTATTTATCATACTTTATCATTCATCTTAATATAAACACATGCTCTGTCCCATAAACATTTGTGGTGCTTAAGAGGCCAAACATTCATTATTTCTAGTCTCTATATATGTGGAGTTGGAGATCTGGACATCCAGAATGTGTTTTTTTTAACCAAAACTTGTCTGTAATATTCTCTTCATTACTGTTCTGTTCTTTGTTGTTGTTCTTGTTGTTGACACAGTTGCACTCTATTTTGAAGTCCTTATTGTTTAGAAAAGTTATGTGTTCCGAATGTGTTTATAATTTTTCACTTCAGTTGTTTTTCATAGCCATGAACTTTATTGAATTTTTTCTAATGTCTTATGGTATGTGATTATTTTTTCACAGTATTATATAAATAAAATCCACATCTTTCATAAAAGTTTTTTCCCTGTTAAACTATTTTTCAGTGTATACTTTTCTTCAAGTTCACATTCTTAACACTATACATACTTCTGCTGTTCAAAGAGGTTTTGATACACAAAACACTTCACAGTAGTACTAATTTTGTCCTTAACAAAAAATTATGAGACGTCTGTTGTCAAATATCCAAGTTGCATAGAAATATCCCAAATATCCAACTTGCACAGAAATCCTGTTGCACGAATGGTCTTCACTAATACTGTAAATAGCAGTAGTAATTTGATTCTAAGTATCAAAGCCGTTAACATTGTATTAAATCGTACCGGCAGATTTCTGCCTTACGTAAAAGCACCACTGTTTATTTTCAAGATACAGTTTGACGGTCTTGAAGATACAAGATACAGTTTTGACCTTCTGAAATATACTCGATTACTTAAACGTGTCAGTGCCTCAGATATTGTTGCTTGAAAGAGGACACGAAATGGTCAACTACTATATCAGCACCAGCTTGCAACACGTGCAGCTAATATTTAATTATTGTATGGGCACTGAAGGTGTTAAATGTCATAGAGCAGTGCACATCCTCACGTCAATCTTGAAAATTGATGTGCTTCAAAAGCATTACACTAATCTGACCTCTAAAAGCATTCAGCCACACATGCATAGAGTGTACATTTGTGTAAAACACAAACAAGACTTAAAACCTGACCTACGATAGCCGAGTCTGATTATAAACCTCAAAGCACAAGCCGCACATACGGAAGGGCAACCCACAACCCGTGAGAGCAAACCGGAAGACGACAGTCTGGGATTGCTCGTATACGTGCGCATGCGCAGTTGGTCCGCTCGAGGTTCCGCTCCGAAGCCAATATGGCGGCGACGATGTTGAGGTCGCTCACCAGATTAGGACGTCCTTCAAGTTTTATCTTAAGCAATAATTTTACAAACCCAGGTTGTAATGTGCTGCAAAATAGGTAAGATAGAAGCGTACGAATATTTTTGTATGCTCACGTGTTTGTATTTGTAAATCTTCTTGCGCAATGTATGAAAATTATTTGCAGGCTTTGTACTATATGTCTGTTATATGTAAGATAACTAATATTTGCCTATTATATATTTAAATATATCTTATTCGTGTAGGTTTACGTGAAGAGGCTTATGTGTTGTGTTATTAGAAAATACGAATAAATTAGCATTTATTGCTATGGAAACGTCATCGAGCTCTGTTTTGATGACCTGTTCGTTGTCTGCTCTTTTCGTCATTCATGGATCAGATACTTGTCAATCCGGCTGGTTATAATAATATATTATATGAAAAAAGGCATACTGCCTGTTTAACTACACCAACATCAAACAAATTGTCGCTTTACTTAGAAAGAAGCAATGGCAGCCAGATGTGGAGTGGACCGAGCAGTACGCAGGAGCCGTCATGTACCCCAGTGCTATAACGGAGAAATGGGTTCCTCCGCCCTGGAATGGTACGGTCCAACTTTCTAAGTGATGATAATTTTTTAACAGATAAAGTTAGCAAGACGTGATTACTTATGTATATAAATACTAATCCCAGAATGATGAATTTCATGTACATTTCTTTCACTTTCAGTCACTGAGGATCTCTGTTATACTCTTATAATTTAATCCTCAGATAAAGACCCTCCTATGGAGAAGGAGGTCTCCAACCTCACCATAAACTTCGGTCCCCAACATCCTGCGGCCCATGGTGTCCTTCGGCTGGTGTTGGAGCTCAGTGGCGAGTCTGTCAAGAAGTGTGACCCCCACGTGGGGCTGCTCCACCGTGGGACTGAGAAGCTCATTGAGTACAAGACCTACCTGCAGGTGGGTTTTCATAATGATGGTGTCTGACCTACTGGAGGCTTTTCGCAGCAGTGACGCCATGTGTGAAGGATTGTTGCTGACATGCACCGTAGTCTGTATCTTAGAAAGATTCACTGAGTGGTGCGGTTCCCCGCCAGGCCCTACCCTACTTCGACAGGCTCGACTACGTGTCAGTGATGTGCAATGAGCAGGCTTACTCGCTGGCTGTTGAGAAACTGCTGAACATTCAGGCCCCTCTTCGAGCACAGTGGATCAGGGGTGAGTCTCCCAGAGTAGCATGTCTACTACCATTGCATAACTCTACTTTCAGATGCTCCTGTGTTTGTATAGTATGAATCGTGTATGTCCAGGGACTATAATATGGATAGTTATGCTCTTGGCAGAGAGTACGGCAGTAGGGTTTCCAGAAATTGTTAATATTAAGAATATAATCGTTTGAGACTTTAGCACCCAAGGGGCCTTTTTCACAAAGCAAGATTTCTTGCTTAGCCAGATAACTTGTCGGATTTATGGTGGTCTGTGCTGGATGGACTTAATCTTTGTTCAATTACATTTAGCTGGGACTACTTTGAATCCAACAAACCGTCCAACTAAGCAAGAAAACCTGCTTTTGTGAAAAGTGTCCAAGAGCTTTCAGGTGCATGTTACATGCATAAACATAAGAGGCAAATCGTGTGGCATACAGTAATGAGGCAAACTGATGGCATGTGTGTGCATCACACATTTGAAGAGCTTGAAATCACAAAAAGGTCAGTTTCTGGTATATTTTAAACATAATGGGTTAATTTTGGTTTTGTATTATTGGAAAGTGTTTGTTACACGATTGTTATTCCTGGTGTAGGTTGGCATTTGGGATAATTTCAGCTTGTGGTCTTTGTCATCTTTGGTACTCTGGATTTCTGATACATACATAAATACATCATTTATTTATTCTCTTATTTTTCCCCCTGTAGTGTTGTTTGGGGAGTTGACTCGTATACTCAATCACATCATGGCTATCACCGCCCACGCCCTTGACATCGGGGCGATGACCCCATTTTTCTGGATGTTTGAAGAAAGGGAGAAGGTGAGAGACTGGGCAGGTTATGGGGAGAGTATGAGGAGAGAACTGAATGGTAGATCTATAGCATAAGTTAGGAAAAGAGGTGTGAAGACAGAATGTGTCTCTCGGTTGTCTTGCTGCTTGAGTTTGGTGTATGTGACTGTTGTATCCTTGTGGATGTACCACTGTCATTAAGAATCTTTGTGTTCGCTGTTGGTGCCATTAGTGGTGCCATGTCATTTAGTAGTTATCATAGGCAGTGTTGGGAGTTTCAGAGGCAGGTGTGCGTATGTTTTCATGTGCCTTTGTGTGGGTATTATGACATGCAGTGACTGTATTTCTCTTTCTTGCAGATGTTTGAGTTCTACGAGCGAGTGTCTGGTGCCAGGATGCACGCTGCCTATGTCAGACCTGGGGGAGTCCATCAGGTGACCAGAAAACATGCCTACCTAAAACGCATTTCACAATACGGTTGTGTATATTTTCTCGTATTGTTACCACAGTGCTATAGACATTTAAGTGGTATTTATAAAGAACTCCAGGTTGAATCGTACTCGGTATTGGTGTAAATTGTTGGCCGCACAGTGGTTTGATTCACATATGGTTTTAGAAGATGATTTGAAGCTTCAGAAATTTGTCATTTCTATCACAATATGATTCAATTAATCAATTATTTTGATAACCTAAATTGAAATTAGGAGTGGGAGATCTTTATATCAAGATTGATCTTGCAGACATCCACTATCTACTTTTCCTGAAAATCGTAGAGATTGTGACCTTTTAGGATCCTCCCACTAATGTTTCCAAACTTCACATCGAACTTAGATTTCCAGTAATAACATGGATCCGTGTTACCTTCATAAACCAACAGAATGACTTTCTATTAGGTGGCTCTGTTGATTGGCCAAATTATGTCACATGCTCCCAAAAATCAATTCTGACATTACAGGTTGGTGCAAGTGAATTGATGCTTGATATTCGATTTGTCACAATGCATCTTCACATTACAAACACTCAGTGTTGTAAGTATAGGTATATTCAAAGAGGAAGAGGAGAAATGTCATTTTGATGACGATAATGGTGACGAAGGTGATTTGTGCTCCGTAGGACTTGCCCTTGGGCCTGATGGATGACATATATGAATGGTGCAAGAACTTCTCGCTCCGGATTGATGAGGTGGAAGAGGTGAGCCCCAGCTGAAATTAATCTCCCCAGTGGCACACAGTGTTACTACAATGGTTGATTCATGACTGATCCCCTGGTCGTTTGACTTAGATGCTGACAAATAACCGCATTTGGAAGAACCGCACGGTGGACATTGGTGTGGTGAGCGCCGAAGATGCCCTCAACTATGGCTTTAGGTACATACTGCCTGAAATGTCCAGCATCATGCATAGTTTACTCCCTAAAGTAAATCTGTATTTATACAGACATGCCTGACTGCCAGTGCATTTTGATGTTAAGTTATTGTCTGCTATAATATAAATCTTAGTATTCTACTTCTAGTGAGGTAACGGTGAAGTTAAAGTCAAGGGTTTTTTTATTTTTTCCTGGCTTGGTCATAGACATGCTTGTTTGTCAGTACATGATCATAAACACATTGTACCCTAACCCTCTTTCACTGCCTCTGTCAGCGGGGTCATGCTGAGGGGTTCGGGAATCAAATGGGATCTGAGAAAAGTGCAACCCTACGACGTGTATGATCAGGTGGAGTTTGATGTTCCCATCGGGAGCAACGGAGACTGTTACGACAGGTGAGATTCTGTATTTTCACGTTGTTTTTAGCTGTTCTTAAATAATATCTTATACCATATTTTTTTTCCGCTTGTCCTGTTGCCTTTAGGTATCTGTGCCGGGTGGAGGAGATGAGGCAGTCTCTCAGGATCATGCTGCAGGCCCTCAATAAGATGCCAGAGGGTGAAATCAAGGTGGACGACGCCAAGGTCTCTCCTCCCAAGAGGTCTGAGATGAAGGTGCGAGCTGGAGGGCAGGGAACTTAAAGGATTAATATATAACTTTAATTTGTGTCATTTATTTGTTTTTTGGTGTTTTTATTCTATTGTAAGTTTGTCAAAGTGCTGAATCCAGTCTCTCATGAAAACAACCTGGTTACCAAGGTTACGATTAGTGTGAAGTTATGTTGTTCACCCTGGTACCACATCCTGTGGTGGTAAGTTATATGGTTTCATTTGCTTTATGTGTGCCCTTCTTCAGATGTCCATGGAGTCCCTGATCCACCACTTCAAGCTGTACACTGAAGGGTACCAGGTTCCCCCAGGTGCTACATACACTGCTGTGGAAGCTCCCAAGGTGACGCACCCTATCTGTCAAACCTGGAAATGCACCTGTAGCTCCGTGTCGCAGGATAATATTTAGCATTGCGATTTGCTAAGCTGGTATGTTTTATCACAGGGCGAGTTCGGCGTGTATCTGGTGTCTGACGGATCCAGCCGGCCGTATCGCTGTAAAATCAAGGCTCCCGGATTCGCTCACCTGGTAACCTGTTGCGCTGATCAGATGGGTGCCGTGGGCACCCTTAGTGCCAGCCTTGAGCTCTTCCTGCTTTGAATAGTGATGACTGTAGTGTTGCTTTATGGCTGTCCTGCACACCTGTTAATAACTAGTTTCCCCTTAAAATTATACAGTGAGATTAGGTAGTGGTTTGCATGGTTAGCTGGGTCTTCTTCAGATAAAGGAAATGTCACATGAATTTACAACTCTCTGCTAGGTACAAATCCAGTATGTCGACTGGTACTAAACTTTTACCCCAGTTTCCACAATACAGCAGATATCCTGCTAACCTGGTAATTTTAATGTCTTCTCCGTGTAACATTGACATATTTGGCAGATGCTTTTGTCCAGTGACGTACAAGTGAGGCAAATGGCAAATTGCAAACAGACATGCTGTAAACAGTCAACTAGGCAAGTGCAGCTCCACTGAGCTTCCAGAAAATGCTCAGGTACAAGTGCAAGCAGTTTAGAGAATGATCAACATAATGGCTCCGCAGCCGTACAATAACCACTCATTTCTAACAAAGCAACTAAATAGGACTATTCAAGGAGCAGAAGTGCTAGGGGCATTCGGGGAATGTAAAGAGGCATTGGGTTAGTAGAGGAATCCATGGAACAAATGGGTCTTGATGTGTTTCTTGAAGGTGGGGAAGGAGTCGTTTAAGAACTGCCTGCCAGTCATTGTTTAATTTAAAGCCCTGCTTATTTTCAGGCTGGTCTGGACAAAATGGCGAAGGGGCACATGCTGGCTGATGTAGTGGCCATCATCGGTAAGAGCCTGTGTTGCCCCTTCACTCACCCTGACTGTCGTTTGTGTGGTAAGAGCCTGTGTTGCCCTTTTACTCA
>JABFDZ020000016.1:13989327-14006601 GCA_019775955.2 Pollimyrus isidori
TATAAATGTGCCCCCCTTAAAAACACACTGGCCCGACCTCGGCCCCCCTGGTGATTTTGGTCTAGAACCGCCACTGGATGTGGTCCTAAATTTTTGCATCTTAAGTTTATTCTTAACATAATTAATTTTCTTAAGTGTTTACCATACTTCATTCTGTTTTATCTAGTTATATTATTGTAAATATCGTAGTATATCCGACACTTAATTAATGTATTTCGCTGAAATTATTTGAAAACCTGAAAACAGACCAAGACTTCCTATTCAGTAACTGCCAACGGGCTCGTTTTCTTGGGTACGGTTCGACTCTTAAGAGAAAGGATGATGAACTCTTTGGTTTAGGCCTATTTTAAGGAGTCTCGGTAAGGCGAGTGTTTCTCATTTCCTCTACGCATAAAACACACGGCTATTGGTATAGATTAGCACTTAAATATAGGCTACATGTGCACCCTGCATACTGGGACTGACCACATCGCAATGGGTAAAAAAAACGATATGACGTGCAATTATGTTTCAAATGAAAAAAGAGGATGCACTCTTCAACCATCCATCTCCCAAACGCGGGAACTTTATGTAACGAACTTTATGTAGTTATGCGGTGGGAACGATGTCTCATCACATACAAGCAATGAATAAACTCCGCATACAACCTTTTAGGCTGCATTCGGAATCTGAATTTAAATATGTAGTATATCCACGCCATGCTTTTATCTTTGAAATCTATTGCGGTTAAAGACAGTATGAGTGACAAATTATCACATTAATGCGAACTTAGGCAAGTGAGATATCTGCACATTTGCGCGGAACGGTCTGCTGTGCGCGCGCGCGCGCGTGTGTGTGTGTGTGTGTGTGTGTGGTCGGGGGGGGGGGGGGGGGGGGCCGGGGGGGGGGGGCGGGGCGGGCGGCCGCCCCCGCCCCCCCCCCCCCCCCCCCCCCCCCAGGTATTTCAGGAAGTGCAACTTTTCAAATTGTTGACTTAGCATGATGACCAGGTTCTTCCTCTGCCTTGTGCCGCATGCTATCAGTTATGGAATCCAAGCTCTACGTTGGATGGTTGCTGAATATCTCATGAAGAATATTGAGTTTAGACCAGTGGTTCTCAACCTTCTTTGCACTGTGACCAAATTTGTACCATGCCAGCTCAGCTAGGACCCTATCTGAAGTATAGATTTGAATTAATGCATTAACGCCATGATCAAGTCCTCAGTGCGCTCTGCAGTTTACGCCAATCAATGTCTGTTGGATAAATATGATTGGATGTGCCAGTGAGTTTTAAATTAAGCATCTGCGGTTCGGCTTCTTAGATCGGTTGAGTGCTCACTAGTTTTGCGCTAAGCAGTTGCAGATTCAAGACCCGTTTATATGGGTTAATTCTAGGAATGAGGCTGGGAAACCTGATCGTGGATCAGATTTCCCACTCTGCTCATGACTCTTCCAGGACTTGCTGCGACCCAAATTTCTGAAACGACCCACTGGTTGAGAATCTCGTTTAGACCACTCAGTCTTGCCTGATAACTTCCATTTAGGGTTTCGTGGTAAACACTTCTTGCTCTTAGACAGAAGGGAATATTTACATGGAGAACACCGTAACATGAACATTATGACAATCACAACTCAGCTGTGAATTTTCTGCATATTTTGGGCTTCTTTAGACACCCAGTGCTTTTCATTTGGTTGTGCACACGGTTATGATTGCTCATGTTTGGCATCTGTGAGACACACTTTGGGAATCATTCTCCTGTCTTATACTTGTTGCCTGTTTTCTATGAAAAGATGCCCTGGCGACCACACATATCTGCTACGTGCTGGACGGGATCCTGTTTGTCTACGGCATCACCCTGACCGTCTTGTACTGGAGATTAAAGGTATTACTGTGGAAAGTACTTACTAATTGCATTAGGAATGAGATTATTATGGTTTACGGTTAGCAGGATGAGGGCTATAATTGATAGAGTTAGTGCTGGCAGACTTAAGACTCCTTATACATGCCTTTATTCTCTACTGCAAGAAAAACCTACAAAGTCTGGAACTCATATATGTGCATTTTTAATACACTACTATTTATATATTTAAATGACCTGTTTTTGTGTCTCCCACAGATAAAAAGAGCATCAGTGGAGAATGGACGACTTTCACAGGTTGCTAAATATCTGCTTTTTATATAGCATAGGCTGTATTTGCCCTTAAACTTAAAATGATATATTATCCCTCATTCTGTCTTCTAATATTTAATTCTAGTATAATTTATCGTATGCAAAGAACTTTGTGGTCCTTTTGATTTGTCCTTCCGCGACCAAAGATTTTAATGGTCATCTTTCGTAAGCTTTCACGTCTTGTTGCCTCTTGCCACCCCTTCTCCAGAAGGATTTTTATGCACTACTCTAGTAGTCTAGAATTTAAAAGAAGCTGTATGATGAGCTGGTGACGGCTTTTCTGTGGCTGAAACATTGAGGGACCAGAAGTGACTGGGCACACGAACAGGAAAGCCGCAGGTGCAAAACACGCAGCTCAGAACAATCGTGTGCAGACAGGCTTTTCTCTGAATGCAGCTCTCATGTACCCTGGAGCCATTTCTGGGGGCAAGAGGGTCATAAACGGTGCTGGTTTTTTGAGAAGGAGGAGGGAGAGAAGTTAAGTTATGCCATTATGTTTATCTAATTCAGTTCCTTTTCCTTTAATTAGCAGAAAAACGCAGAAGGCGAAGGCATTTACACCGTAAGATCACTACTATTTCCCTTTACTAGATCATTATGGTTATTATAATTAAACCAAGAACAGTAAAATAATGAAGAATGGCCTCCCCTTCCCACAGGGACTTACACGTCACAATGAGGACACATACGAGACCATCGAAATGAAGAAAGGAAAGGTGTGAATAGAGGTGACGGGATCGAGGCGAACTCCTCTCTAGAGAAACAGAAGTCACAGAGGGAGCCCGTATCTGTATAACCCAGCTAGCGCCTGCAGCGTCTGTACATGTCCCTCCGCTGAGGTGGCCTGAATTTGCTGTAATGTGCTCTGTGTCTGCTTGCTGTGTGAGAAAAATGTGTTACTGCTTAAAAAAAAAAAGTGTGCCCCTTGCGCCATTGCAGACACCTTTAAATGTTCTTTTATTATAAATGCAATAATGAATGCTTTCAAACTTTATTTTTAATTAAAGTAAACTTATTGTAAGTGGTCTAGGTTTTTTTTTTTTGCATAGCTTATTTTTACATTTTTGATTTTTATCACCATGGCGACTGGCCCCTCCTTCAAGCCACAAGGTCCAATCTGCTTCCTTTTCACGTAACCACAAAGAGGGCCTGATTGTGTGGATAGTAATGTGAGAAACTATGTCTTTGCCTCGACATTTTGCTGCAGGGTGTAGCAGATGATTGTAAATGACAGCATTTGAGGGTGCAGCAGAATGTGGAGGGCGTTAAGGTGTGGCTGTCACTTGTCTGGTCTTAGGGGTCCCAGAGCTCTTATCGCTAGGAAATGAGAATGAAACCTTACACATCTCCTCACTCACCCACCATTAATGTCTCTGTCATACTGATGGGAGAAAGATGAGCCAGTGTGTGTCCAGACAATGGCCTCCTTAGATCTTCTCATAAAAAGTCAGTCTGTTCATAAAGTAATAGCAGGTACAGCTAATCCTTCGCACGGTCCTGTTTGTCTTTTTTGCACATTTCTGAAGAATATTTTAATTGCTGCAATTTCGACGTGCCTCTGGGGGTGCAATTCAGCCCCTACTTGGATTAATACGTGGTAATGATCACAGCTCTACTTAACGACCATCTGAAAACTAGTGACAGTCGCACACTTTGACTGACAGGACAGGAGAATCGCCTGTCACTGCCAAGTAATGACACCAGTCACATCCGCAGAGTCCACTGCCTTGTGTTCTGTGCTGGCAGGGATGGGTTACATGCACCCTGTGACCCTGTACTAGCTAAGAGGTTGGATTTTGGGGGGGCTAGATATTCATTCTGATTATTAATGTCCTTCAATTCATTCATCCGATTGTCCTGGTGAGGTCACAGCTGCCTCAATTAAATTGCTACTAAAATGATATATAATACTTTCATTTGGCAGTATAATCTAATTAAATGCATATAAGATGAAGAAACCTCCCTTTTAGGTTTTGTATTAATTGCAAAATTAGGCACATAAAAAATTCCAAACACACCTACAAAGCTATCTTAACTATTTGTGCGCTTGGAACAAAAACAAGCACTCATCAGCGCATTTCCGCACATACATCTTTTAACCACTTAGGTTTCAGGGTCATTCGGGCATCTAAGAAATAAGACAGAATCTACCACTAGAGGGGGCACACGTATTTCTACATTTGCTATAACTTTTAAATCTGATTAAAGATTAAAAGATTTAATGCAAAAGTCAATAACTATCCGATGAGAAAAATCGCATCTTCGTTTTCTGTCAAGCTGTTAAGCTTTAATGCAGTGTTCAGTCTGATGAAGGAAGCATACCTGACTCACCTCATATTTTTCCTATCTGACTCATATTATTTGTAATTGCGACGAATGTTGTTATGCTTCATGACTAGACAGGTGAACAGGTGACAGATGAACTCATGAATGCTTGGAGGACTGATCTGACGTACCTTCCCGGACTTTGGTGTCACCATCACTGTCAAACCGCTGGTTACAGAGAACACTACACCTTTGATGAAATCCTACCAGTTCTGCAAAGTGGCTGCCTCAATATAAAACGTAACCGACATTAACAACATGTAAAAGACAGACTCGCTAGCCAGTGGTGCAGACTTCTTAGTCTCGGGACTGGAAGACACCGCTGGCCCCGACCACACCAACATAACGATTACAAACACACTGCTTGAAAAGCAGCACAGTCCATTCACTTTTTCTGCTCCGCCCACACGTCTCTACTTCACTCAGGCCCCGCCCATTCGTTGCGCAAATTTATTAAATTCAATGAGATGTATTGTTATGAAAAAAACAACTTTGTGTTGTTAAAATCTGTAACAGAAAGCATACTTGATTACACAAAACGACGATTTTCCCTTTCTCCGCACATCAAATCCCGTCCTGTTCCACGTGGTCATTTCAGTTTAATTCTGGCGCTTCGTTGTTTGCTAATTATTTAAGTGAAAATGTGTGTTTTCATCATACGTTTGGGGCGCATGTACAGATCCTAACATACACTTTCCAATATAAATAGGCACGTATTTTTTTCCAGCGAAACAACGAGTAGAAATATTTACTTAAGTAGCACAGCATTCAAAAATCCAGTCTAGTAACAAAAATTCCTCTCGATAGTCATGATCACCAAGTTTATTAAATTATGCTGGTTATTATTAAATATCATGTTGATTATAATAACACTTAAACAATGCGGGAGACGTGCCTGCAGCACAATAAGTTTCGGTAATAGTTAATACAGCATAACACTTTTTTTTAACTGGAGGAATCTAACTTGTGAAACAGGTTTGCTGATCAGGGCTGGGCCAAATATAACGTGTCAGATTCAGTGACTTGGGTTGTCTGGTGTGTCTATTTCAGCATTTACCATCTGTAATAACAATCTTATCCTAAAAGCAACGCTTTTCAAATGTACGTTTGGGTCCCACCCAGACCAAGTCGTGGAAATTAGACACGCAATTCCGACGACCGACTTAAGTCTCTCACGAATATCTAGTTAGATCCCCTGTTTTCGACAAACGCATTCGGGTGAATACGTCAGAGGGATTTCACAACGCTTTTCCTTTTGCGTTTTCATGAATGAATGAATAGATAGATGAATACACACATATTTAAAATAATAATAAATAATAATACATAACCTATTGGTTTCGTTTTTATGAATGTATTATACACACAGGCATACACGTATTTCATACAGTTGTACGTGCACAAACACAATTAGGCCATATGGAATAGGCCTAGATCTATATCTATATACACACACACACACACATCTGATACGTATATATATATATATATATATATATATATATATATGTGTGTGTGTGTGTGTGTGTGTTTACAGTTCACACTATAGTAATCAGAAATCTGGATTCCTTTTTTCCTGTGTAGAAAGACGCACCCTTAGCCTTGGCGTCACGCAGTCACTTTTGACATAGCAGTGCTGTGTGAGTGATCAAGGTGAGAGAGTGAGCAACAGGTGTATCAACTCTCCGGAAACTACCGCTGCAGCCTCGCCATGGGGACTCCGCCGGAGCTTAACACAGGGTATGAAGTCCACCGTCTCGCCACCTTCAAATGCCTTTTCTCTGTTAGAAAGTCACGTGCGCCTTTTTAAGATGTAGACTAAAATGGTCATAAACGTCCGAAACTAGACAGATTATCAGTCTACAGCGGAATGTCAAAAAAAAAATATCAGAACGTCGCAATTGGATACCACTTTCAGTATTTTACATTGATCTGTTTTTTTTTTTTTTTACTTACAGAGTTGGCATTTGCTCGGTCCTGGAAACTGTAGCGGTTATTATTTTCTTGATATTATTTAAAACTGGAAAAGGTATTTAAAGTGAAAAGCGAAACAAGAAAAGCTGAAGGAATTCTTAGTGAGGCTCCCCAGCAGTCATGAATCGGTCCGGGCGAACATGCTCTCCTGTGGGCCGAGCCCGAACCTGAAAGAACTGATTCCTAGGAGGAAAATGCTGGAGTGGAGCGGACATCAATCCTAGGCCGCTGGACTATCATTCTAACGATAATTGATATTACTTTGAACCTTCGCCGATCCAGTCTTATTGCACTAAGGAGCGGCCATCAGTTTCATCGCGGGGGTGTGCGGAACGGTACCGGAGTGGACTTCGCGAAGTGACCGAACAGAACTGCTGGACTAAGTTGTGCAAGATGACATTACGGCGGCCAGTGGGTCTATTCGTCTTATGGGTGATGGGTAAGAAAGGAGCTGATATTATATTTGGGGGCGTCGGAACCTGGGAATGGTACGGGGACGTGTGCCCGCTAATATTTAATTTCTTCCTCCGATAAATAGACCTTTGTACTTAAATTATTATGCTGTGTCTCCCAGTATCAAACTCTCTACCTATGCCACTGAATACACTTACTGCAGTAATGCATATTGTTATTATGGTTACTTTGAAAAATGACGATAATGCTAACGGTGATATGGTTTTTTATATTTTGAAGAACAACAATGGAACTTGATCTTAAAAGTAAATGCATAATGGGTTTAAAAAAAGATCAAAATTAAAACGCCCTTCTCTGGCCGCGCTCCTTAGGTTTGTGTTTTCCTGCTCTGGAAGCCTCCTCTAATATTTCTGGAAAAACTGGTTGCTGTTTTTCAGTTGGCCAATGGTCTCTGATTGTCTTACCACGGTGCAGCATACACCCTACGTCCCACACTCTCTGCTTCTTTAACTATATATGTCTGGTCTCTGGACTTTTCTCTCCCTCTCTGTGTTACACACACTCACGTTCTCTGTTCACTTTGTAATCTCTGAATTCAAAGCGTTTTATTCACATTCCTGTTTCAGATGCAGTAGTTATTTAAATAACAGCAACAATCTTCAATACTAGACCCCCCCACTCCCTCCTCCCCTGCCTTCTCTTTCTTGTCTGCCTGGCCGCCGTGTGTGGTGATTTAGCGGATCAGGTGCTGATCCGGTTGTTTAAAGGGGGTTTAACAGTGCCCCTCTCTGCCTGAATCTTTGAGGTGGGGTGTAATGACTGTTTTCGAATGAGCAGGCAGGAACCCAGCCCTTTCAGCATCAAACTCTGATGTGAAGGCAAATAATCAATAAGGGTGAGAGATACGTGACCACATGACAAGTGGGTGGTGGATATGGTTTATATTCCATGCATTAAAGCCAGGTTTCTGAGTTTGGTTTACTCTCTGCATTCAGAGTACCAGCAATGGGTCTGGAGGTCAAAAGTCTTCTTCGCTGCAAGAAATGATTTGCTGTTTTATACTTGCAGATAGTGTGGGCTCTTTGTATTACACACAGTTGTACATTTTGTGTAGCATCAGTTTACTTTCATTGAATTCCTCTCAGCTTTAACGGATTCTGTTTGTCAGATTCTTTCATCTAATATAGGACCCAACCGGGGGGATTTGAAACAACGACCTTCCAGTTTATAGACACAGTGTCATAACACAGCACCTAGTTAGTTAAAAAACAAGTAAAACATATATCCATGTTGTATATTCATAATTATGAATCAATAATGTGTATATATATATGTTTTTCCAATTTTCTCAGTATAATGTGTATACATGTTTAGTCCTGTTTGACAGGGTAAAAAACATCCATCCATACATTAATCATTCATACTGCTTGTCCACTGTAGGATCACGGAGCCTGAATCCTACCTCAGATACCCAGGATGGGAGGCTGGGGACACTATGAATGGGATCTATGTCTAAAAAATATGCAACATAACTCAAGAGTATATTTCCAAAAGTCACTCAGTCCACGGAAAATGATTTTGGGGAATTTAACGATGCTTCTTTGTTGGATGACATGAGGACTGCGTGTGTTTTGGTTCCTAATACTGTAACTACGAGCAAGTCTGAATTTAGGTCATTGGCAGCCTCATCTCAGAAACAACAAAATGTAGTTTGATTCATGCAGAAAAAATGCATAATGTATGGGCATTATATTAAAAAACAATTAAATAAGTAGACCTACTTAAACTTATCTAATTATTTGAAAGGAACTCTGGAGCAACTCAGAATTTGATGTTACTTAATATTTGCTTTAGTGACAATGCTTGTTTAGGAGCTGAAATACTACTGCAGTTACTTTATAGTAGCCAAATACTTTGAGAAGAGAAAATTTACTAAATATACGTATGAACTTCTAAATTTGTTTCTTGGATGAAGTAGAAGACATTGTTTTCACTCTTCCTGCTGGTACCGTCCACTTTAGAGATACTTGACCCCCAGCAGCTCTGGGTGGGCTAAGAGCTTTACCATAGGAGCTGTTCAGTCACTGCCTGCAGATCCACGACCTTCCTGACACGAACACTGGACCCAAACCCCCTGGACCAGACGCCCTGTACATTTCCCGCGCTGCATATTTCCCGCGAGATCTTGTTTACTACGTGACGCCCCCCCCCCCGCTCAAACAAAAGCTGAATGAAACTTAACTGTGTTTTCAGAATGCTTCCAGGTGTGGTGCTGGGCTGGTCTTTGGGCCGGTTTCCGGCCTGCTGTTTTATTAATGCGCTGGCTGTTCTGAATGTGGGATTTCAAGGGGGGCATGCAGACTGCAACCAACCTAAGGATTTATTTCCTATCCTTAAACTCGGTTTAAATTTGAATATTAAAATAACGTTCATAAGGAGGCTGGAAAGTACATCCCTTAGTTTGGTATGTAAGCCGGGGTGGATGAGGTACATTATCTGGTATAAACGTGATACCCGTTGGAGATGTCGGCTTCTTTCCACGTCTCCTCTCTGATGGGTGATTATTTGTCGCCCCACCTACATGTGACCGTGCAACACCCACATTCCATTCACAGCCATTACTGGAACCGGCCCTCGGTTCACAGTTCGGTTACTGCTGTTTCACAGGCCTAAGTGAGCTATTTGAGGCTTTCATTTTAAGGCCACGGCACCAGCGAGACTGTGGGATTAGGGAGGAAATGTGTCACTGTCTGCGTCGCAGCAGGCTTACAGTTTGCCGGTGTTTACTGTAGAAGTGAGAGTCACCGCGAGACAGTACAGTGATGCATGACGTATTTGTGATCTTGTAGCGGATGAGTGTTTGGGAGCTGGATGACGTTTGTTTGGGCGGAATCCAATGTATGTACATATGTGATGGGCTTAGGATGTTGAGCCAGTGATGGAAAAGTTGCTGGTTCAAATCCCAGCGTCGACAAAGTATTTTCAATCTTGGTTCTCAGCCCCAGTCGTTTCAGGGACTGGTTGACGCAGCTTAAAAATGTAAAACGAAATAAATGTTGGTAAATAATGTAAATGTGACACCTGTGTTGTAATTCAAAAAAGGTTTTTATAGTGGTGCTATACAGCCTGGTTCTCAAATGCAAAATAGCCTCACTGGATCAAGTTCCCCTCTCTGTTCTCTTCTAACCTTACATTAATTAACAGAATGTGCACATCACACGGAAAGAAAGCACCATGCGCTACTAGAAAGCACACATGCGGCGCTGCTCCAATCTCAAATATCACTAAATGTGAAAAGCAGTAAGAATACTGATTTCATTGGTCAGAAGAGAGTCTGAGCTCGGCCGAACAAAACAGACAGCCGACTCGGTCAGCACTCACGTCTCGGAGGAGGAGTTGAACCCCGTAACGCCACATTTATTTAGTTAGCAATAGGAATATTCTGCACGCTACAGTGCAGCCGTCGATAAATCCAGAAGCTGAACTGCGGGCATCCTGGTGAGCAGCGAAGGACTCTCAGGATTGTTCATGCTGGTTTCAATTGATTTAATTCATTTCTGCTTTTTTTTGTTTTGTTTTGTTTAGTTTTCCATTATATGTAGGAGCTTTTAGTCAAACTTAATGGCTTTAACCATTTACACAGCTGGAATATTTTTCACTGTTAATGACCATGTTAGATGTCTTCTAGAGCCAGCTTTGTACTGAACCTCTACACAGCTTGCTGCCCATCCGGCTTGCTTAGTGTAACTTGTAATTTTCTAAAATCTTTGAGATATAGGACCTATTTCACAATAATCATCTGTTCTCCATTACAGCGTGTTTTATATCACTTTTTGGTGAGGAAGTAAATATGAGCCTGATATTAGAAGAGACTGGGGACAACTGTTGATTTTTTTTCTTAGCAATTTTTATAAAACGTAGAAAAATGACACAATGGTGTGGGCAGTGGTGTGTTAATGGTTAGGGAAGCACACTTGTAATTTAAAGATTGCAGGTTCGAATCCCTGACCACTGAGGTTCCGGCCCCAATCACTGCTCCCCGGGTGCTGAGTTAGCTGCCCCCTGCTGTCACATTGTCACATATGGGTTAAATGCAAACGACACATTTCATTGTTGTGGTGTGTCCCCCAAAATTTAATTTGGCTTGCTTCATTCATTCAGTCTTTAATTCATTCATAGCAAACATTTATATTTGAATTGTTAAGTTATGCCCCCCCCCGCCAAATATGAAACACTCTTCTACGCCATTGGCCCTGGTTATACTAATTTGCTACATATTGGTGGTTTTTGGGGGAATCCAAGTTATGCATCCCTATGAACAACTAACCACTTGTTCAACAATTGTTTCTGGTCTCACCTTCTAATTGAGTAACTTACAGTAACCACTTGAGTACAGCAGTCTGTGGGCTGACAGAGAAACACAGAGAGCAGAACTTTCAAATGAATTAGTCGTGCTGTAACTGAAAATAGGTGGAGCTCTGTTAGTATAATAAATGATTGTTTGCGGGAAAACTCGTTGGAGGGGTGAATCTTTTTTTTTTAAAAAAAAACACTATCCATATACGGTTTGCATGTAAACTGTGCTTCTGTCTATATAAACTAGATGTGTGGTTTGTGTGGCAGAATGTGTATTGTGAGTTATTTGTTTATTGGCATGTGTGTTGGGTCAGGGTCTATTGTATACTTTGCATTCTTTACCCTTTGTGTATCGGAACAACCGTTTTTGTTTTGAAGAATGTTAGTAAAACGGTGCCTTTGGGACAGTAGCCCTTTAAAATTTAAAAGGGAAAATCTCTGACTCATGTTTTTGTGGAATGCAGGGCTTCTTGTCACCTAATTGAAGTTGACTTTAACGCCTGCCACACTTTCGTGGCATTCATCCTGGCGTCCTCCGCCTCGCATACAGGCCTTAAAAACATGCCCTGTTGTGAGCTTGTGCACGGGAACCAGGACATGTGTGACTTAGAACCAACCCTGGGAGGTTCAGCTGCCTCTCGGGGATCAAACTCGCATGATTTGATGACTGAACTAATTTATATGAAGACATAATTACACACTTCTGCCAGGTCATTCAGACTGCTCTTACTCACCACTCGTACTGACTAATTCGACCGTAAAATTAAGCCCATCCCGGTGTACATGTGCTCTCTCTCCCAGTACCTGCTATCTGGGGGCAAATATTTGTGGAGCCCCCTGCTGGCGCGACGGTGCGCACTGTGACGGAGGGTCCTACACGCCTGCCGTGCCAGTTCGATACGGATGGGCAGAAGGTGGTGCAGGTCAGCTGGAGCAAAGCGGGGCCCGACGGCAGCAAAGACACGGTCATCGCCGCACACCACTCAGACGGACACACGGGTAAGAGCCTCGCTGTCGCCCCCTGCTGGAGGGCAGCCTCCACGCAAGATGCCTCCGCTTAGCGGCACTAATGTGGTGTTTCAAAGAAGCCACCGTGGTCAGTGGGAGATCGCTAGAGCGCTATAAACAGGAATTATGACATCACGATGCATTATCCCCAACATTATGAAGCAATGGAAAGTCTTTTTTAACATGGGTGTATACTATGTGGGGAGTGGGGGGGTTATAACCACTCAATAATGAAAACCAGCCAGTGCAACCTATAGTTGGGATATGTATGCCATTTTAGTTTGGTATCCCTTCTCCTTAAAATTCATCCGAAATAGGCATTTAACAGCCTTTTTGGACAAAAATTAAAAATCTCTGTTGAGATGGGGTTGAGGCATGGCTCTGCTCTCGCCCCCTCCCAATGTCCAGCCTGAGGTTTCACCATCGTCCCTCTCCCCCCCCCGACCTCAGAGTATGGGCCTTACTCTGGGCGCGTCTACTTTGAGAACAGTAACCCCATACAGAACTCGGCGCTGATCATCCGTACCACGGAGGAGTCAGACGAGGGGAAGTATACCTGCCACATCGCGACCTTCCCGTCCGGCAGCTTCGAGGTACAGATGTCACTTATAGTCTGGGGTAAGTTCGTTCATCTTATTTCTGCTATAAAAATTGCGATAAACGAATTGATTTTGGATTCCAACCAATCTGACGCCACGCTTCTTCAATAGTCCCGCCCATCTCCAACCTGGAACCAGTAGAGATGGTGGAGGGCCAGACTTACCGCGTGGCGGCCACTTGTCGCGCGGTGGCCCGCCCCATGCCCCGCCTCTCCTGGGACACCGACCTGCCCGGCCAAGCCGTTAACCGCACCTCAGGGCCTGGGTCCGTGTCCAGCTACTTCTCCCTGCACCCTCTGCGTGGCATGAATGGCAAGAAACTGGACTGCCTGGTGTGGCACCTCACCCTCGACCGGCCCCGCAGGATCCAGAACAGCCTCGTGGTGCATTGTGAGTTTTCTGATGCTCGCTCTTTTCCTAGATGTCTCACATCCCACTGTTCATCGTCTTACAGTCTCCTTTTCTATCTTCACTTGTCTGTCTGTGTGTGTGTTTCTGTGTCCGTCTTCAGATCCCCCCGATGCGACTGTCAGCGGCTTTGATGGAAATTGGTATGTGGGATTGGAGCAGGCGTCCCTCCGGTGTAACAGTAGAGGGCATCCGAAACCACACAACTTCACCTGGACCAGGTATGAAGGCTGCTCTCACAGATGGTGTGTGGTGCATCTTTCTGACTTGACCTGTGATGGAGTGCATGGCTCTGTGGGTTAGGCCTCTGTGAGCTAAAGGTCATCTCTACAGATATCGTGGTCGGTAGAGAAATTTTGCCATTGGGCTCTTGGGCAAGGCCCTTAACCCTATTTAATCCAGGGGCCAGCTAACGATGATTTCACAGTCCTGTGTCATTTCGGATAAGAGTATCTAATAAGTGTTTTTTTTTCTTCTTTCTCCACTGCCTGCTATATAGCTAGCATTGCCGAAGTGGTGTTTACTTCATGGGCTGCCATGGGCAATTAATTATTATGGAATCTATGTGAACTGTAAAATGGGCAGTACCACTTACCAAGGGAAACTCTCAGGAGTGGACTGTACCACCTAAACATTAAAGTCACTAAAAGGGGGGAATACTAATTCTAACACTTCTTTATCGCTCTCTTTGAGTCCCTCAGTCTCTCTAATTTTCTGCTCACTTCAGAGGGTGAGGTAATCTTATAGATTATGTGATTTAACCGCTTTCAAATAATTGTAATGATCAGTAGTTGTGGGTGTGTGCATGCATGTGCGAGAGAGACACCCAGACTTACTCACTGCTGGAAATAATGTAAGCACAGGCCAGCAGTTTTTCCCGTTTGTTTCGAGTCGGTGCAAAGCAGGTGAAGTAATATACTGGTGTCGTGTTGCAGCTTGTATAGCAGGAACCAGACAGATTGGAGTTTCACACGCGGGGGAGGGGGGTTTAAGCGATTTCCAAATCTGCATGCTTCACTGGGGGTGTGGGTGGGGGGTTGAGTCCCCAAAGTCTCATGCCCCCATAGAGGGCTCCAAAACGCACGACGCCCCCAGGCCATATTGCAGGACGTGACGCTGGGATTAGTGGCAGCCTGAGCTATGAGAGTGAAAGGTGCAGCAGCTCAGGGTGAGGAGTCCAGCCTCACTCTGCCTTCCTCTCCACCAGGCCGGGCCACCTCAGGCGGAGGCCATCTGCAGGCTGCGGCCCGGCCTGTCACAGCGAGACGGAGTCGCTCCGGAACGTGACGCTCCGACGGAAGGCGTGCTCGCTGAGAACATATTAAACTGAAACTGAGTTTAATTTCCATTGAACAGATGTGGCATCCGAGTGCAGGGAGTGAACAGAAATGGGCCGAGCCCTGCATGAGTAACCCCTGCATGAGTAACCCCTGCATGAAGAACTACAAAAATTTTATTGGATGCTTTCAGGAATTGCATCGTAATTAACGATGAATAAATCACGCTACTTGGGGTGTGATGTAATCGAGATTTTTTAATCAGTGATTTTTTTTCCCCAGTTATTTTTACAAACATTTCTAATGCTGCATCTTTATTTCTTTATCGATCGCCTTTGTTTAAAGGGGCAACTTTTAAGGCAAAACGCTTGGCCGCGCTAAGGACATTTCTGTTCTGTGCCCAGGAACGGCGGACCACCTCCGGAGGGCGTAACCGCAAGGAACGAGACTCTGATCTTTGGTCGACCCCTAACTCTGGAGGATGCTGGCCGGTACCACTGCATGGCACAGAATTCCGTGGGCGTGGGGAAGGCAGACGTTGAGGTCACCGTGTCCGGTAGGTGGGCAGTACAGCCGTCACATGCTCATGCTCTCAGTCGCGTCTCTGCTACTCCATTTGACCGTCCTCCTTATTCTGCTCGTTGCCTGTCAGAGTCACTCTTTATTCTAAGCAGCTATTTCCCTGACCTACGTGTCCATGCATGCTTGAAATCTGCATTTAAATCCTCAAGCACTGGTATGCTGAATGACAGCGGAGTCTAAGTGACAGACACTCACGGTGATTAGATTTGCCACACAGAGCCTTTCGAAATGAAACATTTTATTGCCTTCATGCTCTTAACAAATCTTGAAAATAGTAAAACATATAGATGAGGCGGGGTCATTAATGGAACATTTAAGTTGTGCTGGTTTTGGTTTTTAATGTGTTTCTGCTGCCCCCGTGTGTATAATATGTGTAACTGCATGCTCTATCTTCTTCCCAATAGAGTTTCCCCCCAGCAAAACCACATTTGACAGCCTGCTGATGATCATCGCAGGTGTGGTCATTGGGGTCCTGGTGGTAGTCATGGTAATCTCGGTTGTCCTGGTGAACCGATACCACAAGCGTAAGAATAAGAAGTTGGAGATAGAGCTGACTGAGAGAAAGTGAGTCTGAATGGCAGGCTGTTGGGGAATGTCCAGGAGAGTCAACTTGTAGCATTAAAAGTGGGTGTTTCTGCTTTCCAGGGAGGAGATCAGCACTCTGTCCAGACAGGCCTCCTTTAGGAGAATGCACACTGTCAACGCTGACCACCATTTACAGGTACCGGGCACCTATGTAGCCTTCAGATAGGACACGCATTCACGCCTGAACCCATGTACACACTGACTGAATTGTAGGTGTCATCTGACCATGTTTTTTCGTACTGACCGCCTCTCTCTCTCTCAGGGTGAGGACTGCGTTCCTCTCAGAGTAGAAGGCACCATCCGCAGCAGCCTGTCCTCCCTAAGCCCAGTTAGTCTCTCATGTTTTCCTCCTGTCTTCCCTCCCTCTTTCTGTGTCCTCATTATTCATCTGAATCCCTCTATACCCTCGCTGCCCCTTGTCTCAATAACTCCCAGTATCCAAGGTTAAACCCTGACTCAATTAAATCTAATAGTAATACAGAATCTGTCCGAAATGGTGCTGTATGTGCGCGGAAGAGTTATTAAAAGAAAGATTCTTACATATTCACAATGATTATATGCACATACATGCATATTTTCTAAATTAATTAAAAAAAGAATAATTTCCCAATGGTAGAACAGCAGGAATCTTTTATCACTTTCTGCTGCCAAGCATGGGCCTTAAATCTCTCTCTCTACCCCACTCTCTCTATCTCTAAATCTCTCACTCTCGCAGGAGCAAGGTCGCAGCAGAGACAGCCATTCCACTCTCTCTGGTGGCCGGGGGGGTTTGGACTCGCTGGGTCGACCCGTCATATTCAACTCCTCACGACGTGGGGAGCGAGCGAAGGAGAGAGATTTGGATCGGGAAGTTAATGGAGATGAGACTCTGCTAAGAGTGGATTCCATAGTAAGGGACACCATGTTTCAGATCTGGGGGTTTCTGTATCTATAAGTTACACCCATGTGCTGAAAGGACATTAATGTTCAGTGATGAAGTTCTATAGAAATACTCATTTGGTAGCTAAATCAGCCCGTAACAATCTATTAAAGAAAAATGGTATATTGGTTTGGAATACCTACCATGTACATAATGTACTATTATTGTAGAATAAGAACTGCTGCTACTGGTGTGTACAAAACCCATATGAATAGTCATGTGTTTTCCAATTTACTACTTTTTCCCTCAGTAAATTAGTACATCCTGGACACGAACTGAAAGTTTTACTAAATACTGTTCTAACTCACTCTGTGATGGTCTATAGTAGGATTTCTCAATGTCTGGAATGAACTGCAATTTAATCCAGACCCAGCTGATAATGTGGTTTTAATAACTAGTATGGGTAACGTAAAATTTCTGGCTTTCAGTAAAAAAAAAAAAAACACAACTATTTAGAACACCAAACACACGTAGCTCGTCATAATCCCCCCCGAAACGAGCGTAAGAGAGTTTCTGTACTGTCATATATTAATAATAATAATATTCCTTTATTGTCCCCATAGGGAAATTATTTTTACGCCTCCCTCAACTTGCTATATTCATGTCCATCCATCCATCCATTATCCAAACCGCTTATCCTTACTGGGTCGCGGGGGGTCCGGAGCCTATCCCGGAAG
>JABFDZ020000016.1:14058432-14070723 GCA_019775955.2 Pollimyrus isidori
AGGGCTGTCAAGCAATTAAAAAGGTACAGGCTTCGTGATTAATTAATCCAAATTAATGGCATATATCTACATTTGACACAAGAAGCATTTCTAAAAATAATTAATTCAAATAGACTTTGACAGATGAATAAATCAATGATAGACATTATAGACGTTGAACTTAAACATATCTTTAATTACATACTGGTTCCTTACAGAAGTGTGAGGATGATCTGACCTCAGAATTCACTGCTAAGTGTTTTGCATTGAGGTGGAATTTTGGGCTTGAACTACTCCGGTGGTACAAAGATTCCTTAATGCAGAAACTGCACAGAACGTTGCTCCTATCTACAGTTCCATCTGGGATTTTTTTTTTCAGTTCAATTTCAGTTAACTGGTCTGAGCAACGTTTTTGTGTCTGCTTCCATATTTACAATGTGACCGTGAATGGTTGTATTCATATTGTGTTATGCCCAGGAAGTAAAATATGGTGTCAAGAGGCATTTGTGTAATGTTTTATGATGCATAATTTTTGACCGAATTTAATATGTTATTTTGAGGAACTGAATTCAAATGAGGCATCATTTGGCATTTGCACAAGTACATTGGAATGCTTCAGTTTCAGCTCATCCCATCTTACTCTCCTATAAGACATACATGGTTATACAGGTAAGAGTGCAGTTGTGGTTCAGGTACAGGATCAGCTGTTTGTCCTGCACCCCAGGGTCGGTTTTTCAGGTTTTACCGACTTGCCCAAGGGCCCAAGGGTGAAGCAACTATTCTGCTGATCATGGGATCTGAACCAGCAGCCTTATGACCACAGTGACAGAGGCCAAAGCTGCAGTCACACATTAATCAGCACCCACTGTGCTAATGCATCTGCTTTGCTGCTTAATGACTAAGACTGACCATCTGCATTCTGAACACCTAAGGTTGTCTGTACTACAGCTAAATGACTTGGACTAACCTGGAGAACCTGTCCTTGAGGTGCACAGTGATGACAGCTGATATCATGATGACCAGACCCACAGAGAACACCAACATCTTCAGGAAACAGGGTGAGAGGCCACTAGGGGGCAGCAGAGTGGAATATTGGATACCTTCAAAGATTTAATATTACCAAATTAGCTAAACACAGAATACAGCACGGTACGATATATGAACATCTGCATTTATTTTAAAAAATACATTTTCATTTGCAACAAGCTCAGTTAAAGATAACAAAGTTTATATCAAAACAAACAAAGAAAATGTTTCTGGCTGTACTTAATATGGGTAAATTAACATAAAAAACAAGAGAGGAAATAAACAGTGGCAGTGAGGTTCACATCTGGCCAGGACTGGGGCTCTGTCTGTGAGCACTGGGTTTGGTCACAGCTGTAATAGACCCAGCTGTCTTTACAGTGCAGCAGAGACACAAATTAACATTCTAAAATTCTGTTCATACCCTGTACATGTAAATGGTAATTGGCTTTGTTGATCTGGGTGCTTTATTGTGCCAAAACTTTTATTTTGCCAAGTGGAGCTTCGTATTAAGCTCCTCTTGTTACTTGAGGTGTACTCTTTATTGACCATTTTAGATTATTCCGCCACAAAGCCGAAGCTGAAAGGGGAGGGGTAGAGGAGTTAGAGGGGAGGAAGAGAGAGGAGACAGAAGAGGAAGAATACAAAAATAAATAAATCATTTTAGATAGGAGGTCAGAGAGAAAGAGAGACTAGGAAAGGAGAGCAATAAATGACAAGAAAAAACAGGAAAAAATAACTAAAGTACAGCTTCTGCATCTGGATGGATTGATGGATATTGTATCATCACAACAGCTGCTGTATCTGAAAAGTAAGACCCAGTTGCACAAACAAAAAGTATACATACAAATAAACCAATGTTACCATGATGACAGGGAGAGCGCTTGTGCTATCAACTGCTTCTGGTATTAAATTTGTTAATACCATGGAGAAAGGAAACACATAAGGAGACCACCAAACATGATCTGGATGTTGCCGCACCTGTATCTGTGGAGGAAGACTGGAAGCCGCACACGTGTGCACACACACCTACCCACACACACACACATCCAGACAAGGAGAAAGAAGGATAAGATAGGGGTAGTAACCCCAAAGCTCTCTTGTGTGTGTGTGTGTGTGTGTGTGCGCCCATGTACATGTGCTGTGAGTGCATGTATGAGTGTGCAGGTTGACATGGAATGATTCCCAATGAGTGTGTGAGGCCACATCACTGCCACCCCTGGGCCCCCCCGACGGCCAGGAGAGGCCCAAGCGACCACGGACTCAGCCAGCCCCAGTGGCCAGGCACCCGGGGCCCCCACTACTGGAGGGCCGTGCGTCCACCCAAGGAGACAGAGGGGGGAGGCACCGAGCGACCCCCACTGGCGAGCATGAGCCAGGAGCCCCACGGCCACGGGCGGCACCACGCCAGCCCCCCCCCCGGGCCACGCAGGCGTGGATAGAGTCCAACCCCAGGCTTCCCTGCCCCTGGCTACCCCGGCCCCCCCTCTCCCATTGAAAAGATCCTATTGCTTAAAATCCCACTCTGCTAAGGACTTGCAGCTGATGATGTGTGGTACATAGCAGGCTGCCTCTCAAAGCCAGCCCAAACTCTGCATTGCTGTATTCAGAGATCTCCTGGATATCTAAATTGCCTTATTGGCCACTAAATCAACACAGATCTTCAATAGAGTATCCCTCTGAACTCTTAAACGTGATTTCCAAAACACCAAAATGCCAATTTCATTTTCATGGTATTCCTTTTATTACCTTTTTCAATTCATAATCACAACTAATTATAGATTATCTACACCAATAACCAAACAGTTAATAGCTTCACTAGTAGTCTTGTGTTACCAGTTCGCAGAATCAGGAAGATGTCTGTGTGTGTGACATTGGTTTGCGAGATGGTTGGTACATTATCACATCAAATTAACTTTTATGCAGTTTTTATACATCAGGCTTCTGATCTCAGAATCTGTAGCTTAATTTGATAATTACTGATCACAGAGCTGACCAGGAGAAAGAGTATGGAAATAGATGGATGAATAAAAAACTTTTTTAAGTTATCTGAATATTTGCAGATGCTTTAGATGCCACAAGCCTATATCTGTTACACACAATCTCTGAATGTCACACATATATACAGCAGCAGCCAAGCTATTCCATAGGACTTCTCAATACTGCACGTGATTGGAAGTTCCAAATCGACCTGGGAAGACAGCTTATGTTCTCAGAGCACATCTCAGCCACTTCACTCCGGCCAGATATGGTGTTAACATCAGAGTCAATGAAGCAAGTGCTTCTGGTAGAGCTTACTGTCTCCTGGGAAGACCGGAGTGAGTAGGGTAATGAGCACAAGATGGTCAAATACACTGAGATGGTGGTGGAATGTAGGAGCAAAGCCTGGAAAACCAATCATTAAACCAATCATCTCAAACCTCTTAGAGTAGAAAGTTAGCTGTGCAAAAGAGCTATCAAGAACATCACAGAGGCTGCAGAAGAAGCCTCAAGATGGCTGTGGATCCGGAGGGGGGATATGTGGAGTAGTGGGCCACTTGGACACAAGTTGGGGGCTAATCACCCCTGACTGGGTCGCCCGGGCGAGTTTGTTTGATGATCAGGAACCCAAAACACCCCATGACCTCGCGTTCATCACTGATGATGTGTCCAAGTGGGACCAAGAGGTGTACTTTAGAGCTATGAACAGGGCAGGGGCAAAATAGAGGAAGGGCACCTACTGCAAGATGGTGGACCCTTCATGGATCGGACTTGTTTCTCAAGCACATCCTACAAATACGTGATGAAGTTCTGGGTAATTTGGAAGCCAAGTCAACAACACCCAAAAGGCACCGATCAGACATATTTTTCTTTCCATTACAGGGGTACGTCATCATATTTTCCTACTTGCTCAGGCGGCCTTCATAGGGCCATCTCCACCAGAGGGGCATCCATTAGGACAATTCCCCTCATTCTCACACATGGACAGACACCCCATACAGCACTGCATCACATTTTATCCACTGGAGGGGCACCTATTTGGGCACTTCTTCCGTTTTCCCATGGAATTTGAGTACCCTTTACTGCAGTGTTTCTCAAATCAGTCCTTGGGCACCCTAAATGGCACTAAATGGTCTTTTTGTAGTTTCTTTTCACGTGAATGGCAGCTGACAGCAGCATTTCCTCCTCCCTAGGTGAGCATTTTAACAATGTTTTGTTCAGTTCTGGAGGCCCCCCTCCCAAGTCCAGCAGTGGATACACAGTAATGCATCATAGAGGCTATTATGGTTACAGTGCTATAAAGAAACATTTAGAGCACGCAGTTATACCTGAATGTTCACGTTTTTATATATACTTGTATAACCTCACATATTTGTTGTAAAAGGTACCACATTCTGCAGCTGAAGCAGAAAACCACAGGAAGTGACACATGTGTAGATCAGCCACAGTCTGCTCAGGGGTCAGCTGCAGACAACCATGCCTGTTGCTGGGCCTACGGGGGTCTAAGTTATCGTAAGAAGTTTTTCCACGGGGGGGCTGAGGTGAAGCTTGCTGCCGAGACCCGGCTCTGCTAAGACTTACAGGGAAACCACAAGGCAAGGCAGAAGCACCTTTTACGCTCACGCTTCCTGTATAAAACTTTAAAGTCGGGCACTGTAGCAGACACGGCCTTGTTTACAGTCACTGTTAACATAGAATGTGGCAGCTGCTCAATGGGGCAACTTCTTCTAGCCTTCGGTTTATTTGGATGGGTCACCTTGTTTCACTGCAGCTTCCAGCTTTAAAAATACAGACATAATTTTTGAAAGTAAATTAATAATAGTCAAAATCCATGCCGAAAAAATTAAAGCGTGAGTATGGCGCAATAAACCTTAAGTGTAAAAAACATTAAGAGAACAGCAAAAAAGGGAATGAACAAAGCACAACAAAGCACAACAAATCCTCAATATTTTTCCTTTGAGCTTTCTTGATGTGCTTTGTACTTCAGGGGCACCATAGTGCAGCTGTGACTTCCTGTTCTGAAAGTATCACATTTTAAGACATTTTGTCCAGTAACCATCGATTTAAAGATATAGACTATATTGCCAAAAGTATTGGGACACCCTTTGAAATCATTGAATTCAGGTGTCCCAATATTTTTGGCAATATAGTGTATTATCTCTGCATGTCGCTCAGCTTCCTTCAGCCTGTTCACTTCCTCACTTGTGTCCACCTTGTGCTGCAGCTTTTCAACTTATCAGGTTTATTTTTTGTAAGTGTATTAAGGGACATTACTTTTTTTAAAAAACTAAATAAATAAATAAGCTCTCTGTTGTGGTGCGCGGTGCGCAGGGCGGACAAAGGGAGGTCCAAGCAAGCGAACGTGGAGGCGAGGGTTTATTTCCACAAAACACCGTCATGAACAACATTTACACCGCATCTGCCGGAAAAGGCACCGACCTAAATACACAAAACAAGACAAGAGACTGGCGTGCGGTGGCGCCACACAGGTGGAAACACTAGGCAATCACAGGAGGTAAACGAGGTGGGCGTGGCACACGAGAGGAGCGGACGTAACAGAACCCCCCCAAAGGCACGCACTCTAAGCACGCCCCAGGGGAGGCGACGGACGAGATGAATGGGGCAGACCAGACCTGAAAAACAAAATAGAACACGGGCACAGGACAGAAAGACAAAATAAGCCGAGGGACAGGAACCAAGATAAGACCTGACAGAGAACTGGGAAAGCCAACAGACTGACGAGGAAGGGGGAAACCGAGGGAACGGAAGGGCCCAGCCCAACAGGAGGAACAAAAGGGCCGGGAGTGAAAGGGGGAATGAAGGGGCCAGGAGGGAACGAGGGAACAAAAGGAGGCAGGAACGAAGGAGGGGCGAAAGGAGCCCAGGGCGTCCGAAGGCCCCCAAGCAGAGAACGGGCAGCGACCGGAGGGGCCACAGGCCAGGGGGAGCCAGGAGCTGGAGGCGGCCCTACGGGGGCCACGGGGACGGGTGGAGGGACCCCCGGAGGGGCCCAGGATAGAGCCGGAGGGAACACCGGCGGAGGTGGGCAGGAGGGGGGAACCGGAGACGGCAAAGGCACCGCTGGAGCCCGGAACGGCGATGTCTGACGCCCAGGCAAAGCAGGGGGGCACGGAGGCGGCCAACGAGGGTCCGGAGGGGGGCCCGAGGACCAGCACCGAGGCACCGGAGGGGAACCCGGAGGTGACTGGCGACCACGGGCCGGAGGACCCACAGGCAGCCACCCAGCGACGGCCGTGGGCCGCACGGGCGCAGCAGAGGGCGGGACGGGAGGGACCCGGACCTTCCTACGGTGCCCTCTACCCTTCCGGGACACCGAGACGCGGGGACCTCGTTGGGCTCCACCCCTCTGGGGCACTGGCGGTTGCTCCGTGTGTCCTCCCAGATCCGGCGAACGCAGCAACTCTACAGCCACAAGGGGTGGAGCGAGGGTGTTGTCCGGGACCTCCTCGGGGACACAATGTCTCGGGCTATACAAATCCCGAGCCGCTGCTGCTGCAGCCTTGGGCCTTACTGGAACAGGCGGGGCCATGGGACGAGCAGGGACTGGGAGGGCCGTGGGCGGAGCACGAGCAAGGACTGACAGGGCCGCGGGCGGGGCCGTGGGACGAGCAGGGACTGACAGGGCCGCGGGCGGGGCCGCGGGATGAGCAGGGACTAAGAGGGCTGCGGGCGGAGCTGCGGAACGAACAAGAACTGGGAGGACTGCAGGTGGGGCCGCGGGACAGTCTGGAACAGGAGAGACCACGGACGGGGCTGCGGGCTGTTCCGTAGGGGGCCACCCCCCCCCCCAAAGGCGCGGACTCCGGGTGCGTCCCCAGAGGGGCATGGCATAGCAGCCACGGGAGCGGCGGCGACCTCGGGAGCGGTGGCTGCGGGCTGGGGCAGCCTCAGGAGCGGCAGCTGCGTTGGGGGGCAGCCTCAGAAGCGGCCGCTGCGGCAGCTGCGTGGAGGGGCAGCCTCAGGGGTGGCTGCGGCAGCTGCGTGGGGGGGCAGCCTCAGGAGCAACTCGGCTGCAGGCTGGGCAGCTGGCTCGGCTGCAGGCTGGACAGCTGGCTCGGCTGCGGGCTGGGCAGCGGTGGCTGCGTGCTTGGCGGCTGCGGGCTGGGCAGCGGCAGCTGCGTGCTTGGCAGCTGGCTGTGCAGCGGCGGCTGCGTGTTTGACAGCTGGCTGGGCAGTGGCGGCTGTGTGCTTGGCTGCGGGCTTGGCTGCGGCGGTAGCGGGCGGGGCAGCCTCAGACGATGCAGTCATCGTTAGAAGCGCCTCACAGCCCCCCTCTGTTAGCTCAAGCAGCGGCAGGTCCAGCGCCGGTTGTTCAGGCACTGTCCCTTTAAGAGCCCCAGGGATCCGCAGGACGGGGTCACTCACCGGACCGATCCACCTCCCAGCGTTGTGGGCTGGCCGGCAGGCATAGGCTACGCTTCTCACGGTGGCTTTCACACACCGTGGAGGCAGCCCCAGGCATCCGCGGCATCAGCCCACGCGAACGCAGAGCTCCCTGGCCAAGCGTCGTCCTTCCCGGTGGGGCTGAGCGAACAAGCGCCCAGGGACAGGCTCGTCACTCCATGATTCCGCCTGACGCACTTCTTCCCTCCCTCCTCAACTAACTCGAGCAGGCGGAGGAGGAGCTTTCACGCCATGGGTTAGCGGATACTGCTGACCAGTCGGGCGCTCCTCTGTAAGGAGGCCAGCACCTCGGCTGGCCAGCTCCAGGGCTTCCAGGTTCCTTTTGACCTCTGGCTGGTGCCACCAGAACACGACGTTTTGCAGCAGACCGAGCCGCTCGGACTCGGTCTGCCGCTCCGTGCTTTTCGGGAGACGCGGCATACTGTTGTGGTACGTGGTGCGCAGGGTGGACAAAGGGAGGTCCAAGCAAGCGAACGTGAAGGCGAGTGTTTATTTTCACAAAACACCGACATGAAAAACGTTTATGCCACGTCTGCCGGAAAAGATGCAGACGCAGACCTAAATACACAAAACAAGACACGAGACTGGCGTGCGGCAACGCCACACAGGTGGAAAAACTAGGCAATCGCAAGAGGTAAACGAGGCGGGCGTGGCACATGAGAGGAGCGGACGTCGCTGGATGTAACACTCACCTGCTGGCTTCAGGCAGAATAATTTAGACAAAGGGTGAGAACATAAAACTGAACACTACTCTGCTGGCTCGTAAAAACATTAAATAAAAATCTATGTCAGATTATATGTCATTTTGCCAAACTAGCTGAGTTGTTTGACAGAAAAAATCTTAATTTCCACCCCTGTACATACTCAGAATAGGGCTATGTCTACATTATTACTGTAGGTTATTACTGTTTAGTCGAATGTCATACCCCACGTGTATGTTGAGTATATCTACAAACAAAGTTGATGTTATGATAAAGCATTGTCAGTTTGAAGTGCTACATACATTGTGTATTTGGATATTTACTGGTAGTAAATGACTCAAGAGGTTTTAGTTGGTGAAAAGATCCTTGTATGGAGAATTGAAGGGTTGAATTGGGGAATTCATTTGACATTTCATGGTCTTGCCTTCTACGTTTTATAAGCCTGAGAAAACACGTGAGTAGAGGGACTCATACCTTGACTCTTCCCCTCCCCCCAGTCATTCGTATGCCCCCATGTATGACGGAGGTGTAATTCAGATACGGACCCCCCCATGACAGGATTACAGACTGCAGCTCTGTAGCAGCCAGCGCCTGTATCAAACAGTTAAATATGTTTCTAAATCACCTTCTGTATGTAACCACTCTCCTTGTCTCACTTCCTCATGTCTTCCTGCACACTTTGACTTTACATATTATCTCCAGGAGGTGGGGTGTTTGGTGCACATATAGAAACAGGAAAGACAAAAGCTGACCTGGCTTTCACAATGTATAAAACAATCACGTGGACATGAACTACAGATTGCTTAACTGCATTGTTATGGGGTATGTGCATAAAAAGCTTTTCATTTCTATGGTGTTATGGGTTGCTGAGTGTGAACTGAGTGATGGGAAGAAATAATGGAACAGAAATAACAGTAGATTATTGTCCCGGTGGTTCAATGGCTCAGTCGGACAGACCTCTGTACCTGTGATAGGAAGGTCACCCAGTCACATCCTGTCTTTGGCGAAATAGTCACATGTCCATTGAATCCTTCAGTATAGCCCTTATGCCACCCCCCGCCCCAAGCTTTGCACCCCCCTGTGTATATGTGTGCATATTTGCCAAAGGAGGCCAAAGTGGGATATGCGAAAAGAAGCATTCAGCTGTAGCTGTTCTGGTGCTGTAAGAGTTGGCGGGAGGACGGGAGAATCTGCTGCAGGACAACTGCAGACTGAGCAGCATCTCACTATGGAGAAGTGGCAGGTTTAGCGGCTTTTCACTGCAGGAGTGCAGTGTACTGATCTGCTGTGAAGTGTGGGAAGCGGACAGGCTGAACAATGGGGAACACGGGCTCCTCCTGGAAAGAAGCTCAGCCAGCCTTAAGCAGCTGCTGCACCTCTCCCAAAATGTATCAGGCCTTCTCCACCTCTGGGGGATGCATGTCCAGAGTCCCACCAGCAGTTCACCAGAGTGAAGAAGAGGTGCTGTGCTTTGGAGACCTTATTCCAGGAATGCAAGAGTTAACAAGGTCCTCATGTGAATCCACCATGGGGAGGGAGACACAGAAACGGAAAATGACCGTTCGGAACTTGAAATGTTCGCAAGCAGTTATTCAACATCATTTAAGGGTATACACATGTACCGAGAACTAGGAGGCTGGGAGAATCCACACTACGCTGCTGTGTGGCGAGAGTACCAGCCAGAAGTTGTACTAGGCGGAATTGGCATGCAGAAAAGAAATCTTTGGTTAACAAGACACCGGTGAGTATTGTAATCACTACCAATGAGGGGTACATGAAGGACAGGTGTGTGATTGTGGATATGGGACGGCCAGCAGGGGAGAGCAGGGATTAGTCAGGTGGAGGACAGGACTGAGGGAAACAGAAGTTGACTTTGGTTTTAACAAATTATGATGGGCTGAATCATATAGTGATAAGTTAAATTGAAAAGAATTTAAAAAACCACAAATCATCTTCAATAAGGGTGTGAGGAATCCAGTCTGAGCCCGAACTTTTCGGCAGTGATGCTGCTCAATCTGCAGGCGGTCTTTGCTCCTCCCACTCCTGCCAAGTGCCGCAGAGAGTGGAACTGCGGAGCCAGCCTGCCCCCGACCTGCCCGAGGCTGCCGCCAGGCCCCACACCACCGCTTCACCCGCTGCTGTCCTGCAGCTTGCCACCGGTCAGCTTGCTGGCTCAACTGTAACTGTAGCCCAACATGCTTGAAATACCTGGAGCAAATTCCCTGCAAACTTGTGTGTCATTTGTGGAGCAAATGCCTCCAAAAATTGTTCGATTGCAGGGACGGCAAGGTGGGTTTCTGAGTAAGCACGCGGGTTTGAGTAGGAGAAGTGCAGCACTCGGTTTCTGGGTTTTAGCCTCTGGCCCTGTTAACCTTGGGTAATGAAAGCTGCAAAATATCTGTGGACATATTATTTTCAATAATTTTGCAGGTTACTGTATATGTCATAAGTCTTTGTGTAAAAGTAAAACTTGAAGCCCTCCCTCTCAAAATTTGCTTGCTAACGATCATGCATATAAGCAGTTACTGAAATGACAAGTTTGAAACCCCTATGAACCTTGCTTCTGCTTCCTGTCAGTAAAACAACCAAGGGTACCTGGATGGCGAAATCCAGCGAGGGCCCCCCCCTCCCACTAACTATGGGCCTGTGTGTCAGTAGTGTATCGTAGAGGTTACATTGAGGCAATTATTACTGAATGTTTACATTCTATGCAGATATGTTTTGTTGCATTACATCTCAATACAGTCAATACAGTTCTTCTCGATTGATTTGGAGAATCTGTCAAAATGACAATTAACATTTGCAAAAAAATGTGTACTTCTGCACAACAGAACAGAACATCATTTCTCATTGCTTTACACAAATTTCCAAATGTTTTAGTACATACAGTACAGTATATGCAAATGATATTGTACAGATGTCATCATTCAGAACAATGTTCAGTTGCTTTATTCTTTTCTGTCAAAATAGATTTTGTAATTTCCCACTGTATGCATGTAGTCATCGTGTAACTCACCAGATACCAAACAGGCAACCAAGCTGTAAAATGAAAAATTTCATAATAGTATATTTCTTTGTAGTGATACAGCATATTTGCGTTCTTGTTTCCCACCGTATATGATTTTGTTTTCTTTTTGTTGTTCTTTTAACGCCATTTAGCTGTGCTGTGTTATACAGTGCTGTGTGGCCTTTTTGTTTGTGCATTATCTCTTGAGATCTGAAGAAGTTACACGTGCATGTGAGTGTTTCTCTTGCCAGTGAACTTTACACACTGTCATGTAGAGCTTCGCAATGTGCAATGTGGTGTCTTTGACATGAATAAGTATCAGTTTGCTAAAGAAAAATGATCAGCCAGTGATACTGAGAAAGCGGGAACAGACTATCAATATGAATTGTGGAGCTCATAAGCATAATTACACTGACATACTTACACTGACATACTGAGAATATATCTAAGCATTTTGGCACTCACGGTTAAAATGGTGCACATAATTCGTTTCATTTTGATGGAAGTGACTAATTCATTGGTAAAATGACTTGCTTTTGAAGCATGAGCTAATTGTTTTGGGTATGCTACAGGCTTTTGCAGCTAGACCAGTGGTTCTCAACTCCGTTCCTGGCGCCCCCCGGCTGGAATGTTTTCGTTCCAACCCTACTTTAATCAGGCTCAGATGATCCTTAATAAGCTAAACCTGGTTTCAGACTGAACGCAGCAAGCACTATGCTGCGCTCTGGGCCACGCATGGTTCGCGGAATGGCGTGCACAACACATGCCGCATTTGGTCTTTGAAGCCCTTTAGCGGGACTAGGTTTGCATGTCCAGTCAAAACAACAGGGGTGTCCGTTCAATGTGGCACGCTAGCTGTGGGGCTTCAGCGGGAAAAGTGGGTGTGGTTTTCAAAACTTGCTCCTGTCATTTCAGCTCGCAGTCAGTAGTGACTAGGGATGGGAATTGATAAGATTTTCACGATTCCGATTCCACTTTCGATTCTGTTTAACAATTCGATTCTTTATTGATTCTCCTATCGATTCTTATTTTTAAAAAGATGAGAACACACAGGTCGTTTAGCTTAGAACCTTGTTTTATATCTTATTATTGAACAAGATGCAGCGAGAACTGCCAGCATCTGAGGCAGCCAGACTGTCTCTCTCGTCATGGTCATCTAAATGCAATGCACAGTAA
>JABFDZ020000016.1:14126254-14136668 GCA_019775955.2 Pollimyrus isidori
CCAGTTCAGGATGCCGCGATATTAACAGAAAATGACAACCAGCATCAATCTGGTATGACCTTCACAATTAAACAGTTTGATCATTACAATCTATACAATACATCGAATCGCAGCAGAAAGCGTTTTGGACATAAATCCAGTTTCTAGCTTTTCCAACAACTACAAAATTATCTTTACCAGCGTCCAAGTTAGGCAGTCCAGTCGGAGTCCATGCAATCCAAAGCAAAAATGGCGTATTTTATAATGGATCGTCGCTTACCATGTCGCGAATCCACTTCAAGCAAAAAAAATGTCAAAGATGACAGTCGACCAATTTCCAACTCCACTGAGTGGGAACCTGGTCATCCAAAGTGCTGGAAGTCCCTGTCGGGGCGATGTGATGATCCAAGCACTCTCAGCAGGGGTGGCTCGCCATCTTAGTCGATCTGAGCCCCTGCGTTTAGCTGGGCCTCCAAGTGTTTCACTGCTCGAGCAACACTTGCTCAACTTAAAAAATAATGTCCAACATAACCGCAGTCTATCAGCATAGACAGAAAGGTAACACAAAATACTTTTTAAGTGGAAAATAAAACAAACACACTTATTTTCTTATCTTTTTTTCTGTTCGCTTGCTAATTGAAACTCGTTAACCTACATCTCTCAACTCTTTTCTTCTTTTTTTCCATCCAGAGACGTTACGATTGGCTGACAACTTAAAGTAACAACAGCTTAAAGTAATAGGGCTTATTTTAATGCCTAGTGTTAAAACTGCCAGCTCTCCTGAGTGCCTTACTTTGTGTGTATCTGAATACCTGGATGGTGAACGGTGACATCACTCTATGTCACGTGGTATGTGAATCCTTCCACTAATCACATATCATAAACTCCTGGCGCACTAATACACCTGTGTGCTCTAATCGGCGCCCTGCTGAGATCGTCTCCGGGTTTAATTGAATTAATCTCCACAGCAAACATTCTGTCCGTTTTTACACCTGGACTAATCTAATTGCAAAACTGAAAATGTGATTTAAGTGTTAGGTGCCTAATCTAATCACTTTTTATAACAAATAAATTGTTGTTCAACATATTTATTTATTAAAATTTATTCAAATATTTATTTGCTAATATATATGAAGTTTTTTTCATGTAGGTTACATATGCAACTGAACTGAATTGATGTTTGAATTCTGAGACAAGAAAAAAGAACAACTGAGGCTTCACCAATGACTATTGAGGGATGTCTCTTTAAAAGGTCTTTCTAAGGTAGAAGGCGTCTCATTGTTACCATATGTAGCGTTAGCCTTGTATATGTATACAACAAGTAAAACATAAGGTAAAACGCTTATGATCGAATTTGGAGATGGAGAATATACTTTATGAAGAAATTAAATGTCATGTACTTGTATTAAAATGCTAGACTTAAATTGGTTTAGATAGAAATGATGTGTGTGCCCTGCAATCAGTCCGTGCCCCATCTTAGATTTCCTGCCTTGCACTCATAGCCTCCAGGACAGACTTCAGACCCCCCTGCAACCCTGAATAGGGTAAGCAGTTACAGAAGATGGAAGGATGGATGAATTATTCAGTTTGTGAGGAATCCCATCTTCCTCATTATCTTCGATAATCTTTCACTTAACTTTTTTCTTGTCTATAAGTACAATGTACTCAAAATTCCTGTCAAACTATCCGAATTTCATCATCAGACCTTTTTGTCCTGGACATTGATCCAGGACACATTTTTTCAACTCACAGATGAGACTGTACAATCTATCCAAAATGCTGCTGTGGGGCTTTTAACTTTCTTCAGTAGAAGGCTACATGTTATCGCTGTTTTTTAATCTCACTTCACTGCCTATTCATCAATGTTAGAGCTCAGTTTAAAATCCTAGTTTTAACATATAGAACCCGGCATGGCCAGGCCGGATTGTATGGTGGACCTTCTTCAGCTGTTCACTGCTGCTCTCACAGGTCCCCTTACCCACACTTATGGACCCATGGTGATTGAGCCTTTGAGGTTATTCCACCCAGACTCTGGATTGTTCCTCCATTGGCTCTGTGACCTGCAGACTCGGTCACACAAAACAACGGTTTTAAATGCCTGGTAAATACTCATTTGTGTAGGCGGGCAATAGACTAGCATGTTATACTTTGTTTTTATGTATTTTTTCCGTTTTATTGTTTTACTGCCTTTGGTTTTCATTGTATATATTTATTGGTGTTTATATGTAAAAGCACTTTTTGACTGTAAAGTAAATAAAACTTTTAACTTTACTTATAGTGATTTTTAAACATTTGAACTTTTTTCCTAAACACAGAGTCTCACACTAACTTGCAGTTAATGATCTTTATTTGCTTTTTCACAAAGTACAGTTTGAAAGGGGAAACAAAAGCTTAGGGAGAAAAAATAATCTTAATGCCAATAAAACATTTTCATAATGAGGCTGAGACAGAGTGAGAAAGACAGAAAGCAAGAAAGGTTGCAGTAAACTGAGGACCCCTGCAGTCCTATTACTTATTACCCTCGTAAAGCCTCACTAGACAACATATTTTTTATTCTCAGCATTGCTATAATCTTTCCAGAACTCCTACAAATTGGGCAACATTTCTTCAGCCAAACCTTCATACATAAACAATGTGCCAGACCTGAACGGAGCTTCACATTGCTGAGGAAATATCTTCACAGCATCATAAACTTCATTCAGTTTCTCTTGCAACTCTGCAACAGTCTTTGTCTTCATTGCATCCCTCGTATTCACATTTTCTCCCCAGTGAGCCTTTGACATCCAGTGCCCATCATTTGTCTTGCAGCAGAAAGCCGTCCACATCAGCGCAGGGATGTTCACTCTGCCCACCAGTGTCTGATTGCCAGGAACAGCCCCAGTCACCACATAAGCCTCTCTGCTTATATTTTCACGTTTGCAGTGCTTGTTCATTAAAGCTGTAACACGATTCTCCATTTGGTTCCATGGGACACTATTAAAGGCTTCATTCTGAGGGACAATGTTGGTAAGAGTGAAAGTGGAATCTGCTGTGTTTTGATCACTGGCATGTTGTTTTGGGAAGAGGTGCCCCTTGTTAACATTACTTGTATTAGTTGCATTCTTGTAATCCCCTAAAGTGGCTTGTTTTTCATACTTTCTTTTGTCTGCTGGCATCATCTCTTTCTCTGGCTCTTCAAGCTGTAGGGACAAGAGCAGAGTTTTACTGGCATTTCATTTTAAGCAAACACAGCCGTAGCATTATGAGTGACAACAAACAAACATTGTACAAATCATTTACATAATCTGACAGCATGTGTCAAATAATGAGCTGAGTGCTTATTACAGTTTCTCTCTGTTGCTTTGGTATATAGTGTAATTCCCACACAATAATGTCACTTCTGCACAGCAGAACATCATTTTTCATTGCTTCACACTAATTTCCAAACATTTTAGTACATATATACAAATGGTTTTGTATAATTGTCATCTTTTAGCACAATTTTCAGTTCCTTTAGTCTTGTTGGTCAAAATAGATTATGCATTTTCCCAAAGTAATTTTAGACCCAAAACAATATATGATCATCATGTTAGTCACCACATGCAAAACAGCTAATCAAGTTTCTAGAATGAGTTTAAAATATATTCCATAATTTGCAGTGATTCAGCACTGTGTTTTTGATTACCACGGTGCATGATTTTGTTGCCATTTTGCTGTTTTTATGTCACACAGTGCTGTGTAACTTTTGTTTATTGTACCGTGTCTTGAGACCTGAAGTTACCGTATATGTGCATGCGAGTGCTTTCTCTTGGCAGTGAACTTTACATACTGTAATGTGGAGACTTACAATATTGAAACTGGTTTTGATTTTGTACCTAAAACAGTGTTGTGCTATATGCATGAACTGTATTGAGAAATGCACTTATAGTATTGAGAATGTTAAGCATCTTTCATGAAATATGCCAAAGCAATAGAGAAAGACTGTTAGATAAAAATCTGTCCTTTACATAGTACTTTGCTTTTGATAAAAGACAATAAAACTTTGCACAGAAGCGTATGCAACAGGATAGATCACAATTCAGACATTTGAAATATATTCAAATTACCTGTGGCTCAATATGCCATTTTCTTGATCTTGAAGTGTTTTCCTTTTTCCCAATGAATTTATAGGCAGAAAACACAGGGATCCTGTTGCGTGTATCGTACAGCGTAGCAAACCTCTATGTGTTATTGAAAAATTGGCATATTATTTTATAACGATTCTGATCTTGAACATTTCCTCCTGCTAGAATGCCGGATATCTCTGGTGGTGTTTTATCCAAAAAGAACTGCTCACATTCTGGAACATCACTGAACTTCAGCACAACATGCGGTGCAGTGAGAGGCAAAGACACCACAAGGAGAGACAAAAGTGCACCTTCACACACATACATCTTCTACTTCTGAACTGATGGAACAAGCAAAGTAAGACCTCTTCCTTGAGATATACGCTCTGCGGAGATGAGTGTCTCTCTGCTGTTATTATAGTGTCAAAAACCACAGACTCCACCCACCCCCCAGCCCTATATTCGCAAAATTCATCAACCAGAAAATATCGATGTGATATCCTTCGTATCTCACCAAAGGACGTTAAAATGCTTAGAAGAATTTTTTTAATGTGACCTTTCAGATGCCCCGTGTTAGTGACACAGCACTTTCCAACTAATGGACATTTGGATTGACAGTTTTCTGAGCTCCAGTTTTCTTATGGTGAGGAATGTTTTTCAGTCTGTTGCTTCCAGATTATGGAACAATCTTCAACTGACGCTGAGATTGGTTGAATCAGTTGAATTGTATTGTTAAATGTAATCTCAAGATGTGGTTGTTTAGCATAACTGATCAGTGGCTTTGTTATATGTATTTTATACTGTTTGTGTTTTTTTCTCTTCGTATACAGCGGTTTGCGATGTTTGTCTTTGAAATGCGCTATATAAATAAATTTTACCCACTTTTACCATAGAAAGGCATCTCATAGGTTTTTTGCTTATACTTTTCCTTTATAAAGAAGCAAAGAAGGGTGATGTTCTTTATATGGGTCTTTAACCACTTCAAAATATGGTTAAACTAACAAGTTAAATACTTTATAATGGTTATTACATAAGTAACATCAAACGTTCAAATGCAAATAAGATTTTTCTTGTAATTTTTTTTGTCCAGAAGGCTCTTCATTCTTGGCCTTCTCTGAAAGTGCCAGTGTTTGTTTTTTCCTTTGTACACTAACACCTCAATGACACATCACACCTAAATATCTTCAGAGTAGCAGTGAAAGATAGAGGATGCGGTAACTTTAACTGATCAAACGAGTGCATGTCCGAAGGACCCTGTGACGCTCTACAGCCACGGTGGACTTTTTTCCCTGTTTGTGGTGGGTGGGTGTTGCAGGATGTAATGCGAGTGGCGCAAATGAAAGCATGCGAAAGGCTTCTAGAAACCGCAGTGATCTCCAGCACAGACCTATATGACTGTGATAAACCTGGCACTGTCATGCAGTTTTCCATTAATATCAATGTGGCTCTTATATACACAAAATCTGTGACTAGTGCTTTTTCCAATTGACAGTGGAACTGTTTGCCCAGGAAGTGCATAACGGAAGCAAAAACAAGAGGAAACATGCGCTTACCTGAGACAATGTTTGGTGATTCAGACACAGGGCTCCTGCTCTGAGTAATCCCTCACACACTCCTGCTACTCCCTTCTGTGCACATGCAGTGACCTCTGTGACCATCCCCAACCTTCATGGATTTCTGCTGCAACCTCCTTTTTGAATTTCTCTAACACAGGAGTTTCAGTGCTCAGCAGGACCAGTAATAGTGCTCCCTACTCTACCCATTTTGCCATTGGCTCATTTCTGTCCTGTTACAGGAAAAATCCAGGGCTTTCTGTTCTAGCTGCACATAATCATTATTTTTACCTTTGAACATTTATTCTTCATATGACATTCTGCATTTCAGAATTTTTCATTTATTTGTGCACTATGTACTTTTTTAATCTGCTCGCATCACGTTTACTTTGCCCTATGTGTACTGCCTTTGTACCTTGTCTGTTCAGCAGTACATACATGTTTGTCTATGGACTATGATACCTACAGAAGCAAGAACATAAGTTCCCCCTGAAATCAATAAAGTTAATCTTAATTCACCAGGTCACCAAGCTAAAAGACAGGATCTAGCACAACTTGTTAATGCAATAGTGCAGTAGTGATAAATCAGAGATAGGAATCAAGAAGTGTGAATAATAGAAACAAGAGAGGAAACAAATGCACCAGAAGGACATCAAAGTCAAGAAACGAGGCCTACAATAAACAGCAAGAGCAATACCAGGAAAACTGTGTGGTGATAAGACTATGTAGAGGATTACAGAACTTTAAGACTTAGCATTAAGCTCTGCTGTCAGGCTGCAAAGCCTGTCTGCACTTCATGGTTAGGTCTCAGGTCAACGAGGGAACCTGCCAGGAGTACGAGTACGAGCATGAGTACGAGCATGAGTATGCTCCCCCTACTGGAAGGTATAATCACTCTGTCGGTCATGAGATCTGAGTGTCATGTTTCTGGACTCACTCTGTCCCTCATGGTCAGGTGGAGAAAGATACTAGAGTAGGGGTTTCTGGACTGCCATTTCCAGGTGAAATTTCATAAGGAGGACCAGGATTGGTTCGTTCCGAAATGAAAGTTCCCCTCTGGGGTACAGCAGCTTCACCTGCCTCTAAATGGGATCTTTGTCAATGACATCGACGCCGAGAATACTATAATGCGATTGCTACATGTACCAAGTAAACTTGTGTCCAAAGTGGAGCAGAAGGACAAAGGTCACCTACTGGCGGATTCCGGTCCTAATCCCAACCCAGAGACGTTAAGTAGGAGTGGGGTACGGTGGCTCAGCCTTTGGTCAAGTTTTTGGGTGAAAGCTCATTTACCCAGGGGGTGAGGAGCATAAGGGAAGCACTCAATTACCGGAGATGATGCTTGGAGGTGCTACTATGAGTAACACCTCACACACTGCTGCTACTCCCTTCTGTACACATGCACCTCTGTGAGCATCCCCAACCTTCACGCACTTCTGCTACAACCTCCTTTTTGAATTTCTCGAACACCAGAGTTTCAAGTCTCAGCAGGACCAGTAATAGCGCACCCTACACTATTGCCCAAGCCCCTCCCAGTATGACTGTTTCAAAATGCTGATTTTCATTGAAAATGATCTAAATACAGAATATTATTTGGGATAGAAATGAATTACAATTAAACTATCACCCCTTCATTTTAATGCATGTGACAGACATAAGTTTTCAAATCAATATGTAGTTAATATAGAAGGTCAGGCATAAACAACAGGTTCTGTCCACCTCAATATTACGCCTGAAACATTTGCTCAGCCAGGTCTGCTCAGCACAGAAGTCAAGCACATCATGAAAGACACAAAGGCCATTTTTGAACATTTAATGACACAAAACACAAATCCGAAACAGTCCATCTTCCTTCAGGGCGACTAATATTTTAAAACCAGAAATATAATTTACAGTTCTTTTTTCCATATCTACAAAAATAAAAATAATCAAGTTTTACAGAATATATGGGGTATGGGGTTTCTATAGTACAGAAATGAAGTAGCTTTAAACCATGAATGTTATGTGCATAAACACAGCAGTCTACACAGAGTTTTCAGGTACACAGGAACTACCTGGCAACCTCATTATCCAAACAAGTGATGTTAATTGCTTCTAAAAGGATGAGGCAGTGGAATACTATAGGTCAAAAGTCAGGAGGAGTAGTTTAGCATCATTGTTTGAATGTAATATGCACTTCTGTGGTTCTGACAGCAGGGGGAGATATTTATCTCGCTGCCGCATAGTGTCACACAGGCCCTAGTGGGCCTAGAGCAGGGACACTCAAATGTTTCTCACTGAGGTCCAAATTTCATCAACGGCACAAAGGCCCAGGCAGGTGCACTGTGTTTCAGCCCATTCAAAACTGTGAATTATTGATCTGGCTAATGTCATCCATCAGAGGACGACAGATGGCCTTCCCCTTTTAACCCCCTTTATCTCGTTAAATAAAAGCCCCTCCCCCCCTGCGATGTTCCAAGTACCCTTTGTCGATTATGCAAAATCTTCTGAGGGAGACCTATTTGTGATCATGTAAATTTACCAAGGCGGCAAAAAGTACTGGTCAGCCATGCCCCCTGTTTGAGCACCTCTCTGCCAAGGTCCCCAGGGAAAGTTTTGTCTACCTGGGTTGGGGAGGGTGGGGAAAATCAATCTTACACTGTGGATTACATTGTATTTCAGTCCAGATGTGGACCAGAGTCCGTCACTGGAGTACACCTGCCCCAGAGCTTGATCACACAGCTACATGTAGTCAGTACCTGCTCATATTACTCCCTTAATTGCAATGGGCCATGTTTATAGTGCATTATCAAAATAAAGTTACAGACTGGAATCAATGCAACATCAACATCTGTACTTCTGGTTATTTCTGAAAAACTCTCGAGTTACTTCACTAGTTCAGGGTATGGCAAGTGACCGTCTCCGCTAAGTATAAAAGGTCATTGGAAAAAATCACAAAGGACCACTGGCGTACATCAGTAGGTGTGGGACTGGGAGAGACCAACTGTGTTATGTTAAAATAGCAAAACCTTTGCTGCAAAATCTGACAAAGGGGTAGATTTCACAACCACCTGATGTAATTCCTTCATCAATAAACTGAAATCTTCCTTCATCATTTTGCATCAAACGCAAAGAAAGACCATATTTGATACACATAATTACGTATGTGTCGGACCTCAAATTTAAACATTCTGAGGGAAGTCAGCTTTACATTTACAAGAGTTCAAAATCATTAACCATTTCCAGTTCAAGCTCCAGGTGGGTTACAGTGGCTCAAAATGCATGTGCATTCAAATTGGACTCTGGAAAACTTCCAGTTTCAGGCTGATACACACATGAAGATGTACCAAACAGAACTAAAGTGCCGTGCTCATCCAACGCATCCCCCTTGAATTCATACGTGCTACTTGTCCCATACTCTGTGTTGTTCTTTAATTCCTAATCCAAAATTCAAACATAGAAATATAATCCTGGAAATGCAATCTTCTTGCTCGATGACATTATGTTGGAAAAGGATTTCAGGCAATCCAGTATATAATGATATGCAAACTGTACTGTTCTTGAATGGAGAATTAGCATAGGAATGCTAAAAAAAAAGTTATTTCTGGTCTGTCTCAAAATCCAGTAGACTGGACTGTTGTCTGGGACAGCTCCACCCCTGAAAGAGGTAGACAGAGCAAGGTTAATACGATTGTAGTAGGACACCTAAAACATTAATGAGATGTGCATTGATGCTCAAAAGGTAATAATCTGCCAACACAGTAGCACGTGGCAGGCTCCGCTAACCAAATTTAATAAACAAAGAAACGCCATATAGCACCGAAAAGCCGCTGCACAGGCAAATTTTAATGCCCATCACATAAAACACTGGCGATCATTGATTTTGCAATTAGATTGTGATGCGATATGGTAGAAGTCCCACCCCAAGTGGAAAATTGATATTTGGAGAGATCAACAGCTGTACAGTTCCTCTAAGAAAGCCCGTTTTGCTATAAGACTCACCATCTACCGATACTCTGTCAAGTGAAATGTTCCCAGCAGCAGTGGGCGGAGCTTGTGAAAGGTCACCAGGAACCTTATTGGCAGGTCGGTTTGTTAATGTTCTGAGAATCTGACTATGAGTAGCCTCAATTTCCTGCAGATGGTGGTAAAGCACAAGATTACACCGCGTTTCATGCATCACCCATTATCTGTACACAACATTTTTTATGAGTCATATCTGAAATGGCAGAGAAATTCAGGCAGGTTTACCCGTAGCTGCAGCAATTTGGTCATCAGCTCGTTGATCGTGTGAAAAACCTCATTCATGTTCTTGCTCACATGACTCTGAACACCTGCTTGTGATTGGTGTAAGGTGGCCACTTGACTCTGATCCTCAGAATGGGTGTGGTCAGTTGGAGGCGGACTCAATGCATCCTGCAACTTTTTCTGTTGCACAGACGATGAAGTCATATGTTCTGCTCCAAGCTGTGCCATTTCAGTGTTGTACATGTTGATGAGCTCATCAGTGTGCGTTTCACCCGTGTCTTGGGGCAAGACCAGGTAGAAGGTGTTTCCTGAAGCACAGATAAACAGACCTTAGACCATGGCACTTCATCCTTCTAGTACTTGTCTGAGTCCAAACTGTCCCATCTGGACAGCTAGCTTTGTTATCAGCTTTTGCTCGTCACACATTTTGGAGTGAAACAGTTATTTCAACGACATGCTATACTTGCAATGGGATACTCTGAATAGAATGGCTCCTCAAAAAAAAGAGTCAAATGAAATGAGGGCTTACTTGGTGCTTGAAGGTAAATGCATGAAAGAAAAGCGAATTAA
>JABFDZ020000016.1:14157726-14172954 GCA_019775955.2 Pollimyrus isidori
TTCATTTGAGAGATTATTTTGAGCAATTGAGATGAGGTCACAGGCTGAAAGTTTATAAAACTACTGGTTGAGTATACTAGATATGAGAGTTGTGTGTCAGAAAAGAACTGTGATCTAATGTCTTCTATTTTCTGAAGAAAAAAGTCTGAAAATTGTTTACAAGTCTCAATATTGACATCATTATGTCAATATTCACATAACTAAACATTATGTTTAAAATGTCTAAATACAGTCATAAATGGTGGTTATTCTGACATGAGACTGACTTGTTATTTTTAGTTGCTTTAATAGTGTGGACCACTATTTTCTTTTTTATCATCACAATTTTGGAATCCAGTAGTGGGCCGGATTGAACGGCTAAGCAGGCCGCCAGTTGATGATCAGTGCAATATTGTTTCCATGGAATCCAAAACGTTTCTATACAGCTAAAGACTAATACTTTTCAAACGACACTATAGTCATCGGACTTATCTGCATATCGGCGGGAGGTTGACCGGCTGGTGTTTCTGGTGCAGTCAGAACAACCTGGACCTTAACACGCTCCAGACTGTGGAGATGATAGTGGACTTTAGGAGGCACTAGAGGTGAGACAGTACAGGTATCCCACGGTATGGTACATACCTTGGTATTTGGGCCACGATTTAAGTTTAAACACAACACTACAAATAACACAAGAAAAACTGCCTCATGTATAAAATTCAAATTTACAAAATTTAAACAAAAACACTTTTGAAAAACGTTAAGTGCCTCTTAAAGTGCTCTAAACACTATATTCCACTCGAGGCTCTGCGCTTGAGCCAAATAGTTTTCCATGGCTTTGCACGCCGTCATAGAGATCGGAAATTATAACGTCGCTGAAATGTGTATGGCAAGGCACAACATAATTAAAATCCTCGCGAAACCCCGCATTTTCAACAACAGAAAAGGGTTGAAAATCTTTAGCAATTAACATTCCCACTGCACAGACTATTTTCTTATGTTTATCGGATGGGGCGGGGTATGTCTGTTGAAAAGCTTTTTTGATAGATACTTGTTTACCTGCAGTTACCTTTTCATCTGTCCTCCATTCAGGAACCGTTATATCAGCATGACTACACTTGAGATGCTTAGTCGTATTGCTTGTGTTTCCATTAGCGTATGGGACACGTGTTAGGCAATGTTTACAAACAGTGACATTTCTATTAACTAGTGCTGGCCATGCTTGTTTGTTTTTTTTTCCCACGTTGGTGTACTTCGCTGTGAGCTCAGCTCCAGTTACGTCAGAGTGAGAGAGGGCGAGTGGGTGGAGCCACAACAGTGACTGGACATTAACTCAGGGTGGAGGGCTTTCGCTCATTGGCGCTTACTGCCTAACAATTGCCCGACAAGCATTAAGCGCCATTTTCAAAAGGAAGCGCAAAAACGAAATACCGTGGTACACAAGGGTATACTGGACCGTGCAGCGCGTACCGAACCGTCTGATATTTTAGTGGGTAGGGCAGCATCTCTAGGAGGCACGGTCAGGCACTTCTTCCTCTCACCATATCCAACAGCCCTATGACGACGGTGGAGACCTTCAAGTTTCTGCGAACAACCATTTCCCAAGAATTGAAGTAGGACCCCAACATCAACTCCGTCCTCAAAAAGGCCCAGCAAAGGATGCATTTAATAGGCGACTGAGGAGGCATGGTCAGCTATGGGAGCTGCTGAGCCAGTTCTATACTACTGTCATTGAGTCTGTCCTTTGCTCATCAATCACAGTGTGGTTTGGAGCAACCACTAAACAGGACTAAGGGAGACTGCAGTGAACAGAGAGGGCAGCGAGAAAAAAAAAAAAAAAAAAATCGTGCCCTCCACCCAAGACTTACTACGCAAGGACTAGAAAACGGGCAGAGAAAACCATTGCAGGTCCGTCACACCCTGGACACAATCCTTTGCAGCTCCTCCCCTCTGGCAAGTGCTACAGAATTCTGTACACAAAAACCACCAGACACAGGAGCAGCATCTTTCCTCAGGCCATCAGCCTCAAACAGCAAAGCTGTGTTACCTGCCTTGTGTAAATTGTCCCTTTGTCGGCTTTTGCTCAACCCTAAGGCCTTTTGACCCTTTGCCCTTCAGTACCCACATTATACAATTTAATCTTAATTTTTCATAACTTACTCATATATGAGCGGAAAATTAAAATGGTGTCATTTCATTTTATTTAAAATTTTTGCAGAACGTAGGGGGGACGTGGGGGCACAGTGGTTAGCGCTGCTGCCTCACAGCAAGTACGTCCTGGGTTCGGTCCCAGGTCCATTCTGTGCGGAGCTCGCACGCACTCCATGTTCACGTGGGTTTTCCGGTTACCTCCCACGGTCCAAAAGAGTGCAGGACAGGTTGAATGGTGAGTACGAATTGGCCCTTTAATTGTGCGAGTGTGTGTGCCCTGTGGCATGTTAGTGGCTGCCCAGGGTTGGTTCCCACCTGTGCACATTGTTCCTGTGATAGGCTCTGCCCCCCCTTGCGACCCCAGTTGGGATTCATCGGTTTCAGAAAATGGATGGATGGATTTTTGCAGAATCTCTGCATACTGTAAACAGCCATACTGACTTGGATATGTTCTAAGAAATGCATAGTTAGTAGAAAGTAGAAGGAGTACAATCAGTACACTAAACATACACAATACAGTAAATACACAAAACAGTAAAATAGTGTAGCTTTTGTATCATTATTATCTAGTATTATAATCTCAAGGGATCACCATTATATGAGGCCCGCTGTTGACCGGGAGCCGGTTCACTGCAACTCCCTATAGATTGCTAATAAGAGGACTGATTGGCTGAAGAGTCATCACACCTGGATTTCAACAGCTGACGAAAAGGTTATCCAGAAAACCTGCATAGACACTGGCTTAGTGGATAAGCTTAGGCACCCCGGTTTATCAATTACCATAAATGTAACATCAGTTGTTGTTTATTCAATACTCTGCTAACAGTTTTTAATTCAACTATAATGACATTGCAGAAAACTACCCAACTGTTCAAAACAAAACATTTGTGAAAACATGATGAAGTGGCATGAAACTGAAAGACAGCGGTGGATGTTAACATTTTTCCATCTATTCAAGCTTTAGCTCTGCATGCTTACTAAAATTTGATGTGGGCCAGCAGCTAATGCTCGGAAGATAGGGCTGTCACTATAGATTATATTAATTAATTGACTCATCTTACAATTAATATGACAATTTGAATACCTGTTTATATGATTATAAATTGCAAGGCAGGAACCAAGCACACGCTGCAAGGTGCGCGCGCCATCACATATACGCCAATTTAGGGACTCCAAATTCACTTAAGTTCAATGTTCTTGGACAGTACAAGGAAATCAGAGGATCCACCGAAAAGCTACGCATACACAAGTCCACATATGCAAAACAGCAGTGTGCAGCGATAGTGCCACGCACTGCCCCACTAGGCTTGGACCATGCCTGATCTCAACAGTCGACAAGACATGCCAAGCTCATGTAATGGTCAAATCACAGGAACTACAACAATCTGCTGGGTTCAAACCATCAATAAGCTGCAGTAAAATTATTTTATTCAGTCTTAGGAAACCAAACAAGCCTTGAAATTTTAAGAATGGTTCCTCTTCAACATTGTCTAGTGTAGGTTTAAAAAATAAACCTAAAGTTTATCACTGCTGCTTTTGTATGCGATCTCCAAGACAACCATAATCATTCTCTTCCTTGCTGTTGAACTCATTCATAGACTGTGTGGTGCGTTTGTGAGGATTTAAAAAAAAAAAAAATTAAGTGTAAGTGATGAGCAAGAACTGGTCAGAAAAAGACATTTGTATTTTACTGCATGGAAATATTTTGTGCTACAAACAGATGGATACTGAGGGAAAAAAAGCTACTGATTTGTCAGCACTGTTAGCACTTCACAACAACACCACCAATTTCTGTCAGACTGTTGGTAGAAATTAAGTTCTATTTGTCTATGCAGTTAATTTTCAACTCCTAAATATTGAAACTTTTCTAGTATCATTCAGCCCTACTGAAAACACAATATGTTTACAAAGTATAATTCATATTAATTGCCAATTATGACCCGTATTATTAAGAATGTAGCAATACTACTAACCTTTATTTTAGCAATGTTTTTTCGAACACATTGGTATCATAAGAAAAATAATTTTAAATCAAACTCATGACAAAAACAGGCTAGGCTACTTCAACAGACCAAAAGGGACATACCTATAGTTAACCTCGCATTATTGGGTGAGTCCATCAAACCTGAATGCGCTCGTAAGATGTATTTGCACTGCAGTTGTGCTGTAGTGATATTTAAGTTCTGTTTTGCAATATGGACAGATGACTGTCTTTTCATTCACTTTTAATGCAAAGTTCTTACTCACAAATGATGCTTTCGCTGTCTCTTTATTTGGACTCTCATCCTGTATGCGACATCGTCCTTCCACCATATTACAGAGCAATTGTGAAGGAAGACTTAATCAATGCTTTTAAATAATCAACCAATGAAGGTTGAGTAACAGTGATGGCTGTAATTGCAGTCTGTTAGGGCTGGCCAAAAGGATTTGAGGAAGCACTTCTTTACACGGCATGTAGTTACAGTATGTAACAGTCTCCCTGCTAGTGTAGTGCAAGCTAAAACCCTGGGTTCCTTTAAATCAGAGCTGGATAAGATTTTAACAACTTTGAGCTATTAGTTAAGTCCTCCCCAAACGAGCTTGATGGGCTGAATGGCCTGCTCTCATTTGTAAATTTCTTGTGTTCTTATGCATGTTCTTGGTTAGGCATTGCGATTTGAATTTTTTTATAAATCAGGCATCAATTCAATTCAATGTGCAATAAATTTAAAACATATGGACGCAGCATTACCACATGATACAGACAAAATTTTAACTGATCTATATTCTAATGCAAGAATGAAAATTTAAATGATGTTAAAGTAATAATGAAAACATAAGACAAACGACTGTATTATGGATTTCATGGCTTTTCAGGGTGTCACAGACTCCACTGCTGTGAGAATTACCGACTGTCTCGTTGTTTTGATGGGTTATGCTAATACAATTGCTCATTAACAAAAGAAAATGTGTGATACACTGAAGTATGTCACTGCTGTTGGTTAAAAGGTCATCACCAGTTTTATTGATGATAGGACCTTTCTGAAACGATCTCGGACCAAGTAAAAAGGCAATTCACTTATTGCTCAGTAGTGGAATCAGTATTTTTTCCACACAGCAAATGCAATATTTTCCTTGGGTTACAAGTGTTTGCCGTTTGTGAGTGTGTACTCCATCGTCTCGGGCCACTTCTGATTGGTGAACATGACTGTCACACAGGAAACACAACGTGAATTTGGAGAACTATTCCCACAACAGTTTTAAACCCTGCTGTATAATGTAGGTCTTAAATCACAGCCTTTGCGATTTGCTAATCGCTTTGCCTCAAATTGCGAATCCACATTTGAAATCGAAAAATCGTTCGGCCCAAGTACAGATATCAGATTTTGTTCATGAAGATAAAAACTCACATTTTTAAGATTGTGATATAGAGTTTGGCTTAATACAAAATTATAGCTACAGCAGTTTAGTCAGCAGAAATGAAAAACCACAAAAGCATGCAAAGAAGCTTGGAATTTCCCAATCTGCCATAGGAACATAGAATTTGGAGCCTAAGTTCATATCAACTTCATATCAACCACAGCAAGTCAATTCTAAATCTCCTGAAACAGGGAAAGTGAGCGTCTTTCTTAGAGGTCACAAAGAGGATGTGGATGGGAAACAAGAGTATAAACATGCTAAAGAGCATAAAACATACTATAAAAGGCACAACATTCGTAGAAAGCCTTTTACAAGCTTTTTATAATGTCCTGCAAAGCAGATCCACTGCTCTCTCATTAAGATACATAATGCACACACTGATCACGCGACTGACTCCAAAGTGAAGATGCAATGCAAGGAACAAAAGTTAACTTTTTAGCACTTAGTAAAATTTAATACTGCAGTAAAGGGAATTAAATATTTATAAATGTTAAACATTGATAATAACAGAAATAAGAAGCTGAATTGTGAACACACTATGAAAATTGAAGAGTAAAAAAGGTTTATTCTGTCAAAAAGGTTTATGTCAATGAATGTGCAAAAGTAGATCCCAAACAATCCTAGTTCAAATGCATGTCACAAATAAACCTTGACTTTGAATCTATGCAGCAGGCCTGAAAGTGAAACTTCAAGTGTTTAAAGGAACTGCAAAAGTAGAAACATCTGGACCAAACTAGTGGTCCATATTACTTGGAGTTACTGCTTCCGCAAAAAAAGCCGTATTAACAGGGAGGCACAGAGTGAGAGGCAGACAGAAAACAGAAATAAATGAATACAATGAATATAAAAGCAGGTCATACAATGGAGACACTCAGTACCTGAGATGTTTCAGATACAAAACAAGATATCATTACGCAGATCTTGACGGAGAATTGCGCAACTCAGTACTATGAATGTCAAGTCCAGGCAGAAGCTGCCACTACAAGTGCTGTCCGGTCCAGCATACATGCTGAAGTCACAGCAAGTCCAGCAGGGTCTTCAGATAACACTAAATGTGTACATAATATGTTTGTTGAAACAGCTCAGCTTCACTTCAAGAGAATGTAGACCAGATTTTAAAGGTGAAGTTACAGACAGGTATGGAATGTGTTATAGATGTTTTAAACATTGCACATAGAATAACAAGACTTCAGAGTGAAACTGTAGTTGTTCTAATGGTATGCGCACTTAAACATACCTGTCTAGCGTAGAGGATGGGGGGCGGATACTCACGAATGCTGGGTGCAGGTCTTATCCGCCGGATCTGGTCCACCGACTGAGCTGCTCCTCAGAAATTGACGATGATTTGCATCCTCTCTTTCCTTTCGACACTTCTCCACCGCTTTATCCTTAACACTAGATCTTCTTTCAATAAATGCTTCTCTTTTAATAAAGTTCTGGGAATTCGTGTTAACTCCGCTGTTGTGTGAAGAACTTTATATTGAACCAGGAAACAGAGTGCGGTGTTTCTCGTGTTCTCATTTGTACGACAAAAAATCTTTATTTATTAGTTAAAAATGTTTTAAAAGAATATCCTAGCTTCAATTCAGAAAATAAATGTAATTAATGCCTCAATAAAAACCTGTTTGTTTAAATGACACCATTAGTTAAAGAATGACAACGTAAAATAAACAACTGTATGAAATGCTGGTAATTAAATTATATGTACATACATATATAAAAGATTAACTTCCAGTCAAAATGTTCACGCATTAAGCCGGCACTCCATTTATCTACTGCTAAGATATCAATGGGAACAGGTTTCCACACATATTTCCTTGTCCACAAAGCCGAATCTCGGAAATGGCATTTTATTCAGATTCGGCATTTCATACTCTACAACACTGGCCCTGTAAATGTACGGCAGGTATAATGTCCTCACACGGAATATAAACGCTTCTTTAGCTGAACAGGGACGCGCCCGGTTGGCTTCCCCAGACGTCCCCGAGGAACCGCAGCTTGCCGAGCTTCCACTTTCGCCAACACGCCGGTGACCGGGTCCGGGTGCCGCGGCCGCGCTACAGCGCCGCTTCAGCCGCAGCCCTTTGTCTCTACATGCGCGCGGCGCTCCGCACTAACGCCATCAGACACCTTGCTGTTTTGTTTTGGGCTCCTCGTCGTTTTTGTTTCCCTACAAGCACCGCGACTTCGGTGCCTCGCATAAGCTACATCTTACTTTATAATTTGCAAATACCAGAGAAAACTGTACATCGAGCCGCCACTTTAACGTTATTAATGCTGTTATTACGTGACGCTGTTAAATCACTTACACGAGCGCCATAAGGATTTCGGCCATGGCCGAATTCAAGCAAACATCCGCCAGCAGCTTTGTCCTTGTACTCCCTACTCTGCTTTCGTTTTATTTTTTTAAATACACGTTTAAGAAATATTATGCCGTTGAGTAAAGCACCCTCTTGATTTACGAAGTGTGCCGAGGTCCGATGCTACATGTCAGCAGCCGTACTAGCAGGTGTAAGCGCACATTAACCACAGCCCAAAGACCCGCCGAGTTAAAGCTCACACTTTCTGTGGCGTTACAGGCGCGGCTTCCAGCGAGCTTAATTAAACTGTAAACTAACCCGCGATGTCGCACAAGTGGCGCTTAACACACCAGCTCCGGCACTACCTGCACTCGATATAAACTAAGTACTTGGCCGAATTAGTAAGTTATTAGCTAGCAGCCTGCCGTACAATCGATGGACCGGTGGTAGATTACGTTGCCTGGAAAAGTGCGTGGTTCTGTGTGGTTTTAAGAAGACATGAAAGAAACCCCCATATACGATTTTTGTGTCGGAAGCTACTTCGTCTGTAGATCCAAGGAATTTCCAGGCCGGAAAGCAAGCACCGCTCTTGCCTGGCGACGCCTAAGGACACCGACTGTTGTCTTGGGCTTCTGGGATCAGCCTCGGCGTCGGGATCCGTCCGGGCGCCACCTCGGTCCGGCAGTATTCCACACGGGTGACTCTCGTAAGGAATTTTTACCGAAATGTCGGGTACATACACGAGAAAGCAAAAGTGGCCGACGGGCTGAACACTTTCTCCGCCTTCATGGTGGGCCGGGGAGGTACTTCGGTAGGTTCAAGCGGCGGCTCTCATTTCGACACAGATCACAGTCCGAGTGGTAATCAGAAAGGAGCATACCGCGATGGTATATTCAGTATTTGTAAGTACTGCTTCCCCTTCTCTGTTCTTTCTTTTATAACATACGATTCCTGTTTTCTGGTACAGTTTATTTGTCTGTCTGATTAATCCCTGTTAGATTCCCTACGGCCAACTGGTACACAGACGCTCCGCGGCTAACCTGGATCCGGCCCTAACCAATCAGACCCGGTCTTTCCCCCCCCGTCTTTCATTCTCTTCAGTGGTCAACGGCTGTCTTTTCGCTGTCAGTCGCCTTTTATTATATGGCAGAATTATATAATAAACCTTTATTCGTACCTGACAGCTCCATGTAGTGTTTTTGCTCTGCGTAAATCGCTTTCTGAGATTCCATGCTCACCTCGACGATACAGGTGATGAGCGTCCATAATTCACATTTACTTTGCTGGTTTGGCAGAGACTTTCGTCTAAATGAATTAGTTGTGACATTAAGAATTTATTTAGCAGATTTTAACTGTGCTTTTCTTTTTAAAAATCTGGTGTTTCCGTAGACTTTCACCGCGAGGAGCTGAATATTTCTCCCCACTATGTGGCCCACTCAGGCTGTTCCCATTTCTTGTGTCCCCTGTAATTCACTGGATAGGCTCCAGTCTCAGGGTGGGCAAGTTGGATGAATGTATTAATTAATTAATTAATTGTTTAAAGATTCATTTTCTCTTTAGTTATCTTACTCAATGGTACATAAAACATTTATACCCAGTTGCCCAGCCGAATGGTGCAAAGCAACCTGCTATTTTAATTCATTTGGATGACTAGACGTTTGATCGAAGCAAGTATGGCATAATTTTATAATGTTTTGCCCACAAATACCCAAGGCATTATACACAAGTGTCTTCCAGAACTGGTGATTATTACAGAGTGCATGTTATGTTGATTCCATTGTCAGAAGAGGGTTCCAATTTGTACCTTTTGAGGGTACAATTATTTATCACTTGGCTGTACCCTCAGGGGTCTACCAATTGTACCCTTAGCTATACTTTTAGTCCAATTTTAACATACGGAAATGGACTGTGGGGAACATTTTTGTGCCATTGGGGGTATATTGATGTTCACCATTGGGAGCAATTACATACATTACATAAGGATTTCAAGTTAGCATTGACACAACCCTTGTTAAAATGTAATATGTCAGAATAACGTTCCATTGACCTTATAGTAAGAACAATTTATGCACCTTTGAAAGGACCTTTAAATAATGTTACCTAAAGTTATGGTAACGTTCTCTATTGGTTGGGTTGATCTTATCTCTCTTCCCTCTCTGGTGTCAAAAGCATTTGCTAAACAAATAAATGCAAAATGCTTAGCCAGTTATTTTATAATGACATATAAATAATATTTGAGTGGTATTTAATCAAGAGGTCCACAGTATAGACTGCTGTACAGGGGAAAAAAATATATAAATTGAATGTATAATACAGTGGAATGTATGCACTACATGTTGTATTACAGTTCAGTAATGTTCAGTATGATTAATGATTCAGTATTTGACTTTCAGTATGATTAATGACTCAGTATGTGATAACCTGATCCATTTGGGGCTGCACAGTAAATACTACACACAGTAGTACGTATAATTACAGTAAAATCTTTGTTGTTGTTTCAGTTTCATTTTTTCTCTTGAACTGTAGGCCTACTACAGTTATAATGAAACTACAGGTAGGTGATCTTTGTTATCCACCATTCCATACCTTTTTCTGTTCTTTCTGATGTATTTCCTCTTCTCCGCCTGCCTCTTTCCTGTAACTGAATGCAAAGGAAAAGGTAAGACCTACATGAGGTGTTCTCACAATAATATGGCTGTTATCTATTTAATATATAACTTTATTAACATGTAAATACACCATAAAACTATGAACATACATATATTACACGTTGTGGTAATGTTCCCTACTATTTCCACTTGGATCATTACTGAAAAGTCACGTGGATTTTTTGGCTAATGCTGCAGGAGCTTAGAAGGTTCTGTTTGACACGTTAGCTTCACTCGATTAGAGGACAATAAAGTTTTGTTTCAATGAATCGTGTGTCTCGCCCCTTATTTTGCACAAAATAGTATGGCATGAAAAATGGCAAAATCACTATGATTACATAAACATTAAAGATGTTTTAAACATTGTTTTTTTACTGTGATTTTTTTCTACCTTTTATCACTATGTCTGGCCTCACGTCTTCAATGGAGGATTTATTCTAAATGAAATTTCAGTAGTCACATTTCAATGCTTGTCTTTTATTATTTTATATAGAGCATTGGAAACATGAGGAAAAAGTGGATGAAATAAGAATGGATTGTAATATAGGTAAAATGCATGCCGTATAATTATAATTAAATATATACTTAAAGCCAGGCTGACCATTTATATCTGCATTTCCCATCAACAGGTTAAATAAAACACTAAGTCTATCCAAGACATTTACTGTATACATGTTTTCAAACAATAAGCTACTTATACTCGAAATACTATGAAAACATTTCATATTTCATTAATGACGGTAAGGCTGAATAACATCATTCTCTGTGCAAGTAGGGATAATGTTACACCAATAATGGCGCCCCCTATTGTCCTGTTTACATTCATACAGTATCTTATTTAATTTCTGGTTCAATTACACCACTCTACCTGCTCTAATTAGAAGTTCAAAAACAGACCCTAATGATACAAATGTTGAAAATCTAGGATAAAGCTTCCTAAGTAAAATTGTCTCTTCTACAGATGCTTCTCCATTTGTTCTTTATGTGACTAGTTTAATTGTAGATTGTATGTCTTGTTCTGCATCTAATTAGTGTAGCAACGACTGTCATTCTCTTTCACAGTTCTTCTTTGCCCGAGACACTATATACGGGATAATTGCACAGATCACATTCCTTTATGTATCAAAATAAATACATTGATGGCACCTTCGGCTGCAGATTTAAACAACATTACTGTTTTCTCCAAACCCTCCCAACAGAATCTTCCTCCTTTGCCATTACACCTCCAGTAACCCCTTCCTACAATCATTGCAGCCACAGTGCAGCTAATCTTTGCTGTTGTTAAGCCGGCGGCCACTCCTGCTGCCCCAGCCATAAACAGTGCATGCATACAAACTCCAGTAAAAGGTCCCAACAATGCTGCTATTCCTATCACCAACAGGGTTAATCTTAATGCGGATTTCTCATTTTTTTGAATGTCCTGATATACCCCTTGAAGTATCTCATTATTGTAGCAGTTCCACAATCTTCGCATCGTCTCTATTAACAATTGCACTCATGCTGTGTTTCTCCAATGCTTGTCCTGTCCATTGCTATTCCATTTATTAATAATATGAAACCAGCTTCCACACTTTTTCATAAACTTTCTCAGTTCTTCATTTTCACAGACAAATCCTTCAGTGGTTATGACATCATCGAACTGATCTCCACGGGTGAAAAGGACAGCAGCGGCCTTGAAGGTCTCTTCTCCAAACAAGTGTCAAATTCTGTTCATGTTCTTGTACTGAATTAAATTTTTCTACCTTCACCACAGTGTGAAATGTGCGATGCATCGGGTTCTGTCTGGCTTCACATCTTCAGTGAAGAATGGAAGATTATGAAATCCTGGAGTGTTAACCACCATCATGTTTTTTTAATCTGATCTTGTTGCATTTAGATAAACTCATGCTTAAAACTTCTCCCCATCACCCAGGATGGTATTTCTGGCATTGCTGTTCCCTATGACATTTTTTCCCAGCAGCATAATTTTCAGTTCATTAGAGTTAAGCATTTTTAAAACCTCAGCATACATAAAAATTACAACCCCCCTTCCCCCCCAGAACTCCACAGTCCTGCTTTAAGAATACAGGGTCTACAAGGCCCAACTCATTTTTCAAATGCAAAGCATAGTATGGAAAGAAAAGTATGGAAAATTTTGAAATAAACTTCAGCTTCATTAATAAAAGACAGTTACCTGACTTTGCTGACAGGTGGCGCTGTGTCAGCACAGCTCACCGACTGATGTATATTTACACAGTACACACAAAAAAGCACTGGTCGATCTTTATTCCTTTAGTAATACTTGCATTCACTATGCTGTTCATACCTAATGGAGTCAAATCGAGTCCTACTGATTATTAAATTTAAATGTCTGCTGCTCTGTGCCATCTGTCCCCCAAACAGGGGTGGTGGGTATCGACTGAACTGCTCTGTTATATGACACATAATGGGAAGGCAATACAAATACAGAGATATATGAAAAAAGCTTCATTTCAGCACATGAAATGCTGCTTTTTAGGCACGGCCGCATAAATATTCATTTTCAATCTTTTAAAAGCGTGTGACAATTTAGTGTTTGCAGAGGCATTTCCTGAGATATAAAAGTACTCACATCCTAAAGTGTGAGGCATCCCGCCTCCTATGTCCTCCAACCCTAGAGGATAATCGCTCTACACTTTAAACTCCTAGTGCACCTAGGCAGCTAATCATCACCTGCTCTGGGTCACAAAACCCCAGCAACACAATAAGAAAAGCCAGTTCCAGATCTTCCCTGAAACTATGTTTCCAGAATAAAATGGATTTAATGGCAAACTGAAGGAATAAATGCAAAAAAAATAAATCCAATCTAACCTGCCTATCATAAGAACCACTTCCTAAAGCACTGAACTTCTTGAAGATTTTGTTCTGGAGCTGCTAAACTGCCACTAAACAGTATAACACATTTTTCTCTTCTCTCACAATGGTTAAGAAGTAGAAAGTGTTTCTTTATGGTGCTGTTGATTAGCGACATCCCATTCAATTTTTGATGTCACCTTTTCTCCCCGTCCGTTTCATCTGCTGATGCTGACCAGTGCAGACAGGATGCAGTAAAAATAAATGCACTTGTATTAAAACTGCCATCTAATCTCTTAGTAGTCTGTTGTCTTCACAAATTTAGATTAGAACACTTTGTCTCCAATCCCCACAGTGTTGACGTGTCAGACAAGACAGCCCAACAACATCAAGAGTTCTTAAAAATTGATGGTGAATGTTATCAGAGCTTTACCACTGAAGGGATATTTGACAAGTTCAGTCCTACTGATAGGTAAGTGTTGTTTTGAGTATTCCACCTCTACTTCCTGCAAGGAAGGCATTTCTGCTTCACGCCACCACCAACAAATAAAATAAATTTTTTGCAAATAAAATTTAGGATATGATGATTCCTTAAAAATGAATAACAGATTCCTACATTTTTGGATATGGGAAAGAGTCAAACTTCGTCGGACTGTCACAGCCTCAGCATGGCATGGCAGAAACCACCAGAGGGTGCTAGAGAGCAGCAAAAAGAAGTATATCAGAATCAGGAACCTTATATTAGGGGGCGACATGGTGGTGCAGTGGTTAGCACTATTGCCTGGATAAACCTTTTATTACCCCAGAGGAACATTACACAACAAAACAAAACAGACAATACATAATACTACATACAACAGTCCCTATATTAAAATAAATAAGTAGAGTTGATGAATAGCTGGGTGGATATAGTAAATATGGTATTAGGAGATAATATATAGGCAGATATTGATTTTAATAAAGTATTGTTGTACATATTATTACACAAGTCCTGAGTGAATCTTGAATTGTACAAACTGAGTGATTTTATTGTTGATCAGTGTGTGCCTGTGACTCCGTGACACAAATAAGTGTCCATCCATGATCGACTGCAGTCTGGGCAGCATGTTCTATAGCCCTGGTGTGAAGCTCCAGTCCTGGGGGCCGGAGCCATGCACATTTTTGGGTTTCCCCTCGTTTAACACACCTGATTCAACTCCTTGTGCTAATTGCCACACAGGTCTTGTGCTGAATCATTTGTGGTGGAACAGGGAAAGAGCTAAGTTACACAGGGCTCCGGCCCCCCAGGAATGGAATCTGAGCCCCCTGCTCTATAGTGTCCCACTCACCTCCTATCACCTACCCAGCTTTCCTCATTTAGATCCTGACCCAATACCCAATATTGCTATTGCGCCGATACAGGCTAAAAATGTTGCATGTGATATTTGGAGGGTGGATAAGTAAGAAAGATCCAATTTACTATCAGAGGAAGTGCATCGCCTTAGTGCAGCATACTGTAAACAGAAGTGAGTGTCACATGACAGCTAGTTGCTCAGTAATTCATGTGCGTCAGAGTTGTCTTGCCAGCAGTGTGGAAATAGAACATTCACGGTGGTGGATATTTGCAAGTTAACTGTGAACAATCAAACTAATATTTTTGGAGCTTGCCGAAAGATCGCAGAACGTCTTTGCTTGGCTACGCCACACATCTCAGGGACCAGCCCCCTTCGCATGTTAGCTGTCGTTATAACCATAAAATGTGTGTTTCTCACAGTAACTTATACATTTCTCAGTGCTGTTAGTCTTGCATTTTTAAAAACAAGTCCAAAATTTAGTGCTCCCCGTGCAAACAGTAGTGACTTTGTACATACACAGATATAATTTGCAGTGTTGGGCATTTCAGGTCCAGAAGCTACAAATCCAGACCATGATTTTGTTTCTATCCAGCAGCTGAATACTCT
>JABFDZ020000016.1:14179302-14198765 GCA_019775955.2 Pollimyrus isidori
ACATACAAACTGGATTTACTTTTTTTTTTGTTGATCCAGGGTATTCCTCGGTTTATTTTGGTGTTGTCACATTGGTAAATTATGGGTTTAACCCCCCCCCCCCCCCCCCCCGAAGGTCTTCTACCTCTTGCATATTTATCCTGCCACTACAATGATATGATTTCAGAATTTGCTTCTGCATCCCATTTGGTAAATTGTACCAGTGGAGAAATCCACCCAGTGGACCACCCCTTTGAGCAGCATAAATTACTGAGGGACACCCCCACCACCCCCACCCCTCTGGTCAGTGAAATCTACTGGAGGACCTGAAATCCCCTCAAAATTCATTTCTGCTTCAGTGCTTGATGTGGAGTGATGAGTGCAGATGGAGTGCTGATATTCGTTTCAGATTTAGCACTATTTAGATACTTTATGTATTTGTATCTCAGGATAGGTGTATAGGCAACATGGTCTGTCCCATAGTGAGTCTTATTCCTTTAAAAAGGGGTTGTGTAAAGATACAGAGACACAACCTTCCCTTAAATGTAAATTAAGGCGTAACAACTTAGGAGGAAACGTGGGATGGCGTGTTCGTCACAAGCCCTAACTTGCCTGGTAATCTGTTTAAGAGTGGGCGTGAAGAGTTGAAAAGAAGGATATTAAGGAGCAAAGCAGGAGCAAATAGTAGTCTTCGTTTCAAGCTGCAGGTATCTCTGTCAGTGTTCCTAAGGTCCTCGAGAATCTCATTTATATTCTGTGTACTTGATCGACAAATAAGGGTTCACAGGTGAGTGAACTCATGGCTGGGAATATTGCAATTACATACAGACCAGAAAAGTGTGAGTAGCAGAGGTGTTTTTGGTGTGGTGCTTTTGTGTATGTATGTATTATGTATGCATGAATGTCCTTGGGTTTCTAATGTTGTGGAGATATACAAAAAATTTAGAGACCACTTTATATTTTTAAATAAATGTGTGTTTTTAAATCCTGGTTTGATCTTGGTTCTGCTGGTAGCAGGCTACGCTGAGCAACAGGTTGCTTTCAGGTTCGAGACAGCAGTACACAAGAATGAGAGGAAGCAGGTGAGACAGAGATCAACCAGAAAGCAGTCAGGTAAAGAGCGGTAGTAACATCCTAATGCCAGAGATGACCGTTAACTTATCCGAGAGTTTGTCATAAATCCATTGAAGAGTCCTTCAAAAGGAATGGGAAACATTAAGTGCAGGTGTGAGGTGCACCACTGCTAGGACAGTTCATATCAGGCTCCTAGAAGCAGGACTGAAGTCCCATAAAGCAACAAAAGAGCCCTTCAATAATGAAAAACAGAGGAGAACCAGGCTGCAGTTTGCAAATATATATTATTCACAGATGCACACCCATAAACTGAGAAATGGGTGAAACAATAAAATGTGCTGTGGTCTCTACATTTTTTGTATTTCAAGAAATTGTGCCAAGAAGGATACAAAAAAAAAATTTGTGGGGGTTGATAGTCTTGATTCAGTGATTGGGAATGCGATTTGTTTTAGCACATTAGAGTGATTTCCCCACTAAGGCAGGAATTCAATTTATATGTATTTCTTTTTCTGTATTGATTGATGTATTGACTTGCATGTATGGATCTCAAACACAGACGTTCAACCATCTTGCGCAAAGTGATATCAGATACAATGATCTAATACACAAATCAGATACATGACCAAATACAATAATGTAAAACACTCTTTAACCAAACAGCAGAAATTTGCAAACCCACTTGCTGTTTAGCTACATAGAAAATAGATTAGCAATCTCACCGTTTAAATACTCTTTTGTATTTTTTGTATTTTGTATTTGTGGCCATCTTTTCAGTTTGCTTACTGTTTGTTTTGAAATCTGCATCTGTTGACTCACTCTCTTCAAGACCTCCCTGGGGGGCTGTGATGTACGTTATCTGGTTGTTAATTGTTAGTTGTATTGAATGATCAAATCAACGCCTATTTTTTCAATAATATAGTAGAGATCATTTTTATAATTTACTAGCATTGTCATCGTACATCTCTCTCTTTCTCTTAGAGAACATCGATGGCACAGAACGATGTTGCCTTCTCCGCTCCCTTACTCTCATCCTCATTCCCCAATGCCACTGGTGGGCAGAACATATTGGGCAACGTGCCCACTGTTTTGGGGGCCCTCATCCTGGTTCTGGCCTTTCTCCTCGGCTGCCCTGGAAACCTGTTCATCATATGGAGCATCCTTGCACGTGGCCAGAAGCGATCTGTTCCCTCCCTTCTCTTTCTACATCTAGCCTGTGCTGATGGCTTCCTGATGGCACTCACACCATTTTTCGCAGTCTACCTGGCTAAGCGTTCCTGGGAGTTTGGCAACATTATGTGCAAGGGGCTATTCTACCTGTGCAGCACCAACATGTATGCTTCCATCTTCCTGATCTCACTCATGAGCCTGTATCGACTGGTGGCGGTCATGTGGCCCCAGCGTCTGAGCGCCATCACAGGCTGGAGGACTGTACTGTGGGTTTTAGCTGGAGTCTGGATGCTGGTGCTGGTCTTGTCTTCCCCTGTATTGATATTCCGACAGAGCAGTGAGACTGAAGAAAATGGAACTCGACGTACAGTTTGCACCACTAATCACACCCTTCCGCAACATGTGAGTGACATGGGTTAGTGGTGGGGCATTATAAATTATCCTCCACATGCAGTGACCATGTGATCCTCTCATTGTCTATGTGATCCGCTCACTGGCTATGTGATCCTCTCTTTTTCTATGCAATCCACTGATTGTCTATGTGATCTTCTCATTGTGTATGTGATCCTCTCATTGTGTATGTGATCCTCTCATTGTCTATGTGATCCTCTCATTGTCTATGCAATCCTCTCATTGGCTATGCGATCCTCTCATTGGCTATGTGGTCCTCTTGTTGTCTGTGTGGTCGTCTCATCATCATCTCGTCTCATTTTTGAATCTTTTACTTTGACTTACACTCCACGCATTTCTCTTGTCTTCCTACAGGTCATGATTGTATTGCGTGCTTCCCACCCTGATGCTTCTTCTTTGCAGGTTCTTTTTCACTACACCTTAGAGACACTGCTAGGATTTCTACTGCCCTATGGGGTGATCGTGACCAGCTACGTGTGTATTCTGCGACGAATACGGCAAACTAGATTCCACCGCAAGATACGCAGTGAGAGGCTAATCTTGGCAATTGTGGTGATTTTTGCAATCTTCTGGCTCCCATATCACATTATCAACGTGATGCAGGTACTCACGTGTTCAGAAGTCTCTGTTTATGTGCCAGGGTTATTCTCATAAAAACTAACGAAAGCTGAAACTATAAGAAAAAATTAACACAAACAGAAATATGAAAATGAAATTAAAAAAGTGTAACTAAACAAAAGCTACAAACATTGTTTTCAAAACATACTTTCCATTACTATTTTTAATACTACTTAGCTAAAGTATTGGTTTTATTATCTTTAATTACCATTAATAATGCTTGGAGCATGCTTTTCTCATTTTAAGAATTTTAGTACATTATGTGCACTGTGTATTTCTCAGTGTAGCTACTCAGATCCAGTGTTCCACTATTGCACTGACCAGTTATTTTCTTGCAGATAGTAGCCGTGTTCTGTCCCACTTCTTCCCCCCTAAAAGCATGGTATGGCATTTTTGCACATTTTTTATGCACATTGTTATTAATGCTTGAATAAAGTTTTAAATGAGGACAAGTGGATGCTATTCAAATTCATCAAAGGTATATATCTTTCCAGCAGGGACTGGTCTCTACTTTGAAGACCATTGTTGTAACTATAGGCATAATTATAATTATAGTAATGATGGTAATTAGGATTCTAATTACAAATACAGGTTGGATGACATTTGGCAGTCAAGCCGCACAGTGACGTCCGCCCTGGCCTTCATCAGCAGCTGTGTCAACCCCGTGCTCTACTTCATTGCCGGGAAGGCCTACATCCAGAAGGCAGGCTTGGCTTTTATGGTGTGGCTGTTTGAGAGCACCGATTTGAGCATCAAGAGAGGTCCCAAAATCAGCCAGAACACCCAGGAACAGGGGAGAGACGGGCAAAGTCTCAAGGAGGTAGAGTGCTCGGTCAATACAAATGTGATGGTAAATCAATAGCTGAAATACCCCATGTGATGATACTTAATAGTTTCTTAAAAGATTGTTTTTTCTTTTCCATAGCCTCTTATCAGTTTTCAGTGGCCTACTCACCACAATGCAGGGCTAACGGCAATCTGGTCTGAAACATGTGTACCACTGAATTGAATTTTGGTTCTTTTAAATAACATGTTGATGATTTGCACCTATTTTTCACCACAGCCTGATATATTGTAAATTCCATAGCTCAAAGTGGAACAGATTATCAGGAGGCTTGTTTGCCTAAACAGAAAGAATGTCAGTGCTAATTAGGGACTGTAAGATGCTCACTAATGGACTGCACACAGGAACAGGACTTACTATGGGATTTGGCCAGAAAGCTGGCTTGTCCATATTAGCCACAGATACGCCAAGCAAAGTCAGTATTAGCAAGTTGTGGGGCTCGAAGTAAAACGCCCATTTTGAGATGATGAATTATCCATTGGAGGTGAAATAGAGATTAAAAGTCTACCGGAGACCTAGTGTGCAAGGTCAGACTCTGCCAAGTCTAACCCAGTGGAAACCAAGTGGTTAAGGGTTAATTTTTTAGTTATTTAATGCATTTTTTAGTTTTATTGTAAAAGGGCAAGGAATCATTGCTTATATCAAAGTCAGTCAGTGGAAAGTCCCAGAAAACACAGAAGTACAATTATGTGTATGATGGAATAATATATTTTTTTATTCTAAAATAAACATGAAAATGAATGTAAAAGCTGAATTCTGTCAAATAAAGAATATATACATATTAAAATCATAACATCTTAAATGTTTCATACTGTTTGATCTTTTAAGTGAAATTAAGTAAACAAGAGAAGAAGAATGACTCATGATTAAATGGCTCAAGCAGGAGAAAAGCAAGCCTATTTTTACACACAGATTGGATACTATGACCGAATGGCTATATGTAGATAAATATATGCCAGTTCCTCTTTGGGTTTGTTGAGTTTTTGTTAATTTTTCAGCGCATGTGCTTTGGTAAGTTCCAGTTATTTCTGCTGCTGCATTCAAGCATCACAGTCTTCATACGTTACTTCTTCTCGCTTTTCAGCGGGGTTGTTGCATATTCCAGTGCTCAGTTCTGAAGTGACTTACTCCTTTTGATCGTTTTCCTCCTTTCCCGGATTGTGCCCCATTCTCAGAGATTCCCCATTCTGTTGGCCAGCATTGCCCCCCCTGTCCCCCTGACTGTCACCCCTCCTGCTCTGCGATTCTGAGTTAGTTCCCTCCAGCAAGCGGGCGACGCAGCCGAGCCCCGAGGTTCCGGACAGGGCGGAACCGGTGCAGGCGTACAGCAGAGGGTTTATGGAGCTGCTGAGGAAGGCCAGCGCGATGACCATGGGCCGGATCTTCTGGCAAGCATTCAGCAGCTTCTCCCCTTTTTCACCGGCCAGGATCGCGCTTATCTGCAGCAGGTTGACCAGGTGGTAGGGCACCCAGAGTAGGATGAAGCTGGCCATGATGAGCACGATCAGGCGGCCCGTCCTGCGACGGGAGCGGCGGCGCCACCGGACCTGGGCGGCCTCCAGCGTGGAGGAGATCCTGCAGTAGCAGAGAGCCAGCATGATGAAGGGCAAGATGAAGGCCGCCACCAGCTCCAGGCAGTAGTGAAACACCTCATGTCCTGCACTGGGGTAATTAGGCCTGCAATAACTATTTGGATCCACGTGCTTGTAGACGGCCACTGGAATGGACAGCGCCAAGGCCAGTGACCAGATAGCGCCGACGGCGGGCCTGAGGCGAGACTTGGTGCGGACACGCTGAGACAGGAAGGGCCGGGAGACACCCAGAAGGCGGTCACCGGCCATCAGGGTGATCAGGTAGACGCTGACGTACATGTTGACGCCGCATCCGTAGTGTAGCAAGCGGCAGGCAGTGTCCCCGAACTCCCAAACCCCAGCGGCCGCCAGCTGCCGCAGAAAGAAGGGCGCGGTCAACAGCACCAGACAGTCGGCCGCGGCCAGCTGAAGGATCAACAAGACGGTGACGGAGCGCCGGCGCAGGCGGAACCAGACGGTCCAGACCACGAACAGGTTCCCAGGTAGACCCACTACCAAGGCAACCACCAGCAGGGTAATACCAACAGCTGGAGACGCACGGCCTGACGAAGAAGTCGAGTTTGAAACTGGGCCAAAAGAAAAAGTAGGTGTAGGGGGAGTTAATCCGATCATTATGGCATCGGGATTCTGTAACGGAAAAGAGAACACTGAATTGAAATGGCAAATTCTTTTCACTCCAGTATTATTTCCTGTTCTGAGTGCTGTGAAAGAAGAATACAAACCACAAGCCAGTCATTATCTCCCTCGCAAAAATATCAAATAGTTATTTTAAGGGAGAATGTACAGCAAGTTAATTAGTATTTCCCAGTGAAACATGCATCGACAAAACAGAGACAGGAGTTTCGTAACAATATCTGAGTAAATCAAGAAGAACTGGTTTTGCAGTAAAAAGCAACCCCACGTATCTTCCTTCAGTTTTATATGGACCGATTTTACTTTTTGTTATGCCTTCTGTTTACCATTTCTGAGACCTGGGGAGGGTATGGCTGGTTTAGGGAAGGGCTGTGGTCCAGGACTCTCTGCTCCTCTGTGACAAACCGCTAAGCAGAAAAAGACTCCGTTTGTGAGTAAATGACACCAGGAGAAATGGCTTTAAGGCAGTTTGCTCCCATTATGACGAGCAAACAAAACAGTCAATCGCTCAGCTCGCCTATTTGCTCACATCCCAGTAGTGCCAATCTGTTCCATCATCCAGTCCCCATGCCTGGTAAATCTCTCTGTATTACATACTTTCCCTGCATAACCTCAGTCTCCTATTGGGCTGCTCTTGCTTCTTCCCAGCAGACCTTCCGGCATGTGCAAACTCCCGTGAGGTAACAAAATGTTGCACACCGCGCTCTCCTTGCCTTTACCAACCCGTTGTCGGTTCCATCTAGAATTGAGTATTACTCACGTCTTCTGTCATTCTTCTACAGCTTCGCTGTCACCCCTTAACTGTAAAAAATTTGAAAGAGTGTACAAATGGTAACTTAACTTAACAAGCGCTTCATGTACTACAGCTAATTACTGCAGCTATCTTCTGACCTTGTGTAGTTTGCACCCGCTGTGACATTAATGTCATAAGATAACGCCGTGTATTCAGGAAAAGCTCTTTCTGTGACCACACAGTTCTTCTCCCCCCTGTAAGAATGTAGCGGCAATATGTCCCGAGAACAGTCACACACCTACCACATTAACAGCCACATTTAGTAGGCTACAGTGCATAATTGACTAGTCTACTGTTACTGTTAATTCTTTCCCTTCCAGATATATACACATAAATATAAAGAAAAAACACTGTCAGACAGATACCTGCAGCAGAGTTTCTTAGTCTTCATTTAGTTAGTTCCCCCTTTGCCGATAATGATGGCGCACAGCGGCGTGGACAAACTCACCGGCAAACGTCAGTCTCGGTGGATGCCTCACATCCTTCATTGCCGGGAACGTCTGCTCTGTTGTTGGAAACGGGATGGGCAATAAAATAAATCCAGCTGGGTCTTGCTACATTGGCAGTGTGTTCATTGCAAAGATGACGTTGGGTGTGATGAAACCAGCAAGCGGAACTCGGGGTTTCACCCATGAAACGTTCATCAAGGACAGCTCACCACAACAAAACTCAAAAGGCATTGATCATATGATATCTGGATTGGTGTTCTGTCAAGAGCTCAATATACACAATAACGATAACAACGACAACAATGATAATAATGATAATGGTTCATAAGCAAAAATAGATAAAAAATTGATTTAAAATATATCTTCAAATAAGGAATATCTTAAAAATGCAAAATGTCAACAACTGCAGTTATTCGGTGCATTAGAAAGCTATAAACAACCGCATACTGTTACAGTGAGTTATAACTGTGATAACAGATAGCTGTTGACAGGACAGCTGTGATTATAGACAATAACAATGGTAACCATCTAAAGACAAATATGTAAAATATATAATTGGAGACAAGCAGATTACTAATGAATCCAGCAGATCGGTTAATGAAAGCTAAAGATAATTACAGAAATATGCATAGGGGTACAAGCACCAATTCAGTTTTTTGTTTCTAACTTCTATGGGCTCTGATGTAAGCGAACATGCAGTCATCGAACACGGGTGCATGGAGAACTGGATGGATGGTTAGATTTCAGTGTGTGTGTGTGTGTGTGTGTGTGTGTATATGATTCAAAGGGAAGGTTGCTACATATTTGACTGTGGCCACCCCTGTTTCCTGACTTTGGTAACCTCAACTTCCTCTAAGCAATGAGACAGGAAGAGGCGGAGAGGGGAGACAGTACACTGGGTTGCAGATGTCAAGCCATCAGAGGAACCCACAGACTCATAATGGTGAGCAGGAAAACAGCAGAATACTGAGAACATCTTTCCAGACAAGTGGCTAAGACAGGTAGGTTCCAAAAAAATATCCACGTATTCTGCCTGAATGTCTAGTTGACCGCGCTGACTGCACCTAGCAGTATCCAAATATAGCTGCTAAACTTAGCATTTGCCAGCAGAGTTTTGCAAGATTCTATAGTACAGGGTATGACATTAGTGTCCTGTAATTGGCTGAGGTTAATACACAGCAGTGCATGTTCAGTCGTGAAATTACCGGCAATGTTCAGCACAATTCTGTCACCAACACCAAGATTCAGTTAATTAATACTCTTCTTGTTCATGATAAATGATTTATTTTCCTTTGTGAGATACCTGCATCAATGTCTGGAGAAAATGACCTAAACAGAGTGAGAGCCCGGAGTCAGGTCTTCCTACAGGCCTAACAAAGGCCAACACTTCTCTTGCACCTTTTGGACCATGATGGCAACAAGTTAAATCTACATTTCAGTTTGCACAGGACACTGATTATCAAGCAATTCCAAATATTCTGCTTTCTGAAGGATTACTTAGGTTATAAATTACACTGAGATTAATACATGATAATAATACAGATCATGCAACTGAGATTAATACATAATGATACAGACCATCCGTTTGCCCATATTTTCGAATCACACTGTGTTTATGGCCTGTTCTCAGCAGTCAGCACTCATATGCCACACATTAATGTGTTTATCAGACAGAAGCAGGAAGCAGAGGTAGATAAATATCTATGAGGTACATTTATTTTTAAAGAATTTAATTAATATTTTATTTCATGTAAATGCAAATTTCTGCATATTCTTGTTGCATAAAACCATGCAAAATAAAAATTTCTTTTAAGATGACAACTTGCAAGGACCACAAACTGAACCTTGGTCTGAGATGAAAGATAATTTCTTACTTTTTTTGACTTACTTCTGCTTACTCTACATGTGGGTTTTAACCTCAATTAAGTAGCAAACAAAAGAGTAAAATGCATATTAGGGCTGTGTAGAGTCACCCAGTTCTGCATCTCCATGTCCACATGGTCCAGTGTTGACAGGTGGAGTGCATGTGCTGTTGAAGCTCACAAGTTATTGCAGTTTTGATGACTCTACACAAGCAAATTTGCTGTCAAATTGGCTACAGTGTACTTTAAGTTCTTTCTCACCACAATAACACCTACTCTTTCAGTTCTTATTTTCATTTGTGTTTTAATTGCCTTTGAATGATTCCAAAATCATGATTCTGGGAGACGTTTTACTATAACGTAGAAGTTAAACAGTAAAGAAAAGTGTGAATATAACAAATCTGCATTGATAACAAGATTTACACAAATGCATATCATGCTCTCTATTTCCATACTGTTAGAAAAAAACAGTGGTTCATTATATTAATGGTTCAGTGCACATACAGCTACATAGTTCAGATTATGTCCCCTGCTTTTAGCCAGAAGTGTGTTTTTTTAATTACTAGGAAAAATAACAGTATATTATAGTTGCAACACAGAGATGTTTATGTAGTGCATACATGCACCACTGACATATATGCAACATTGTGATTTTAATACTATGATATTGCAGAGTTGAATGTATAACACCAGTTCAACAAGAAAAATATATGGATTGCAAAACAATGTGTAATCTCTGAAAGATTTTGCAACAGTGTGTGCCTCAGTCCAAGCACATGAGCACACCATACATTGAGTACCAGCATAAGATTACTACACAATAACTGGCAAGGATTTGAAAGTCTGTGCAATCGCACATATTGTACTAAGGAAACCTTTTGGTTGTTTACTCTTCTTTTTTCATTTTTTTCACACTGTTCCATGTGACAGTGCAGTCTGTTAGCGCTTCTTTTCATGCCTTTTACTTAGAATTTGGCTTGTTGTCAAACTCATTTAGTATTTCCTGTTTCATCTCTCTCACTACTAGACCCAAAGGAAACCTCCAGTGCGGAAGAAAGAAAATCATCTGAACTTCCACAGCTAGAATGATGAATGTGACCACATCCAGTTCCTCACTGCCTGTGAGCCATCAAGTTGGGATCGGGCTGCTGTCAGTAGCCTTTGTCGTGGGCATTCCTGGGAACTTGTTTGTGGTCTGGACAATTGTATTCCGTGTGGCACGCCGCTCACTCACCTGCCTACTGGTGCTCAACCTGGCAGTGGCTGACGCCCTGGTGTTGCTCAGTGCCCCGTTCTTCCTCCACTTTCTGGCCGCGGGGCGCGGCTGGCTGTTCGGGGGAGGGCTGTGCAAGACTGTGCACTACCTATGCTGTGTGAACATGTACGCCTCCATCTACCTGATCTGCCTGATGAGTCTGGACCGCTGGCTGGCTGCGATGCGACCTTTCCTCTCTCAGCGGCTGCGCACCAAACGCACACTCTTGGCTGTCCTCCTGGGACTGTGGACCTTGGCCTTTCTCTTCGCCTTGCCTATGCCCTTCTACCGTAGGTATGTGAATGTGCCGGCGGTGGGGGTGATACTTTTGGAAGACTAAATATGGAATCAGAAATGTCTAAATCAGAGGTGACCAGTCATATCCAGAAAGGGCTATTTTTCGCTGCAACTCCCTAAATAGATTACTAAGTAGAGGACTGATTGGCTGAAGGATCCTCACACCTGGGTTTGAACAGCTGACCCACAGGTTATCCCAAAAACCTGCACACACCGGGCCTTTGTGGATAATATTGGCCGCCCCTGGTCAAAATGATCAGAAGATTCCAAGCAAAATGCTACTTAACCTAGAGGCAATAAGGCTCCGTGACATTCACTTTGCATTTTAATCTGAGTGTGACCAATAGCATGACCAAAGAGAAGAGATTTTAACCAATTTGATATTTAAGATTTTTGGTACAGAAACGTCTTTATTTCTATTATCCCTGTTGATGAAATTCCAAATGTTATGTGAATGATACTTTCATTAAAATGCTGAAGTAGCACTGTAATATATGGAAGTTAAAGGTATAGCAGCTATATATATATGGTTCATGGTCCTTCAGCAGTTGTAGGGGAAGAATCCATGTTTATGGCTATATGCTGAGTCCTTAAAAGAGAATGGAGAATATACATCAGGGTTTCCCAACCCACCAGCAATAATGTGGACAGTCTAGCAGGGAGCTGGGAGGGTGCGAAAACCAGGATCAGCTGGGGGGCCCAGAGGAGCGAGTGGGGAAACAATGTATCACAGGACTGGAATGTCGATGATCTTGAGGCCTTAGAGCGTCACTAAGAGAGCAAAAGAGAGCAGATGGTATAGCTTGAAAAATCTCCCAGATTGGGTTGGGAAACAACCCGATGGTGCAAGGAGGGAAAAGGAGAGCAGACGACGTGCTTGAAAAATGTTATACCCTCTCTATTCTGATTACAGTAACCTCCAGATAAAAATGCCGAAAAATATCTCCATCTACATATGCATGCCGTATCACTGGAAAAGCGTGAATCATGAGGTCTTCCAGTACCTGTGGGAGACGCTGCTTGGCTTCCTGCTACCCTTCTGCCTCATCGTGGGCTGTTACGTCTCCATTATCTGCCGCCTGCGCAGTGCCACGTTCCAGCGCAGGGGCCGAGGTAGCCGCCTCATCCTCATCATCATTAGTGCCTTTGCACTCTTTTGGGCTCCATATCACCTCATCAATATTGTACAGGTACGCGACCACCTTATCGTTCGGACACTCGGTCACTTCGCGATCCTCTTACAGACACACGACTCCCTCTGAATACTGAACAGGGCGGCTGTTTTATTCACAATCTGGACACGGATGGTTATTGTTTTGTACAGCAGCTCCTTCCCTTTCACACATTTTACATGTGTTGTTTTGGTCATTAGTGAGTTGAGAATATAAACGAAAATATATTTGGAGATTTCTGAAAGATCGGAGACACTCGCAGACGATACCGGTGGTGGTCCTAGACCATTTCAACTGAGGAGGGTGTGGGGGGCAGACTGGGGTCAGTTATTCTGTTATTGGGGGAAAGATGCATTTAATCTTAATGTCCGCCAACTATTACTTACACTAGATTGCCGGCATTAAGAAGCCAAGTTTTAAATGTTTTGCAGATACATTCCACAGTTCTTACAAACATGTAACTTGACATGTAAACTGCCTGTTTCCAGCACACAAAACTTTATCCCATATATAGGCTATGCATGCATGCAAATAGTTATATAACTGAATGAATGAATAAATATACAATAATAATACACCTATTTACTTTGTTACAAAACTGGCTCCAGCCTGCCTGCCCCTCAGTTGAAATAAACATTATAAAAACACACTTTGTACATAAAAGATGACATCTCATTATTATTAAACAGGCACAATATTACCTATGTCCTCTTTCTTCATCTTACTTCTCCCCTTCTTTCATTTCCTCACAAAAAATTCTTTCCTTCTCCCCTTTCCCGTTTTTGCCTCCCAATGTCTTCCCCCATTCCCTCCCTCTCCAGGTGGCAGGAAAGCTGCAGGATTTGCCCTCCATAAAGGCCTTTGCGGCGGCAGCCCGGCCCAATGTCACAGCCTTTGCCTTTCTCAGCAGCAGTGTGAACCCCATCCTCTACGTCTTTGCTGGCAGCTCATACATCCGCAACGCAGGACTAGGTTTCATGGCCAAGCTGTTCGAAGGCACCAACTCAGAGGGCAGTGGCTCCTTTAGCCGTAGCACGCGCTCCAGCCGCAGTGGATCCTCTACTGAGATCACTGCCTTGCGCAAGCTGTCTCTCCGATTTGGTTTTAAGACTGGAAGGGACGAGTGGGCGGAGCCCCATGTGCAAACCGACCCTCGCCGGAAGGCAGAGACAGACAACAACGTGGGGCTGAAGACAATGCCCACGATGGATGAAATCTAAGATTTTTTTTGTCCCTGTTTTAATGTAAACATTCATGCGACTTGTATGACAAAGTTTATCTTTATTGCAGAAAAGTATTTATTTGTGGTACAGCGTTTAGAAAAAAATGCCGCTTCTTAGAATTCTAAAATGTATTTTTGTATATCTCAGTGTATTTTTATATGGAATTTTCCCAACATTTAATTTTCATTAAAATATATACTTAAAAAATATCAAAACTTTGTGTGAGTACAGCTTTTGTGACCTAAATTTCGTTTAGTTTCTTTCAAATAATGAGGGAAAAACCTGTGTCACCTCTGGAATTGAGCTGTGTGACTTATAGAATCTCGCTTTTATCTTTTACTTCCCATGCCGGGGGTGCATAAGTTGGCTGAGGGGAGGCTGGGTACTGGGTACTGGGTACTGTTAGGATCTACCTCTGCCAGTACTGTCATGTTCCCATTTGGCCAGTAGATGTCGCTGGTCAAAAGAGAACATGGCGTTCCATCCTTGCAGGGGTGATAAACTCATACTAAATAAGGTTGCTAATAATTCTGGAGTTGACTGTTTAAGCTTCTATAATAAGAATTATCTGTTTTGTGCAAACAAAAAAAGCAGAACTAAATGAATGTTTCGTAGCTCCACTTCTCGTGGGAGGTGGCTGGGGAGGTTGTGATAAATGGCAGAAAATGGATGGATGGATAGATGGATGAAGAAGTGTGCTAAACAAAGATGATTTGATATAATTTGACATTTTATTTTATAGATTAATAGTTATATTTTGAAATCAGTCAATCGCCGAACACACATTATGAACAAGATGCCAGTTCACATAAACTTCATGTTTTTGGACTGCAGGAGGAAATTTACATTTCATTTATCTACCAGACACTTTTATCCAAAGAGACATACTTTTTTGAGAAAGCAGGGTCAGGCTGCTCCTGGACCACTTAGGATTGAGGACCTTAAACACCCTGCAGACCCTAGGACTTGATCCTGACCATCCAGTTACAGATCGATACCATGTCCTAATGCACAAACCACACAGGGACTGAACCTGGGATGAGTGAGAATGATGACTTAGTTCATTACCCTCTGAACTAACTTGTCAGCCTGTATAACAAAACGAACACATCCCAATGTACTGAATAAAGCTTTTTTTTTAATTGTTCTGTATTTCAACATAATGTAGCACATCCTCCTACAACATCCGAATAAGATCTCCACACAAGCATAATATTTCTAAAATTAAAAAACAGACAAGGAATATAGCATGAGAGCATGTATGTAGCCTGCTATTTTTTCGCCCCCCCAGGCAGTTGTAACACGCCAGCAGCGAGGTCAGCATATGGGTGTGGCAGTTTGCCGAGGTTGTCCCAGCGTCCTGTGGGGGGGTCATAGCGATGCACCCAAGGTGTGTCCCGGGCAGTGTCAACAGAGGAACCACCCAGTACATACATTACTCCATCCAGAAGCACGGCAGCAGGGAAAAGGTGGGGACCAGGCAAGCGGGGAATTGCCACCCAAGTGTCGAGGGTGGGGTCATAAGCCTCGCACTCTAGCTGATCTCCAAATCCTGCCCATAAGGGCTGCAACCCACCAACCACCAGCAGCTTCCCCCGAAGCGCCAGCATAGCGTGCCCCGCACGGCCCACCCCCGCCACCATAGGGGCGCGGCTGGAGCAGCCATGAGATGGGTCATAGTGCCACAGATAAGGCAGGCAGCCCCAGCGGCTGTCGCACCCCCCCGAGATGAAGATCTCCCCACCCGATACCGCAGCGGCATGTCCGCACAGAGCCCGGTCCAGAGGCTGAGCCAGCCTGCAAGAGAGCAGAGTGCTGGTCACGATGGAGGGAAGAGAAAGGGACAGAAGGCAACAGTGACGGTGAAGTGAAGCACGCGGGATGCTGGAGAAAAGGAGGTGAACAGCCAAGGCCGGGGGGGGAGACGCACATCAGACAGGGGTAAGAGATATGGAGGGACAGAGATCCAGATGAATGGGACTGGGAGATGCAAAATAATGAAAGGGACAACACACAGGACAGAAAAAGCCCGGAGAAAGGGAAAAAATGAAGAGAGAAGTAGGAAACAGAAGTGAGAAGGGTGATATAGAAGAGAAACATTAAACAAAAATGGAAGCGAGAACATATACTGCTTTATTAGCTACTACAACAGATAGGATACATGGCCTAAATCAGGGCAGTTCAAATCCCGGACCACAGCCCAGTCGTCCTTTACCTATGAGCTGGGTGTGAAGCCACTGTGGCCAGTCAGAATCAGTAATTATTAAGCTATCTACTCGGGAAAACTGAAAACCAGATCTGGATTTGAAATTGAGGTCTAGATTTGAGGAGCCCTGGCCTAAAAGGTTGCAGGGTATGTTATAGCTTGTTATCTGTCTGATAGAGGTTCATGTCAGCCGGTCCCTGATTTCCATTACTGTACATAAGAATGTGTTTTTATGCTGTTTACAAGCCTTCAGACAAGGGCTTATTGTTTAAACTCTTTATAAATCAGAATCTATCCCTGTTTTCTCATGTTTCAGACACTATAGCTGTAACTGTAACTGTCTGCATTCAGCATATGGCTTTCAGAACAGGGGGGTATTTCCCAATATGGGATTTAAAACAAATTCTCACATATTCATCAAAAAAGGGTGGCATGGTGGCACAGTGGTTAGTTCTGTTGCTTGACACCTCTGGGGCCAGGGTTTGAGTCTCTGCCGCACATGAGCTTTTGTGTGCCATGGGGTTTCCTCCAGGAACTCAGATTGTCACCTCACAGTCCAAAAATATGCTGAGGTAAACTAGAATTACCAAATTTGCCATGGGGGTGAATGGTTTGTGAGTGTGAACTGCGATGTTGGCACCCCATCCTAGGTTGGTCTCTACCTCAGAACCTCCTGCAACCCTGAATAGGAGAAGTTGCTTCAGAAAACAGATGGATTTATTGGAAAGGCTACCTCCAGGTGTTGTCTTCAGGTGTGTAGAATTCCACAGTGTTCAGGTATTGGGTGTCGTCATGGTTCCCCCCAAACACATACACCTTCCCTGCAAGGCACGCTGTGGCAAAGTAGTCCCTTGGAGAGTGCATGTCAGCAACCCTATCCCAGTGGTCCTGTGCTGGATCATACCTGCAGGACAAGGATGCTAGCCAAGGCCAAGAATCAAATTCTCATAACCTACACATGCATACACAAAGAATAATGTATCTGTGATCTACAATTGCTACAAATAGTAATGATTTATATAACAGTAATAATATAACACAAATATTTTCTGCACTAGACAAGTAGCCACAGATAAAATAGAAAAAAGAGAAACTGGTTCTTTTTAGATAAGGGCGCATACTTTTGGCAGACTTATTCAACTTGTATGCAGAGCACATAATGAGAGAGGCTGGACTGGAAGAAAACAACCAGGGAGATTTGTGGAGTAAACATCCATGACCTTTAATATGCAGTTAATATGAGACATATCAGAAAATAAAAAATGTTAAAGAACGGGACAAAAATATCTCACTATGTGACAAAAATGTGAAAGATGCACAGGCTATGATGCCCATGCTATTGGTAGCTAATTTTCATGTTGATTATGAAATGCTGACGATATTGAGGTCATAGGTAGCTCTGGCCCTTTTGAAACGATTACCGATAACAAAGCACCTCACAGACTGGCTTTTGTTGGAGTTACGATGAATATATAAATCGTCAAAATCTCAAAGAAAAAAGATCAGAATTGTTCAGCACGGTGTAGTTTCAGTGAATTTTTATCGATATCAAAGCCGGGCAATGAAGGAACTAGATGGATATGGCTGGCAAAGAGGCACAGTGGAGATGAGTACAAACAAATACTCCTAGAGGGGCATGATTTCTGGAAATACAGGGGTTACGGGCATGGGTCCTTGGTCAGTGAGGAAGCAGCAGTCCCCTCAGGGTGGTCGTCCACTGGGTTGTCTCTTATTGAGGGCAGAGAAAGCATAAGCAATTTACCTATTGCTTTTCTAGTGACCTTCACACATCATCCCATTGCAGGCCTTAGGCCAAAGGAGGCAATCTTGAGCTCTGTTGAGTGCAGTTGGCATTTGTCAGCTATGTTCTGGTAGCATTCCTTGAAGGTGATGTATCTAGACACAATAATTATTACCTGCCTACACGGTGCTGATCAGCTATTTTTTTATGTGCAGCAAACTGTGCCTCACCACGCAGCTCCTTATAATTACTCCCCAGGACCCTGGCCCGTCAAGCAGGATGCATAAAAATGAGAGGGGGATGGTCCAGGGCATCTGTTGAAGAGGTGCATAGCCTGCAATGAGGGTGAAGGGCTGTTCAAGGAGTATCTACCTCAACTCATGGATGGCCAATTTGATGGCCAGGGTCTCTCACTTCCAGGCATTGTCCCATCGCTTAGCAGGGGTGTGCTCATGAGAGATTCAGCACTGTGCATTTCATCTGTTCTCAAAAAATTACTGATATCTTGTTGGATAGCTAGATAAACTCTGCTTCGGTTTCTAAACCTCTGTTTAAAGGCACCTCAGCCGTTCTATGTATTCATTACATTTCTCCATCAGCTCAGTTAACTTGATTTGTTTAATTTAAATGGGGTAGTGATTAGCTAAACAAGGTTGGATAGTAGTTGAGTAAAAAAAGAAAAATGCGTATTGGATGGTTGCTGCAAATGCTGTGGGGATTCTTGAAATGGCTCAGCTGACACATGTCGACAGAAATAATATCGTAGGTTTACACATTTATCGTATTCTGTGACCGTCTAAAGCTATTTTGAACAATACTGTGTATGTCAGAGTTTAATTCAGTTGAATTCAATTTTGTTTATATAGCACATTTTACATTGCCGCTAAGCGCTTTACTCCTTAGAAGGAAGAAATCTTGAAAGGAACCATACTCAGAGGGGGAGTCTATTCTCCAGGGGGTGGCAGGGGAGGTCAAATGAATAAAATGACAAAATTCTAATTTACACAAAATTTTAAGATTCAAGTCTAAATGCGGAGTGAAGGCTAGTGAATGGAGGTATGGGTGAGTACTGCTTCTGTTGGCGGGAAGAACAGTGGAACAGCAGCAGGGAAGGAAGGAGAGATGTCATATGGACAAGGGCTGGCAGGCCGGATGGATGTCACAGGTAGGGCAGGCGTTGCAGGCAGCAGGGTAGGCTGAATCCAGGCCGCACACTCCAGTAGGGGTAGGGGAAATTACCTAAAGTAGGCTCGACTAGAGGCAGCGCAAACAATTAGTAGGTAAGTGCAATATGTAAGAGCCGGCAGATATGGCTATAGCAGCATATGTAGGAGGGAGAGGCAAGTAGGAACGCAAGCATGTGGAGTTACTGAACATCAGGACTCCAATTCAAAGACAATAGCACTGACTCCCAATGTTCCTAATCACTGATCTTCTCTAAGTAGTGAGTGTTGGGCGAGATGGGCAGCTTGAAGTTGCTGTAGAGGACTGTTTGGTGTCCTCAGTCCACTGGGCGTTTTTGAACTAGTTCTTCCAGGTCAGAAAGATCAAAGAGAGGGGGTGGCAAGAGAGAAGTAGTTGGGGACAAAGTAACATTTGTATTTGGCCAGTCCTTGAATGGCCTACGCTTGCATCATGGTGATGGGGGAAGACACAGTCCAGATGGCTTTTACCTTTCTTTCAGAGCAGGTCCTATCGAATAAGGCACTCAAGATAGTAAGCCTCAGCTAGCTCCAGGTAGCACTGGGGGTGTGGTTGTAAGCTCTGCCTGCCAGAGGCAAATGAGATGCTCTGTCCAGCTCAGTATAAATGACAACATTACATATGTAGGTCACCGCATACATTAAATGAGAACAAAGTGCAAGATCCACCAGTTTCCGGATGGAGGGCCCCTGGGTGTACTGAAGGCTGTTTTTCCCTTTGAAATGCAACTGAGGCATTCCTAATGTGGTTGATACTAGGGATGCTCATTTCGGTTAATTTTCTTAACCGACAATCGCCGTTCGTTAACCGAACATTAATCGTTAATTAATCCTCTGGAGCCTAGTACTGTATGTCGTCGACGACATAGAGTATTTTTCGCGTCTGTTTCAGTTTATATCTCGCTGAAATCTTAATGTAGAATCATGCAAAAAACGCTGACTAAA
>JABFDZ020000016.1:14206732-14252386 GCA_019775955.2 Pollimyrus isidori
AGTTTGGAGTTCAGGAGATTGTCTTGACCAGGACCACACCCCTAAATGCATTGAAGCAACTGCCATGTGATTGGTTGGTTAGATAATTACATTAATGGGAAATTGAACAGGTGTTCTTAATAATCCTTTATGTGAGTATATATGCACATGCCTGTGCTGGAGTTTAGTTTATATAGCCCTGCCTCCTAGTATTTTGAGTCTCTTTTCTTTCAATGTAGACCAGTGTATATTTTTTAACGTACTAGCCCAGTGAAGCTGACAGTATAACTATGCTTAAGTATCTGTTTTATTTATATACCGTTTTGGTGAAAAAAGGTGGAACTGAAAACTTTATTTCAGGCCATCGCAATTGTTGTTCGGTAGTTGTTATACCCGTCTCAGCGCATGACTTGATCAGCTCAGTGACTAAGTGTTACAAAATTAGACCAGTTTAAATTAGCTACAACATGGATATGTGCACCCTTTCTCTTTCATCTTACAAGCAGTCCCTTTTACTATTCGCTGTTTTTGTATAAGTAAAAATGTCATCCCTCCACACTCGCTTTGTTTTCTCTTCCTTACCTTCCAGCTCACCAGCCCGTGTAGAACCAGAAATTTTCAGAGCAGAATCCAGGCGCAGTGCTTGTCCATGTCACCTTGTGCGGCACTACCATGCTAATTATAGCTGCTACCAAGATATGTTGGCCCAGGCCCAGTCATACTTACCCAAGGATAACACACCTCTTTTTATCCTACCTACCGAACAGATTTGGTACTGACTGACACAAAGTAAATCCAGAACCTCAGCCATATCATGTGGCACAATTAGTGTGGACCAATGGGAAGAGTTTTATGTTTGAGAATTATTGATGCTAGGACCCGATTTTTACTGAAAACCTGTGGTTAGATTTGAAGCACGAAACCCACAAATGTAATCCTAAGATATTACAATGTTCTGCGTCATGGAGTTGTTCAAGAATGTTCAGTGTTGTTCTTCTCAGGGGGATGTGAATATTATACACATGGGTGCCAATGATTCTGAAAAGAAAATAATTGTACCACTCAGTCCAATGCAAAACACTTGAGTAATCACTGTTATTGTTTTATGCAGTAATTTTTCCTCATTTTTAAGAAGGATGTGAATAATTTTTGAACTGGCTGCATATGTACCCTCAAATAAGGTAAACAGCCATACCAAAATATTAATATTAAGGACCCAATAAAAAGTAGGGCCACCATCTCTCTTTAGAACAATTTCAGTCCTTCTTGGATTCTTCTTTTGTACGCATTCTCCTTCTGTTGTGCATTCTGATGTTTTTAGTCACAAGTACACTCCTGTAAATCTCTACTGACATCATAATTGTTTACATGACAAGATTCCTCTACACTATCTTTATTTTAACATATTTTAACATGTGGAATTATATATTTTTGTGCAGAATATTTTGGAATTCAAATGTTTGATAACACTGTGACCTCACAGTCCGATGAGAGTCCATCACGCTGCGGCTGAAAAGAAACACTTGCGGATGCATCCATTGCCTGTGTGGAAAGCAGCACTATTAACACTGCCGCCGCCATCTAGGTTATCCCTTAATAAACCTGATCCCTTATGCAGAATTTTTCAGTATCTTTGTCTCCTGTGCCTGCTTGCCCACCGCACCAGTGAATGTCTCTCCATCAGGCACCACGGTGACAGCATCATGGGAGGAAGGTGCATTATGGGAAAAATATATACAGTTCCTATAAGGTGGTTAGTCTCTAAGGCAGTCCACAGCTCACCCACCCTTTCACTATCTGCTTTCTCCCTAGTGCAAGCTTTAAGTTGTACTAGGTAAGACAATTTTTGCCCTAATTGTGCTTCATTATACAGAAACCATGCTGATTGCCCTCTTCTGGTATATCGTGGCTCCCCTTTGGATTGTCACATTACATGCACTCATTGGCCACTTTATTGAGAACATCTGTACCCCTGCTCGTTGAAGCAAATATCTAAATAGCCAATTATGGGGTTCAATGTATAAAATCAGTTACTGGTCAGATCAAACATCAGAATGGGGCGAAATGTGATATAACTGACTTTGACTGTGGCATGAATGCTGATGTCAGATGGGACGGTTTTGTCACATCCTGCCAGCCACGTCCGCCTCACCCACCTGTCTCCTTCCTTGCGTAGCTCTATATGTGCCCTGCCTTCCTCTGCTCCTCCCGTTTTGACCCCTTGTAATCTGGTGTATTTCCTGTTTTATGCTCTGTGAGTTTAATAAAACCCCTTTTGTTTGGCAACCACACCTGTCCTTGAGTCCTTGAGTCCCGCCCGACATGACAGAATGACCGGACTCCACAAAATAGCCAGCGGCTATTCCTGGAAGCCTTTCATGTTACGCATTTCTACCTGCAGAATTTCCTCTACACCTGTTCAGCTCTCAGTGTCCGAGCCTCGCTGGCAGCGACAGTTGGTGGACAATCCCCTAATTGTCCAAAGAGTCGCCTCGGCGCCCTCCGCTTCTGCAGTCCCCTCTGTGTCCTCCGGTCTCACTGGCCACTCGGTCCCTTCCAGCCCTGCTGGCTCCTTGAGGCCCTCTCATCTTGCAGTCTGGACGGGCTCCATGTCACCATTGAACAGGCTCAGGTGAATCTGTGTCCCAGGGTCATCACCACACTTCCCTCGATCCAGAAGACTTTCTGGACGCCCCCTGTTTTCATTGAGTGCACCTCAGTCTCTGTCCAAGTGCCCTATTTTGATTAGAATGTTTTTTTGGTTTGTGTTTCCAGTGGCTTCCTCTTCTGTTTCCAATCCTGCCTCTGTGGCCTCTCTACTTGCCCGTCCTGTTTTCGTGTGGCCTGTTCTTTCTCTGCCTGTTTTGCTCACTGGTCCCCGTTGAGGTCTGATGTTATTCTCTGGTGCCTGGTCATGTCCCATTTCATCTCTATTTCATCTGTGTGTCTCGGTCCGTTGCTCTCTCCTGCTGTCCTGTTGGTCCCTGGTCCAATCCCTGCTTTATCCTTGTCATGCCATTTGTCCTGCCTGGCTGTGTCCCCATGGGTCTGTCCTGCCATTTGGTCCCCTACTCTGTTTGTCCTTCCTGCCCACCATATCTGCCTGACCCTCCAGTCTTCTTCCTTACGTGGCCCCGATGGACCATAGTTTACTGTATGTATAAAAGTACCTGTTTGCCCCGTCATCACTAGTCCAGTCATTGACATCGTACCCTCATTTTCCTTGTGCCCTGCCTTCATCCGCTCCTCCTGTTTGGATCCCTCGCATCTGGTATATTTCTGGTTTTATGTTCTGTGAGTTTAATAAAAAACTCCTTTGTTTTGCAACCACACCTGCCCTCGAGTCCTTCGTCCCGCCCAACACGACAGGTTTAAGTATTTCAAAAATCTGATCCCCTGGTATTTTCTCACACATCTCCACAAAAAAAACTCTGAGTGGCAGTTCTGTGGAAGGGAATAATTCTTGATGAGAAAGGTCAGATGAGAATGACTAGACTAGTTCGAGCTGACAGCAAGGCTACAGTAATTCATATAATCACATTTTACAACAATGGTGAGCAGAAAAACATATCTGAATGTATAATACATCGAACCTTGACGTGAATGGGCTACAATATTTAGCAGAAAACTACCTCAGGTTCCACTCCTATTAGCAAATAACAGTCGAAGATCGGAAAAATGTCACTGCTTTTCCTGGGACATGTACATGGTAAGATCCAAATTCAACATAAACAGCATGAATCCATGTACCCAGCCTGCCTTGTGCCAATAGTTCAGCCTGGTGTTGGTAATCTAATGATGTTCTCTTGGCAAACCCCCTAATACCGTTTAATTGTCACAGCATACCTGCTGACCATGTGTATCCCTTTATAACCTCAAGTGACCCATCTTGTAATGGTTACATCCAGTAGAACAATGTGTCATGTCACAAGGCACAAGCCAAAAATGAGTTTAGTATACTTCAGTGGCCTTCCCCTTGAATCGAATAGAGCCACCTTGGTTTGATAATGATACTATAGTGTGTTTCACATTATCTTTTTCTACAACTGAGGTACAGCAAGTGGATGAAGACACACTGATAGATATTAGGTAAACTACAAGAAGAAAATGCATGCGAAGGACACTCACAAATGAGACTGTTGGAGAACCTCATCTCCAACAGCAGTGACTTTATCCCAATTCTCATGTATCATTTATAAATAAGGTCATCATACTGTTCCTGGGGTGTTTACTCAAAATTGGGCCATTGATTTTTCTCCTTCTTATGAGTCAGCTGATAAGAAAAAAAGAAACCCACCCTTGGGACTACGTAAGTGCGCCACAATGAACTGCCACTAAACCATTTACAATGTGGCACAGTGGGTCAAATCCAGCCATTCAGTTAGGAGTTAATTATTGTCACTATAACATGAATGCATTGTTGGTTTCCAAAACCAACACTGTCATTTTCCCATATTGATAATAACAGGATACAAGCATTTCTGGACATGTTGACAAAGACTTTGAACCGCAAGGCAAATACAGTATAGCTGTAACTGATTTATTTTGGTTTAATATTTTAAATGAACCCCACAACCCTGACCAGGATAAGCAGTAGGAAGAAGGATGGAAAGATAGATGAATCTTTAATCTAACATTGCTTTCAGAAACAAAACAAAAATAGAATGAAGGTGTCCACCATCACCTAAATCAACAGGACTGACACCAGACCTATTACACTAGACTCCAGCTTCAGTCAAGATATTTTCAGTCTGAAAATGGCCATTTTTAAAAATCAGCCTCTATGGAAACTTTAGGATAATATTTTTGGAAAAATGTGACGATCTCACCATTCTGTAGAAATGGTATTCACGTTTCCAGAAGGGGTAAGTTCTGCTGAAAACTCTCTCATTAGTAAATTTTAGTGTATTGAACCCTCAGCAATCTAGTTTAGATCCTGTTTACAAGTCTGACAACATTCTATTGCTTGTTCATATCGTCCATACCTGATTTTAACAAAGGATAAAGACTTAGAGGCCCTTACTTACCTTGAGGGCCCTGTTCATTCTGGAACAGCAATCACATAGTCTGCATCTTGCTCCAATTTTCCACGTTTCATGGAAGAATACCTGTACTACACAAACATCTTCATCCATAAGTTTTCATCAAGAATCAGTCCTGAGATCTTTCACCATCTTCTCCCTACTTTCATTCTCTATATATCGGAGTCCTTCTAGGATCAGTCCTGGGACCTCTCCACATTTTGGCCCATGGCTTTTCCTGCTAGCGTTGATTGCTATTCCTAATGTCTTTCTCTCCTTTCCTCTTTTATAATGCTCATGTAAAACATATAATAGTCTTCTAGCAGTCATTATCTGAAAGGGGACATCATGTGAACGTAAGTCTAAGTATGACATCTCAATCAATCCAATCTTTTCCTATTCTGTATGCCTTCCTGTTTGTACCATTTAACATCTCCATCACCCATTCCTACATCCATGGTTACTTTCAATCCCTCCCACTCTTTCAAGGGCATAACCTTTGAAAGTATGCTAATATAAGGTTATGTCCTATTCAGAGTTCACTACTCTAACACACTAATAGAACAAAACAAATGACAATATTCATTATGCTGTCATTATGCCAAATTCTGGGGGAAAGAATATAGACAACAGTGAAACCCAAAGGCCAAGCCCATGTTTAACAGTTTCAAACTCTGCTGTGAGCAAAACAGATGGCAGGTTAATCAGTATTGAGGGGTTATGATACACAGGGCTGTCCCAGCATACTTGTGCAACTGAATATGTGTCAGACTTATTTCTGTTAAAATGTTAGGGAGAGAATACTGATTTCCCATTTAACTAAAGTGATCATGAAACTAATCAACTTTGACCTACTAATTTGAAGCACATGGCACAAGAAGCAATGTCATCTACTGGAGGTAATAATTGACAATGTGGCATGTCAGGAAAAAAATTTACTTGGACAAGAGGAAATTGCAAATATGTGCATCTATACTTCTTACAAAGTATAGAATTTTACAATAATAATAATGTGAGAGAAATAAAAATCAATCAAAATCATATTAACTGAACATGGATTCTTTGTAAATTGTCTAGCCTAAGAAAACTTTGACACCCTTCTTCAGCACATAAAACATATTCAAGCCAGAAAAATTCCAAGATACCAGGTCTAGGAATATCAGTGTTGAACAATTCTGTATATCATAGAGCAGTACCTTTAATGAAATAAAATTAAAGAAGGTGAAACCAAGTTACTTAAAAAATAAAGGTAAGATAAAGATGCTTTATTGTCATAAATGACATATGACAATACATGACATTGTTTGGAATGCACCAGTAGGTACACAGTATACTTACAATTAAATTGAAGTATGGTCTTATCTGGTATTCATTCTCAACTGTCAAAATAAGCTGCATGCAAAATGGACAAAAGAACAAATTGACGTTACATCCCTTAAGCTTCTAAAGGCACCATCTGAGTTAAAATCTGACAGCATTTTTTGTGTGGTGTGTACTTTTCCTCCTCAAAGTCCCCTGGAAAAACTCAGTTGCTGATAATGCTGATCTCTTTCTTATGTGTGAATTTAATTGTTAACAATTCTAAAACTCTCAAATAAGTCCTCTGTACATACTGATGTGATGCCATTTTTGGGTACTTTAACCCAAAAGCTAATTAACTATTGTCTAATGTTTGTGTCTGTTACAATATTCTGTCAATTACATAAAGTATTTCATACTTTGATGTGCTAGAACTGCCTAACTTGATTGTTGTATGAAATACGTGGAAGAGACAAATAGGATTATAATGAAATTGAGGATGTGGATTGTTTACACAATTTATTCATTTCAGGCAGTATTTTCAATGTACTTTAATCTAATCAAACAACAATGGATGCTACAATTTAACCTTTCAAAGACATTGGAAAGATTAGGGCTGATGATTAAAAGAACAATAAAAGGACTCTTGGTTTTATACATCACAATGAAACAGTACGAGAAGGCAAGTGTAATTTGCTAGCTAGTTTTAACCTACAGTACTTATCTCTATGCCAGTTATCACGGGGTGAGGTTGGAGCCATAAAGAAGTTTACAATAAAGTAAAATGAGTTTAATTTGACGAGCAATCAGTGCAGTACAAGTCGTAAGCCTACAGGGTAGGCGCTGCTGTTGAACAATATGTTTACCTAAAATTACATACCAATAATAGATAACAAACACCTCAAGTTGCTTAGAAATTCCAGTGGAGACTATTCCATTTACGCAAAGCTGTTCATTAAGTTTTTCACGACATGGAATGGAGGAGATGGACTGTAAAATGAAAGACAGTGCCAGTGGGACTGGGGTAGGATTAGTCTGGGAGTTATTTCATGAAGCACAAAACGAGACCAGTCTTTAAGTATTAAAGATGTGTGTATGTTTTGTACACGTCATAACCTTGTACCGAATGAGTGCCTGGAAGGAAGATGGATTGCATGTTTATAAAACATTCTGAAACAGTATAAATAAAAACAAAAAATGTTTCTCATTTGATTTACTGCATGTGGTAATGTCAATGCACTATAGTTTTTGAAATATCTTTCTTTAAGCAGAAATTACATACAGTTATGCTCTCTATAACAGGCCTTATTGGCTTCCACCCAATGAACTGATTTTAACACCTTGGGTTTCCTTGTAGACAGAGGGAGGAAATGGAAAACGAGAGTCAAGTGTCTCAGCACAAGAAGGAACACTCTTTGGCCGAAGTTTTATGTAGTTTATCGATTTATATTTCTGTTACATAGAAACATCCACTTAATGTTAGTGTTTCACTGAAATTGGGCATTTTATGTAGTTAATGATTGAACCTGAGTTCTTCAGAGATACCGACAGAGATAGTGAGATTATTGGGTGGCTGTAAAACGTGATTGTATGAGAATGGACCTTAAGCACTAATGTCTCCGTAATGCATTCATCCATCTTCCAACTGATCTAACATGATGCCTCATATTTTACTTAAAAATGAAAGACCACCTGGAGAGCCTTCAACATCAGTCTTAATTATATAACTAGATAGTATAATGTGCATATACTAGATTATCCCATGCAACTGTCTCCCGCCATCACAGAGGCGTAGGGTCCCTGCAGCCTATCCCAGGCAGCATAAGGCAGGGAACACCATGGATGGGAAGCCTATTGTAATTCATAAGAAGGAGAGTCTGTCTGGTAACAATGATAAGAATGGTCATTTGTAATTGAAATTTATACTTGAAATGTATTTTTTATTATTTGATTTCTTTATCATAGTTATTATAGGCCTGTTCAAAATGAAAGGTCAAAATGAAATTATTTACTACTATTCTTCATTTGGAATTAAACTTTAAATCCAAACAGGATACAATTCTTTGAAGTAATAATTCCATTTTTAAAAGGGTTTAACTCATTATTTAATTTCATGAGAACTTATAGGTATAACTTTTGTTAAAATGCCGTATAATTTCTAAAATATTTTTTGTACATTGAGCTTCCGGCAAATAGTATTACGTCACTTTTAGCTGATTGGACGTAGTGTAGTTTGACGCCAGAGAAGCAACGCAGTTTTCTTGACCGAGTCATGAGTTCCCTGTATATTTCATGGTTTCAAGTAAACATTTTTTTAAAAGATTATCTGGTTACTTTTGCGTTTCAAATATTAGTTGTTAGACTGGCTTCAAAAGCTGGTACAGAAAAAACGAAACGGAGTACCACTACAACCCTTTGCTATACGAAACGCCACGCTCTGTGACGGACTGGACATCACCTCCTGCCTTCTGCCCTGTGCATACAGCGGTCGACTAGCGTAGTCATACAATATGGACGGAAGGATGGTGTTATATGTCATGTGGAAGATTAAACATCTGTTCTTTTTGTCGTTGTAGATAAACTGCACATATTTTGAATCATTCTATATATTTTGACAAGCCAAAGAACTAGTCTATTGTTGTATTCATTGTAGGCGCACCAGAAGACTGACCATACTTATAAAAACACTCCCAAATAAACATACACGTTAAGTCTTCTATTCATGTGTTCAATCCGTGTAAATGTTGGTGGAAAAAGAAAACAATAACACCAATGTAGTTGCTGATCCAATTTTAGCGACGTCAAAGGCTAAAATCATAGCAAAGTAAATTTTAGCTACATTTCCATATTTTTCCAGTAATTGTTCCCAAATCGTTTTCATGTAGTTTGTATTGTTTTATATATCGGCATAAAACATATTAAAATAAATAAAATGTATACGACGACCAGTAAATTAAGGGTTATCAGACATAGATGTGATTTTTTTTTATTACAGAGACAATTAACGCAAGAAAATCGAACTGTACTGAGAAATGAAGGTGGAGTGTCGTAAAGAATAAACGAAAGAATGACTGTGTAAATAAATATGTAACGACTACTTGAGCACGCTCGGTGTCTTGTTTGCATATAAGGGGGGATGGAGTGGGAACCTGTCTCAGGTATAAATTCCAGTGAATGAATTCAGTAAATCCCAGAATGCAAAGTGTGAATCCAGGTCATCTTAAGAGAAGCAATTAAAAACTATATATGTTGACAAAAGGACAAAACAAGGTAAGAAAACACTATTTTTTCACAAGTTTGAATGTTGGTACTGTGATTTTCTCGATTTTACTTATACAAAGTATCTGCATAACTATTTGCTTACATTGCATAAGTCGACAGAAATGTGCGTGTCGAAGGTGATTGTGCGAATGAACGTATTTATAGAAAAAAATTGAGAACTGAACCGACCTCTCCTTAAACCATGTTTCCTGTCGTATACGCCATATTTCTGAAGTGATCCTTACTAGAATGTAATGCATTTGTATACTGTGAGAATTGGAAAATGATATGTTGATTTGATAGGAAAAACAGCCGTGATAGTACTTTGAGATCAAAACGGTAGCATTACGTCTTTCTATGCAATTAATGTAGGAGCACAATTTGCTATTAGGAATTCATCATGGTTTTTGTCTTCATACATATATAACTTGGTTATAACTTGGCTACTATAAGATATTCAGGCAAATAAGAGAAGAAAGGGTTATCATAACATAAAAACAGCAATATTAATAACATAGAGGTGATGATGTAAACAATAAGTGTCAGATATTTTTGTATAAATTGGAAATGCATGAATAAACCTAGATTCTGTTTTAAATATATAAACCTTGTCTGTTGTTTCTTTCCTTCTAGCAGAACTCTGTAAATAATAGAGCTTTACCCTAAAAAAGGTCTGTATAATGGGTCAGCGGACATCAAAACATAGTCTTGAAGATTTGGAAAACTTACCACAAGGTCGGTTTTCTGTAAGTGATGAGGCCCCTCCAAGGTACTCTTACTGCAGAGGTGATGGCCACAGCAACAGTGCAGCCAGTATCTACAGCATCAACCACAGCGATGGCCCAGGATTCCAAATCCGTGTCACAACTGCACCCGAGGCTTCTGACCAGACACCTGAGAGGAAGGATTCCCGGCAGGAGTTACGCCGTCCATCCATCTATAGTAACATAGATGCTGTGCCACAACTAGACTTCTACACCAACACAACTTCTGCAGGCAGGGTTCGACGAAGCAGGCCTTCTTTGGAGAATCTTCGAAAGGCAGTCGATGTATATACCGTATATAATTTTACGATATCTTTCATTTGGCTCTTTCATATGAATATTTTTTTTCACAATGATGAAATAATATATTGTTACTACTTGGGTTATAATAACATGCACGGAGAATAAAGATTAAATTTATAAGCAGTGTTGACACCACAACAAAATGTGTCCTCTGCATCTATCCCATATGTCACATCATGACATAGGGGGCAGCTAATTTAGCGCCTGGGGAGCAGTGCTTGAAGGTGGTATCATACTCAGGGTACCTAAGTGGTACCTTGCTGGTCAGGGATTCAAACCAGCAATCTTTCAATTACAAGTGCACTTCCCTAACTATTAAGACACACACAAAAAGTTGGCATTTTCAGATTTTTCGGTGCACTGATTGGTTTTTCATTAATGGTGTTTGTGATGTGTGCTTGTGTCTCTCAGTATTAATGGATACCTATCATTGTGTGTGATAGGATGTGGAGCTGAGCAGCCAGCCTGTTTTTGTGGAAACGGGAAATGCTCCTGTTCCAGAACTGGAGCAGCAAGCGGCGAATGGGAGTGGGAAGCCAAAAGCTCAGCCAGTGCGCTTTGGCTGGGTGACTGGTGTTATGGTGAGTCTAAAGCAAGTAGCGCGTAAACACACAGATCAGCGACACTGGGGTGATTGTGTGGACCATCTTCATGGTGAAAACCTGTGTGGAAACCAGCTTGACTGCAGAAATGTTGAAAAGCATTACTTTAGAATGAATGATAATTGGACGCTTTCATTAACAAGCAATATTCACTGTTTAGTAAGTTGTGGTTGCAACTTTGCGAATTGCTTACTTCGCAGAGCTAGTGGCTGTTTCGACGGTTTTGTTATAGGTTGGTAATATTGACTCTTGATACTGACGGAGGTGGCGTTGTAGGTCCGCTGCATGCTGAATATCTGGGGAGTTATTCTGTTTCTGCGATTGCCCTGGATCACGTCCCAAGCTGGCATACGTAAGTTCTCTCTCATACCATCCTTGCCTCTTTATCTCTTCCATTCTCTCCTCCCTTCATTACTTTTGCCCAACTCCAATGTTTCCCAACCTTGCTTTGCTTTATAATCTGTTCTGTTTAAGGCCATGTTTACCTGGCATTTTGTACATTATATTATATTCAGTAATCAGGAAATCATATTTACATCGATATTGACTGAATCAATTGTTTATAATTGTTAAAAATAATTCATTGGTCATGAAAGATCCAAAGCTGTTTTCAACCACTAAACCAAGTTTTCTTTCTGGCCACTTCAACATGTGTTGCTCTTTTTCAGTTTCTCTTTCTATCAGTCCCTCTGTCTTTCTTTCCAGCAGTTATTCCCACAGAATTTGCATGTTCTCAGATTTTGTTTCCTGAAGCAATTTACTTCAGGTTTTTTAAGTTATTGATTATTCAGTACTGTATGTGCATGACATTATAACAAGTCTCCAAAATATTCCCCTCAGTTTTCACTTGGCTCATCATCTTCCTGTCCGTCACTGTAACCTCAATAACCGCCCTGTCTGTCTCCGCTATCTCTACCAATGGCAAAATCTCCTCAGGTGAGAGCTGTTACCTGTATACTTATTTTTTATGTCCTGTGTATTGATGCCTTCTGTTTTCCTTCTCAGTATAATTTCCTAGAGTTAATTTCCCTCTTGTCGTCCAGGGGGCAGCTACTTTGTGATCTCTCGAAGTCTCGGGCCTGAGTTAGGAGGTCCTATTGGTATGGTGTACGCCTTTGCTACTGCACTCGCCTCTGCCTTAAACACCGTTGGTTTTGCTGAAACTGTCCGTGATCTTCTCAGAGTAAGCTGAAATGAAATATGGCTCATTATACACACACACACACACACACACACACACACACATATATATATAGTGGTGCCTCAGTACTCAAACTCATTAGAACTTGAATTCTTGAAACCAACTAATTAAAAAAAAACCTAGAACTCAATCTGATAAAACTTGTATGCGCTGGGAAATTAGATTAGATTAGATTAGATTGACTTTATTAATCCCACAATGGGGGAATTCCTTAGAAACAGCAGCAGTAGTAAAAAAAGACAGTATAACAGGATCCATAGGATCAGCAATAACAATATAAAAACAATATAGACAATTAAAGCAATAGAAAAACAATTTCTCAACTATATAAATATTTGTAAAAATATAATGAGTCATACGGCATGTCTCTTAGCAGAAACAAAGGGTAACGCTTCAGTCTCACCTTTGCATTTGCTGTGATAGCATTGTTTGCTGGTGATAGTGCTTTATTATTGAAAATATGATGATGATCACTACACCTCACAACATAAAAACTTATGAATTGCGACAGGGGAAATGGGGATGTAGAGGTAGCCCAGCATAGACAAAAGAGAAAAGACGCCGTCCATCGTGTAGCCAGCCGCATACGTCCCTGCAGGACAGTCAGGTTCCCCCGAACCTGTGCTTCTCTTTGAGAAGATTGTGTCAATCGCGTTGAGAGACCAGCTGATCAAATCCATAATTCCCTTAGTTTGAAGAGCAGGGCTGAGAGAGTCTCTCCAGTATAGACAATAAGACCGTAGACTGGACGAGACGAGAGTAGCAAGCAGGGAAGATAAGGGGAGGGAGAGAAGTGCGTCCGCCTCCGCTGAGAGCCAAGCAAGAAAATCAGGTAATACAATGTACTTTATATCATTTTGGTAGCCAGTGCACCATGTTTGAATACATTTATTTTCTTACTTTACATATTTGTCACGCCAGGCTTGTACCATTCTCCTGTGTGCCACGCCCTCCTCGTTAAACTCATGCGATATTCTGATGTCATCAGATGTTTCTCGTTATTTCCAATTAGTCATGTGTATTTAAATCCGCATTCAAGTATATTTCCCCAGTCCTGTCATTGACATCTACTTCGGGTTGTACTTTGTTTGCCAGTAATAAACTCTGTGTTCTTGGATTTCTGTCTGCGTGACCGTGATTCAGTGCTCCCTGCTCGCTTGTTCTGCGTGCGGTGTGACAAAATTACTGTTTTGATAAATATGCTTAGATATATTTAGTGTTTGCTGTTCTTGTTTTATCCGGTTGATTTTGTGTTTAAATACTAAAAAAAACATACTTAGGTGTAAGTTTTAGGCCGGGAACTAATTAATTGGTTTTCCATTATTTCTTCTTGGGAAAATTCGATCAGAACTTGAACTTTTTAGGATTCAAACCCGAGTTCTGAACAGATTAGGTTTGAGTTCTGAGGTACCACTGTATATATAATTTTTATACTGAGTTCACAGGGGTATCAGTATGTAATTCTAGACTTGTGTATTAAAAGCTGCTACTAAATTTGTGAATTTATTTTAAAGTTATAGTCATAGTTACAATTAGAATCAACAGTTTACATTTTTATCATATCTGATGCAGGACTATAATGCGACCATTGTTGACCCAATCAATGATGTGAGGATTGTGGGTGTGGTTGCCATCACTGGGCTCTTCCTCATTTCATTGGCTGGCATGGAGTGGGAATCCAAGGTAGCTCCTCTATTCTCCTCCTATCCTGTACACTTGTTTCTTTGATTGTAAAAGCAGTCCCTGGGTTAAGAACATCTGTCTTTCGGGCAACTTGTACTTACAAATGGACTACCATAAATAATGTGATATTAAAAATTTGGGTTAAATACAACGGTTTGTTGTAATGAATACACACGTTGCTTTGTAGCGCAAAACATTTTGTGGATTCAGTGGTGTGTTGGTTCAATGTCATTACAGTACCATATATAGCTACTTTTATTTTTACTGTACTATTATTTATTATTTTTTTAATTATTATTATTATTATTATTCGTAGCAGTATAGTAGTAATCAAACAAGTAGTAATAGGAGTAGTAGTAGTGCATACTGTGTTATTATTTTTTCACTTACCTACAAATACAAAAACTTAGACAAAGAGTAACGGAATTCATTTGTAACCTGGCAATTGCCTGTAATGGCATTTAACAAAAAGAAGCCAATAAATTATGTTGTCAATTCAAGCTTCTCTAAATATCATCCATATCTCTTTCAATATATCAAGTATTATATTATATTGACTGCAGAAATGGGATTATAATGGGATTATATTGTGCTTTGTTCACAGCAGTCAAGTTTAACAAAATTAGTACCAAAACATTAACTGAGAAACCATCCCACCATCATTATTCCTATTCACGCTTTGTAGCACTTTGCAACTGTAATTAGCTAGCTACTAAATATGTTTCTGGAGCTGAACTGGTTCTATAAAGTTATTTCAGGTTACCTATGATAATAAACACCAGATAGATATTCTGATTTTTTTGCTGCAGGGAGACATAGATTTTACCGAGATGGATAGAAAAATTAGTTCTTTTTATATTCTATACTAAAGGAATTAGTATCGAGTGTTAGAAATTGTTTTGCAATTTTGTATATGTGTTTACCCATTTTTTCTTTGTCATAGTTATTTCATTTTGCATCTCTTTTGGAATTTTTCGGGATGTTTTATGTGTAGCCATATAATAAAAATATTTTTCACACATTCTGCCTCCCTTTTCCCCCAAGACACAACTTTTGTTCTTCGGGATCCTCATGATCTCCTTCATCAACTACTTTGTGGGAACTCTGATTCCAGCCACCCCACAGAAACAGGCCACTGGCTTCTTCGGCTACAACAGTGAGTGTTTGTGAGCAGTTCTGTGAATGTTTGTTGAAGAGCCATCAGATACAACCAGGTTATACCACATTCAGTGTTTGGGAATATTTCTCTGGGTGGTTATAGTTATAGAGTCAGATTCTTAAACTACTATATTTGGATGTTTGCTTATCAATGATACAGTGGTACCTTGGTTTGTGAGGATAATTTGTTCTGGAAGTGTGCTTGTAATCCAAAGCACTCGTATATCAAAGTGAATTTTCCCATTAGAAATAATGGAAACTCAGATAATTCGATCCACAACCCAAAAATATTTAAACAAAAATGATTAATATAAAATATAAAGTAAAAATACATTCACCTACGTTTTACCTTTGAAAAGAATTGTGGATGGTGTGAGGGAGACGAGAGAGAAGAGAAGAAGAGGGTTATTTTGTAGGATGACTTTCATTATAATTAACGGAATTATTACTATCTGTTGGTTCACTGGAATCTTTTTCTTTTTGTGCGACTTTAACAAGGAACCGATCCAATGGCAGCCGCTTCTGCCTCCTTTCCAATTTTGTAGAAATGTGGACATTGCATTGTTGTTAAACAGATTCATCGCTCGCCCTGCTATAACCTTATTCAGGAGGTGCTTTTCTACTAAATTTGCACTATACGAGTGAAGCTTGCCGAGTCCGAGCATGGGAGACGATAACCTGCATTCACACAGCGAGAGAGAAAGAGAGAAAACAAACGGCTCATTTGTGATGACGTGACGCTAGGTGGACAAACCATATATGTAATACTCGTAATTGCAAGACCTCACCCGTTTGTCAAGTTAAAATTTATTTTTTAAAATTTGCTCATCATGCAAAACACTTAATCCAAGGTTTTACTGTATTTACGTTTAAATGTATTCATTTGCTAGAAACTTTAACTTACAATGATGCACAGAGAGAAACCATTCAGCTAACCGCGGAATATTAACCAGTGACCTTCACAGGCCACTTTGTTTTAACCCACTTAGTCCAACTGGAAAATAAAGCCAAGGGACAAAAGTTTGATTAATTGCTCAACAGTATTGCATAATTTACTAAGTAAAGTTTGGTATGTCCTATTACAGATGAAATTTTTCTCAGAAATTTGATGCCAAACTGGCGTGGACCAGAAGGAAGCTTCTTACAGATGTTTGCTATCTTCTTCCCCTCTGCTATTGGTATCTTGTCTGGTGCCAACATTTCTGGAGACCTAAAGGTATGAATATTCATGGGTAAGTTGATCATTGCATATACCACAGGGAGAGAGTATCAAGAAGTGGTTGAATTTATGTGTGTCCATGTTTTCGCAAAGGATCCAGAAAAAGCTATCCCAAGAGGCACACTAACGGCCATTTTCTGGACCACTGTTAGTTACCTGTTCATATCTGCTACGGTTGGTAAGATGCCAGCTTTATTATCATCCCATAAACTGAATTCCCGTGTTTTAGGTAGTCAATAGCTAGCCCCACCCCCCTACACACACATATTAACATTTGACCCTTTTTACCAGGGGCTTGTGTGGTACAAGATGCCTCAGGGAATATGAATGATAAACTTGCAGAAAATATCTCATGTGAAGGCCTGGCCTGCTCTTTGGGCTGGAACTTCTCTCAGTGTGAGGTGTACCAGAATTGCTCACATGGGCTAGCTAACAATTTTCAGGTGAGTTTTTCATGTTTTCTTGACAGGTATCATAGTTCCTTGCCAATCCAATGGAAACATAGCCCCCCTGAGACGACTTTTTAGGCAGTTTGAGATCATTTTTTTCAGTATCCTCTAGCTGCTTCCATAATGCTTCACAGAAGACTTAGATCCTTCTAAGGTATATTGATCAGTAGCCTTTAGATCCTTTAGAATCATGCAATGAGGGAACCTGAATGCAGGAATACATAATAGCTTTTGAAAGACTGACAGTTCAGTGAGTCTTTTCCTGAGAGCTGCTGGTGTATGTGTGCACAAAGGAGAAAACATGTGTTCATTTTAAGATTTTCAAAACACATTAGAGGTTAACCAACATGGAATATGCTCTTGCTGTTAGGTCCTTGCAACAGTCTCTGGATTTGGCCCACTTATTACTGCAGGGATATTCTCTGCCACCTTGTCCTCTGCTCTTGGCTTCATGGTCTCTGCTCCCAAGATCTTCCAGGTAATTAACCAAAGCCTTATACATAGACTCACACATACTATACACTCCGAAACACAGAATCCTACAGAAATGTAGAAATATGGACAACCATAGCCAAAAAGTTAACATTAATAATATCTCATCATTTCTTGGCTCTCTGTCTGTGTTAAGTGTCTATGCAGAGACAATATCTACCCCTACATTGGCTTCTTTGCCAAAGGTTATGGGAAAAATCAGGAGCCCCTTCGTGCCTACATTCTCACATATTTCATTGCTGTGGCTTTCATCCTTATTGGTGAGTTTTTACAATCTGATTCTGACACATCTTTGACCTTTAAAGGGAGGGGTGTTTGACATTTGAATATCCATAATAAATTGCCTTCTTCCCTTTGGTTTTCTTCTCTTAGCTGAACTGAATTTCCTTGCTCCCCTCATCTCCAACTTTTTTCTCTGCTGCTATACCCTCATCAATTTTAGTTGTTTCCATGCATCTATAACCAACTCCCCAGGTGAGTGCCATAATCTATGCATGATTCATAATTAAACACCCCAGAATGCAAATTTTAGCTGACAAAAGTGTTTAGCATTACCCAGCAACGTTCAATGGACAATTTCAGACCAAAAAGTATAACTACGATTTTACTTAAAATAAGGTAACTTTTTTATTATTATTCAGGAGTACTGAATAAATCTCAAGAATAATATCTACTACTCTGAATCTATCAACAATCATTTGGAATACTTCTAGAACAAAACGGAATGTTTTTGACACAAACGATACATTCCTTCATTAATCAAGTATAAGATCACTGTCATTGTGTTGCCCCCTGCAGGCTGGAGACCTTCATTCCGATACTACAACCGCTGGCTAGCACTCTTTGGGGCAGTCATTTCTATGGTACTCATGTTCCTATTAACTTGGTGGGCAGCACTTGTGACCTTCTGCCTCATTCTCTTCCTTATGGGATATGTAGCCTACAAGAAACCAGGTAATGATCACTTGTATGAATTCTGATTTTGACCTTGACTGACTTTCAGATTTGTGCTCATTAACAGACTATATTGGAGACTGTCCTGGGAGAAACTATATCAAAAACAAATATTTTGATAGATAGAATTTTACCCTCAGCCATAGTCCTCAGTACTGCCTATAACTATGTGAATAGAGATGCCATCTGATCCATGTAACAAGTAGCAGTGTGGCGACATTGTATTTTAAACAAACTGTTATTGCTGCTTCTTGTATTTGTGTATGGGTAGCATCAATTTGCTTGCAATTTAATATAGTTTCATCAGCAAGAAGATGGATATTTCTTTAACTGTATTATTTCTGTAGTTATTTTCACAGTAATATGCCTTATTCTTTCTTCAGAGGTAAACTGGGGCTCCTCAGTGCAGGCAGGGACATACAGCATGGCCCTATCCTACTCTGTTTCCCTCTCGGGGGTGGAGGATCATATCAAGAACTTCAGGTGAGAGAGAGAGACACCTGTAGAGTTTTCTGTATCATAGCAATGATCATTTCAGTAGCATGTTAGCATAGCCACGCAGGCATACACATATGCACCAGCCAATTAATTAAAAATTTCCGGTTTCACTTTCTCTTTACTCTCTCTTTACCATTTGCTGTTCTCTCCATCACTTTCCCAGACCCCAATGTCTCGTTTTGACTGGACCCCCAAATCTGCGCCCAGCATTGGTGGACTTTGTAGGGTCCTTCACTAAGAACGTCAGTCTAATGATCTGTGGGGACATTTTTATGGTGAGTCACACAGATGTCACGGCTACGTCATGTATGTGATCAACGTCACACGTAAGGAAAAGTGGAAATATAAAATACACTTATAAACCAATATGCGACCTAAACATATATACACACTAGTTAATCGCCCAAAGGAGGACGCTTTCCCCCGAAAATCCTTACCTGCCTCCACTACGCCACCTGATGTAAAAATATGGTCCTGACCAGTTGTGCTGGTATGAAACACCCCAAACACCTGAAGGCTTGTATTTTACCTGTTTATTGTACAAACAATAAAAACATAGAAATTCAATGCCAAGCTAGCAAATGACAAAAGAAGGAAAAGTGTAACCATCCCAATAAAAATCCCTTCACAGTGCACTATTGAGTCGGTGCCACCAGGCAATGTCCATGATGCAGTTGTTCCCCCAGTGGCCTGTATCTGTCTGCCCTGGGCCTATGGTGGCGACACAAAGGCAAGGCAGGCAACCAAGGATTCTGCCAGCAGCATGACAGATAAAATATAAAAACCAAGGTTTCGTAACACGATACTCATTTATCCCTTTAAAACACCTCATGGAGATACCCAGGTTTAATGCCGCAGCAAAATCCACACTTCACGCACTTCCTACCTCAACCGAGCATTGCAATAATAAATCACACGAAACACACCAGACCACCCGTGCACACTCACTACATCAACAAGCATGGTGTCGAGGTATCTACTAAAGGGAGAATCAACATCCGAATCACTGCCACCCTGTCTCCTCTGTTCCCCCTGTGTCTCTGACTTCCGTTTCCTGCATTCCCCCAAAACCCCAGCTCTTCCACCTTTTCTCCCACAAATGCCTCTTTCTTCTCGTTCGCCGCCAATCCCACAGTTTGAAATACCTAGTTCACATGCTGCCGTTGCCAAGGCAATTAATCAGTCCCCAGCAGTCCGGGCTCCCGCAACAAAGTCACGAGGGTCCGCACGAAAAACTGAACATTCACCCCGCAATACCCAAACTCCTCCTGTTCCCCATATGACACAGGTGCCAGGTTTCTTGGACGCATGAATCACTAATTTTGACCACGTTTGAACTGCTCATTCCTCCTCCATCTCTGATCTGTTCCTAGGAGAACGACAAGCTGGCCTTGCCTCACCATAACACTGAAGAGCAGGTCAAATGGCTGAACCGGCGGAAGATCCGTGCTTTCTACACTCCGTTTGTTGCATCAAGCCTCAGAGAGGGTACTCGCTGCCTACTACAGGTAAAACTACAACTGCCTCAAACAGGCAATCTAAACTATAGCCTATGATGATGGTCTAATTGCACTTAAGTATCGTCTGTACCTAACAGGCCACCGGTCTGGGTAAAATGAAACCTAATACTCTAGTAATGGGATTTAAGAACAACTGGCAGGAGTGTTCTCCCAATATCCTGGAGGACTATGTCTGCACCATAAAGTGAGTGTTATTTCATATCCATACATAAGGAATATGACCTCTCAAAATTAGTTCAGTCTGTCAGTCACCACTCATTGTTTGAACTAAGTCAATACTTTATTGCTCCTTACAATTCAATAAAACACGCTGATATGAACATATAGTTCTTCTGCTCTACATGCATTCTTCATTTGGTTTGCGGTACTACTGTTGTAAAGCACCCTGATATGCTGTATAACTGACCAATAGTAGTGCAGCTGAATATCGCTTCAAGCACCACTGTGAATAAATTATAATTTTGATAGAGTCGTCAATATAGAGCAAAGGTCCAGACTTGCCCGTGTGAAAGGAAGAAACTAAGGCATACAGTAAGTAAACTGCAATTAATATCAAAAGGAAAATAACAATAATTTCTCTATTTTAGTGACACATTTGACTCAAATTATGGTGTGTGTCTGTTGAGGATGATGGATGGTCTGGATAACTCAGAGGAGATTGATGGTAAAGGTAATATTCTAATCACATCTACATTTTAAATATAAAATAGATGCTTAAGTAAATCTTGGGAGGCTTATTTTCTATAGATAGAAAAACAACTTTAAACCTGTATTTTCCTTAAATAGTGAACTTCGCCTTAGAGATGGATACAGAAGAGGTGGGGAAACAAGAGCACAAGAGTCAAGATGATCAAGGTAGATGCAGAACGCACCAACAGCCACCCAATGCTCACCTACACATATGCTCAGGCCTATATATTCCGGTCGGAGAAAGGGGAATTCTTCAGGGTCCAAGACACTAGCTAGGGGCTATGAATCTGTGAGTGTGGATAATAGTAGCTTTGACATTTGTTGGAATTTGTAGAATTTTTCAGGAGCTCAGCCCTGCATATGCTTGCTCTGACCTTCAATAAAATTGCAAATTCCATGCAGTTTTCATTTAAATTCATTTGGACACATGGTAAAGCAACTGCCGTTTTATCTTGTTGAAGATGAACAAGCTCTCTCCTTCTCTAGAAGTATTTCCCTTTGTTGTCCAGATGACATAGGATCCGACGTGGCTCCCAGTAAGCAGGTCCGTACAGTTTTCCAGAGCAAGCAGGGCAAGAAGACTATTGATGTGTACTGGATTTCTGATGATGGAGGTGAGATCAGGCATAGGGCCGACAACTGGCCGCTAAAAACAACATAAACACTCTAATTACCCAACAGAGATAACAAGTTGTCCTTTTTGCCTGGTCCCTCTATGCCTACATCCCACTTTATCTGCCAGGCCTCACTCTTCTGGTGCCCTATCTATTAACGCGAAGGAAACGGTGGCATCAGGCTCAGGTGCGTGTCTTCATTGTGGGGGAAGTGCACAACATGGAGGAGCACCGCAGAGAGTGAGTAACTATTAGTGGAAATACAAGCGATGACTGGTAATACACTGTAGCTTCAGTGAGTCACAAGATAAATGTTCTTACTTGCCAGTGTAGAACAATACTGTGAAATCCTCTGGACGTTTACTGATCTGAAAATTCTTTGCTCTGTATCTGTTGCTGTTGCTTTGCTGTATCAGGATGATCTCACTTCTTCGGAAGTTCCGTTTGGACATCCATGATGTGATCGTAATGACGGACAGTGAACGACCCCCCCATTCAAAAAAGTGAGTTATCTTCACACTGCTACAGTATATTTACTGAGTTGCCAATAGGCATATGAATACTGTGAGGGGCATAGTACTGGTAAGGTGGCTATAGTGATCTCCTCAGTCTCAGGAAAACAAAGGTGGAAGATTAAGCTTCTGAAAGTACAACTCCAGTCTGAGATTTTGTTTCAACCAACCAATTAAATATAAAGACTCTCAGTCAGATTCCGCAACTGGTTGGTTGAAACAAAATCTTGGTCTAGATTTGTACTTTCTGAACCTGAACTTTCCACCTCTGATAAAAACCCAATCTTTTCCCTTGCAGCATGAAGCGCTTTGAGGAAACTCTCGCCCCCTTTAGGCTGCAAGGTGGACTGCAGGATGAGGCTGCTCTTCAGGAGCTGAAGAAAGACTGTCCCTGGAATGTGTCTGACAGAGAGCTGGAAGCACTGAAACTAATGGCACGTACATGTGGATGTTTAAATCTGTGTGTGGTCATTTCCCCTGCTGTGTCAGTACAGTATGTGTGTATCAGTATGTGTGTGTCAGTATGTGTGTGTCAGTATGTGTGTGCCCTTGAAGGTGCATCCCAGTGTATATCAGAAACAAATAGTGAGTATGTATCTGTGGGAATGAGGCCATGTTTGAGTCCCTGAGTACCATGTTTGAGTCCCTGAATTTTTTCCCTTCTTTTCAGTTCATTGTCTTCTTCTTCTTTCCTCTTCTAACATGATATTGATATGGTTCCTGCAGTCTGAGAGAAAGGTGAGGCTGAACGAAATAATTCGAAAGAACTCCAATCAGGCAGCCCTGATCTTAGTGTAAGTATGGACTGTGTTCCTGTTCAACTTGTCATTCAGTCTATTTCATGTTTCACTGTGCAGGGCATGCATATAGGGTAAATAAAATCATACAACCCCACAGCTCAAAAACCCAGACATCACCCATTCTAATTTTTGGCTCATGTAGTAAACCAAGACCTTTTGATATTTGTGAAAAACGCTACGAATTGTAGTCAAGCAGCCGACTTGAACAGGGAAGCATTTAGACCAGACACTCTCCTGAGCTCCAGGTATAACGTCTTTCAGACAGGCTTCTTGTGCTGGATATTCACCAACAGTCCGTTTCTCTTAAGGCAGCTGCTTCAGTAGTTTAAAACCTACTGACTCATTTTTTTCTGGTTGTGCACGGATTTTGAGTTTCTAAAAAGTCTAAAAGCATAGAATAAAAATGATTATTTGTGGTATCTTGTTAGCTGTTACTGCTTTAATCTTAATTCTTGCAGTACCACTGCATTTGGCTATAGTAATAGCCACTTCTGAGTATATAAATGTAGTAACTGTTACTTTGTCCTCATATAGTGTATTTATATCTGTTAATATAGACACTGTAATAACTCCTCAGTAATAGTGATGGTTTCTGGTCTTGCAGGACATTACCAGTGCCACGGGCAGACTGCCCCAGTGCCCTGTACATGGCCTGGCTGAATGCCCTGACCTGTGGGCTACACTGCCCTGCTTTGCTCATCCGAGGCAATCAGCAAAATGTGTTGACCTTCTACTGTCAGTGAGAGGGCAAAGGCAATAGGGAAACTCTAGGGCTAACAAAGAGGTACGGCTGGCAAGGTAAAGATTCCACCTCCTCCTGAAGACTGCGGCAGTTGACCATCAACTGTACATGAAGAAGTGAAGCCAACATGCAACCTCTTGGCTGAATGGAAGTGTACAAAGCCTGCAAATTGACCTTATATTCAGCTGCCTGTATGTTGGTTGTAATTGCTCCATGAACGACTTTCTTTAGGTCAGCCTGGACCGTATCACCGATGATACCACGTCACAGTAATCAAGCAGTTTGGAAAGATAGTGATGTTTTTGTAGCATTTCCGTTACTTTCGGTTAACAGTCAATTGCTAAAATGCAGTTTACTTCACATTATTGGATAAATTATGCTTATATGGTCATGAAATCATACGAAATAAAGTGGACATTTTCACATTTTGTTGTCATCTTAGAATAATGCATTTTTAAAAGAAAATAAATTTTGTATATTTCCCAGTTTTTAAACACTTCTTCTTGTGGTGGTAAAAAAAAAAAAAACAAATTAATCAGTAAAACAGTAGACACTGTTTTTGAACAAGTGTAAGAGGACAAATTTATCTGAACAGATTCGTTCATTTCGCGAGTGAACTGGATTTAGTGTGCCTAAACTAGTTAACATTTATATTATATGCATGACATGCGATGTATCACAGTGAACTCGTTTTGTAGATAAGATGGTGAGGAGACAAGAAGCATAGTACATAAAATCTGGGTCAAGTGCCCCAGTAAAAGTAGTCTAGCGACGTCCATGGGTGAAAAAATAACGAAATGGAAGTTATGTTCGTGTACATTCACGCGTTAGGGTGTAAACTGGTACGTGGCGTTAAATCGTCACACAATCGTACTAAATCTGATGCAGGTTATCAATATTATTTTCCTATAATTCACGGGAAAAGTTGCAGTCTATCCTAGTTAACATATGGTGATTTTATTTTTATTAAATGCAGTGAATCACAAGTATAATTGTACAATTGGAATAAAATTTTAATTTAAAGAGGCGTAGGTGAGAGTCAAGTAGCACCGCCTCCTCAAAATAGGATTGGACCCTATGTGTCCCCCATTTTCATTGGCTTTGATAAATGTTATTCAATCACATGTGAATTTTATTACGGGTATTTCCCAGAAGTGTGTCCTCCCACCGTTTTTTCTTTGGTACTGTCGGTTGTTCAGTTACTATTACTGCGGTAACAGCAAGCGGGTAGGTCAGACTTCTCTGTTATGCGGCGGGCTATTACAGACAGAACCTCCTGCAATTGCTACCTACCAAACTCATCGAGATGTATTGATTTTCTGTTATCTATTTTTAAAACGTTGTCTTTCATTACAGGCGTAACAACGCATCTGAAAAATCGGGCCCCGAATCGTAAGATTTCTTGTGGTTTTCCACAGATAGTTAAGTTACAATAATCTTTGTTTTGGTGATGTACATTTTCTAATGTAGTAAAACAAAAAAAAATCTTTAAGTGAAATAAGGTATGAGCAATGATGGGATGAAAAGAAGCTTTTGGGGAAAGAAACTTACGTCATACCTCATCAGATGTGTAGGAGTTCCTTTTGGATGTTTAGTGGCCGACACAGAAAGTGCAGAAAGACATCACCGAACTAAACAAAACACATCGATTCGTGAGCTGGGGCCTGTACTGCGAGGCGGGGTTATTAGTTTCTCGGGGTAACTTGTCGCATTTAAGGCAGTCTGGGCAAAATGTAAGTGAACGAATATGAAGTCCATTTACGGTACCTTAAATCGAACAAGTTCCCCGATAAACTAGTAACTCCGCTTAGTAGTATGGGTTCCAGGTGAGGGAGGTATAAGTACATTTCTGAAAAGGAGTGTTTAATTAGCAAGCAGCTGCTAAAACGTAGTCGGCAGGATTCGAACCTGCGCGGGGAGACCCCAATGGATTTCTAGTCCATCGCCTTAACCACTCGGCCACGACTACCCACACTGCTTGTTGTTTCTGAAAAAAATCTTAGATATTCTTGCAATGCTGTTAGGAATTGTTAGGAAATGGGAAATATTTGGAAAGCCAATTAGTAGATGGTACGACCACGACTACCCGCACTTTCTATTGGGAATGAAAATAATCTTAGATATTCATGAAATAATATACAAACGTATGTTAAATTGGTTAGAATAAAGTTAGCAATGTTCATTTTCTCAAGTATTTTATGAATGTTGCCTAATTGGGTCAAAAGTCAGTGTGAGGCCCAAATAGATTTAGTGTTTAAACACATTAGAGTAGAACTACGTATTCGAAAGAATAATCATTTTCTGTCCAAAGACGACCTTCAGGTCTATGGAGAACAAGGATAGTAATTTGCAGTGTTTGTGGAAAATGCAGTAGATGTCCAATAGATGCTCTTGGCAGTAGAGGCGTATAGCAGAATCCAGGGACTAGTGTTTGTTGGGCATAGATGACTGTGTTAACAAGCTACATTGCAGGATATTGTAGTGGTAAAACAGAATTCTTATTCTTAGTGAGTATAGGGTTTATCCTCATACTTCTATGGCAACATGTATAAGATCTTAATCCTTCTCCATGGTAGGTCACAGAGCTGACTGGTTTGCGCCGACTTGAGTGGGGTGCCTGCCAGGCAGTGGAGGCATGTATCCAGTCCTGTTCCTGTGCAGAGACCAGTGACCAGTTCTGTCTCATGAAAAGGGATGGAAATTGGTAAGATTTAATTGATACTAATGCCATTATCGATTCTGCTTATTGATCCGGTTCATCGATTGCCCTTTTTTAACCATTTTCTTCACCCAGTTTGCTATAAGGAAATAAGTACACCTACACAGGTTTTCAGCATCAGTACATTTCATTAATTATCTGAAATCCCAAACAGAATACTGCCTACAGGTCAGCGACTTCAGTGAAGTAAGACTGGAAACTACACAACTATGGCAACCATGTCTGAATCTGACTGTTGTTCCGTCACTGCGTATTAAATTATAATTCAGTTCTTAAACTGTCTTAAACCAACTTCGTAAAAATAATGAAAATTGGCTCTATGTCCTCTCTACCATGATGACTCCTGTTTTGTGGCCACACTAAATGCATGCGTATGATGTTGTGTCCTGCCTGGAGCAGGGAAGCAGGTGAAAGGAGCCGTGGAAACAAATAAATGGGATGAAACACTCAAAACACACATTAATGACCAGACTGGGGAAGACATACCTAACACAGGCCTAAATACATGGGACTAATGACAGCAACAGCTGGTAAACACGGATTCCACATGAGGTAAATGAGGGGAAGGAGTGCATGAGCAGGGCATGACAGAACCCCCCCCAAAGGTGTGCACTCCAGGCGCACCTAACAGGACTGAGGGGGTGAAACTAGGGACAGCACAGGACCCGAGGAAACAAAATCAAGAAACCTCGACGAGACATGAGGAACCTCAACTGCATGAAGGACACCAAGGACAAGAACACAGAACTGAACACCAAGGGAGAGGATAACGGAGGAGCAACTCCAGGGACAAGAAGGGAACAAAGGTACAGAGGGACAGGGAATAAACACAGGGGGCACAAAACCAGGGAACAACAGAAGTAGAAACCATGGGGAGCGGAGCAGGAACCATGGGGTTGGGTGTGGATGCCACCTCAGGGGAAGGGGCAGCAGGAACCTCAGGTGCAGTGGTATTAACTGCTGAGGAAGCTTGCTCCTTCTTCCTGAAGCAGAGCAGCTTCCTCAGAATTTCCTCTGCTCTCTCCAGCTCCTCCGGGAGGGAAGCTAGAGTTTTTTTGGTGAACTCCCCCTGACGCCGGTCTCGGAGCAGGGCAGCCTCAGCAGAGTCCTGCACTGCCGGATCATCCTTGGGCGCAGACGGAACATGGGGAGACGAGCCACGGAAACCACGTGTACCAGGAGGTGCTCCTCTGAGACTGGTGCGAGGGGGAGGGGTGCCGCAGGAGCCAGTTTCGCGAGAACAGGCACCTGAGGAACTGGTTCTGCAGAGGTGGGGGCTGGTTACCCGGGCGTGTGGAACACCGCCAGGTCGAATACCGTAAGGTACGCCCTGTTAGCAGCCACGAAGCAAGCAAGCAGGATCCGCATCTGCCCCTCAGCGATTCTTCTGCTTTTTTTGTGGCTGCCTTAGTCTGAGCTGGCACTGGCTCCGTCTGTTCTGCTGGAGAGGCAGGAAGAGAGCCACCTGCCTAAGCATTGCCTCAGCCTGCAGACAGGAACATCTCTTCCAGGAGATTGCTTTGTCTGAATGGTAAGAGCTTGGGCTATGGGGTCCTCCTGTATATCTGGCTGGTTGAGCCAGTATAACACCTCAACCACCAGACCAAGATATTCAGACTATGTACAAATAATTAAATACTTTTTGTTTTGGTCTTACCTAGATGAGCATGACTAGCCAAACAGCTAAACACAGTCACAGAAACTCCACTGCTACACCAATATCTTTCTTGAAGTTTACTGGTGCGAAACAAACAATATAAATAAACAGTCAACATTAACGAACTATACAGTAAAATCAATTTCTTCAGCCAACAAGCAAGCTTTTACATACAAGTGTTAATGTACTGTCCAGATAAATATTGTAGCAAGCTTGTTTAGTGACCTATACAAACACCGTAATCAACAAAATGTATCAAAAATCTGTCTCAATATGTAAACAAATGGTAGTAGAACCAAATACTTAAAGCAACTCATGTTGCTTTAACAAACAGAAGTAACTACGGATGGAGCTGAGTGCAGCCAACACCATCTGTCCACAACTGTGATCAACTTCCTAACAGTTTACATGTTATAATAAGACAGGCCACAAGGTGGTGCTGTAGCACTAGGTAACATTTGCGTCAAGAACATGCCATATATTTAATGAAACGCAACACTTGTATTTCTCAGTGCATGCAGGAAATCAAAAATATCAAGAAGACACTGTAGTGGTATTGACGGCAACGAGGAAGTTCGTCTGGCCTTGTATCACCTGGCTGTCTACAAGCAGTTGTTTAATGTGACAGTATGTTAGTACAATGGACTGTGGAATGGGTAAGGTTTTACCTCTGCAGTCTTTTGGCCTATTTCTCCTTTCTGATACTCCTTCAAAAGCCTGAGGGAAAGACTCTGAAATCTTGTTGGTGTCAGGTTTCTGTGCAGCCTGACCAGGGGAATGGATGCCACGATTATAGATTTTGGTTGTATGATTATAGTCTGAGGAATAATCACGATTATTATGCATTCATTAATTTCCAAACACAATTAAGAAAATCACATGAAAAGTCCTTATATTTTAAGCGTTATTCATTGCTGCTCAATAACCAAATACAGGACAAAGTAATAATAAAAAAACCAAACAAATAAAAAAAAAAAGGAGTTCATCACCTGAATACTAGCTAAGCAGCCCTGGACACAAACGCGTGTGTGTGGTCCTCTCTGGCTTAGCAGCCGGCTGAGTGCAGCTGCTCTTTAGCAGGTTGCTAGGCAAGGGAGGACAAGTCCATCTGTGATTTAAGTTTAAGTTAAAGACTACTCATTAGAGATCATTGTTCCTGTTGTGTGATTGGATGGTTACGTGTCTGTGTCTCCTTAAAGCCCCGCTGGTCCAGAATATCAGTGCTTAGACACCAATAATTTTCTCTAAGTTCTTGCCATGTGCGTGGGGTTCATCAAGGAATTTAGCTTAGTTATGCATTACCTTTACTTGAGCGTGCAAAGCTGGATGGTGATCCTGCAGGTTGTTGCATCAAATTAGAGGTGTTGGATTTTCTAGCAGCAACCATTTTACGGTACGTTTTGCAACATGGTGATCCTTCATTTTCAATGATGCCCTGGTCATTCTTTTTGCATCCAAAATGATCCCTTTGAGGTTGGCTCGCCTTTCAACTGCTTGTAGGCCCAGTGCAAAACCACTACGTCTCCTGGATGCTCTCCACGGCCCTGGAAAGATCATCTTCCTACATTTCAGCATGGATATGGAGGGGGGCCTTGTCCATGGCATGTAGACTGGAATATAGCCGCACAATCTCAGCTGCCTCTGTGCTTGACAAGGCAGTTATCGTATGGCTCAGGTTGACAATTTATCGACTGCCTCCCATCCTGGAACACCCCTGGCATCACATTGGCTATCCTGAAAGAAACAAGCAAAGCACTTTTCAGGGAATTCATGAAAGTTCAAATTACCATATAAAACACCGGAAGTATATAACAGACATCATTCATCAGGATGAAATAAGTTCTTAAAATGCATTACCTGAAATGATGTGCTAAGTCCGCAAGAGGAACTGTCCTCAGTAAGTATGCGTCTTCCTCGACTGAGAGGACTGTTAGAGAGACTGCTTTCTTCAGGACTTGTCTACTGCAAATGTGCAAGGGAGAAACAATTATGGAAAACTATCATTAGAATATAAAATTCCCTTTGTAAAAATGTATTGGTTTATAAGCATGCGACAATACAAATTTCAGCCATAACAATAATAATTCATATCATCAAGTGGTCAGATTACCTGAGATGATTCAGTGCTAGTTGAAACTTCATGGGGAAAAGGACTGCGATTCGCTGAAGTCTTCAAATCGTCATGCGCTCCATTCATGTTTCACCTGGACCTGCCCTCAAGCATATACATCCGAGTGTGCATAGCAATACATCTCCATCCTTTAAAAACAATATGATGTTTGAGATTGAAATATTGGTTGTATTTATTAAGTGATGACTTGTATTAACTCACAAGCTTGACACTTAGAAATTATGTTTTTATGAATATAATTTAATGGCAGACGTGTAAAGGATAGAAATCATGTCAAAGAGGTATGATTTCTACTCCCCTGGGATAAAGGTGCACTAGTGGCAATAACTCCAGAGAAGATGACCCTCTGCCGCATCTCAAGATGTCCAGGACCTTGTCTCCTTTTTGCAACCTTGAGCAAAGTTTGATGTATAGTTCAACACCTGGTGGGTCTTGGGTCCATGGCAAGTGCTTCCGTTGTACCTGTCACATGTGTCATGCTCTCAGGGTTTATCGGGCGTTAACTTGAAGTGTCAGTCAGACCCCACATGGACTTGAAGAATTTGTCAATCAGGCTACGGCTTGTTTTCCAACCCCACAAGTTCTAATTCTGCCATACTTGGCCAGTTCACTGGAGGTGATAATGGTTAGGACTTGTGCTTTCTGTAGTAGCAAGACCAGCATGCTTTTTCTTTAACTCTGACCTCTTTGCATCTTTGAGACGGCAGATGTCATCCTGGTCCCTCTCAAAAATACAACAAGACAACTTTGAGCAGAAAACACCATAGGAGTGGAAACATCAACCCCCTCATCCAAAAAGCCGAACAACGGATGCACTTCTTATGGCAGCTAAAGAAAAACCTGCCACTTCCACACAGCCATCATCGAGTTTCTCCTCTCGCGCTCCATTACTGTCTGGAATGCTGCTGCCAGGGACGAGGGCAGACTGCATCGCATCATCCACATTCAGCCATCCCTCCAGTAGCTAGAGATCTCCCGGACCCTGACATGGGAAGGAAAGATTGTGCCTGATCCCTTCCATCCGGGACATGGGCTACTCAATACCCTCCGGCAAGACAGAGGTCTATCAAGACCAGAACGGCCCTCTACAAAAGCCACTTCTTCCCTTTAGCGGTTGAACTAATTAAGCCCCTTGACCCCAGCTGACATTGTCCCTGCCTCTCCCTCACTCCTACTGAACACACTTAGATGCATTTTTGTGCATCTGTTTCATATGTTCATATTTTTGTACTTCACCTATGTTGTTTCAGTACTCAGTTCTTTTTCCTACCTTTTTAATGTTGTTGTAATTATTGATAGAATATTATATAGTTTTTGTACTGTTTTGTGATCCCGTTTGATTCTTAGTATGGTGCTACCTCAGTTCTCAAACTCACTAGAACTCGAATTGCTTGAAAGTCGAACAAATCAGTTTGAGCTATAACGCGATCTGAATATCATAAGTCAAACCGTGAATGCTGACTTAATACAAATTGTACACGCCAGGGAATTAGTCACACTACAATGCAATTCTTACCTGAATACCTTCTTCACAGACTGGACGATTAACTAAATAAAGAAGCACAACATTACAGTGACTAACAATAAATAAATAAACCACTAACATACATGTACTATTAGAGCATTTATATCACTTAAACTTTGTTACCAGGTGAATTAACTGAAAATCAGTTAATACAGAGGACTAATGACAACCAGAAACAGCTGATCACATGGGGATCAGGTTAACGAGGGGGCGTGGTACACGGAAGGAGCGGGACAGGGGTAATGTTGGGATAAGATCTTTATTATTTTAGAAGCTATTAAGAAAAAAATGCTCTTCTTGTTTTATCCTGATCATTTTGTGTTTAAATGGTAAAAAAATAGGTGTAATTTTGGGGGGCTGGGAACCAATTAATTGTTTTCCCGTTATTTCTTATGGGAAAAATTCGATCAGAACTTGATCCGGTCGGGATTCGATCCGAGGTCCGGAAATGATTAAGTTCAAGAATCGAGTTAGCACTGTACTTGTTTCTTTATTGTTCATTATATTTATTTTTGCAATAAATGAAATTCTGTTTCATGCTAATACTGAGCACTTTTTGAGAATTAATGTATTCGTCGTCATTATGATTAGCTAAATATGCCGTTTAAATGGTCTCCCAAACATTCTAAGGGACATGATTCATCCTTATAAAATTTTAATGTATTAAAATAATCAAAACGAATTTCGTAGTCGGCAGGATTCGAACCTGCGCGGGGAGACCCCAATGGATTTCTAGTCCATCGCCTTAACCGCTCGGCCACGACTACAGTGACGCAAAGCTTTGAAAGATTTTATTTGAGTTTGATCAAAGTGTCGTCAATTCTAACAATTTTGTAGTTAGGATTAACCTGTCCTATTATTTCAAAGTCGATACGCAGGGATATAAGATTATATAATTCTGCATTAACAATGCATAGGCCGCCATAGTCATACATTATCGCGTTATTCATTTAACTTCTTAAAGTTAAACATGATGAAAGATAAACTACATTCATTGGTTACACTTTAAGATAAATAATCAGGAAAGCAACTAAATAAAAGCGTGGTCATAGATATAAGAAAAATATCAAACACAACTGTACAGGTAATCTACGTATTGTGCTTGCAGCTTTCGGTTTCACATATGGTTCCAAAAAGGAACAATTGCAACTGTAATTGTTGTGCCGCTTCCTCAAATAAAATCTCAAGGAAAAAATAACTACTGACATCAAATGGGGGAATACAAATACCCCTTGTTCTTCGAGGTGCCTGATCTAGACGAAAAACTACGGAAAAACATCGAAAAATATTTTCAAATTCGAAGAAAATCCGGAGGAGGCGAATGTGGTCAAGTAGAACTTCTTCCCGGCGGCACCTGTAAAATTGCCTTCAAGCATCAAGAAGGTGAGAGATCTGCCCTTAAATATAACAGCATTCAGTTTTCGACTTAATTGTGTCTTGATGGTCGCGCGGTGAGTTTGTTATTTATCTAAATAAATAGGGGACGATGACATCAGGCCCCCCGCCAAGGGGAGGGGGGACGGGCACGATTTGCCGAGCATGGATGATAAAAACGGGACACTGCATTCCTAGTTTACAACGATAGAAAAAAAAAACAGTCGGAATCGAGTCTTTTAGGTACGGGAAAATAAAGTCGGTGCTCACGTGACTGAATAGGGGACCTGATAAATAAATTAAGGGAAACTTGAAATGAAAATGAAAGTTCCTAGTTCAGGACAATGAAAATGAAAGTACTGAAAGTAAATACAAACTTTACCGAACGACCACTTATTGAAAACGTGTATTGTATAGATAAGAAATAACGTTTTTTTGTTGTTATGTTGGCTCTCGACCCAAGCATATTTAAGAACTTGAATGAGAATTTAATGAGATCAAAGTAGGCCACGATGACGCAGAAAAACCACAGTCAGAGAATTAAACATTAGTAGGTGTGCCAGAGCTGTTTGGTAAAAAAAAAATACTGTAATAAAAACACCCCTTTTCAACTATCAGAAGTAATGCACGGATTACAGTGTGTTGCCGCACCCACCACCAGTACCAGAGTGATGAAAATAAAAATGTGTCGAGAAAGAAAGGGAGCTCATGATCTTCAGAATAGCACCTCTTCCCCGAAACATGGTGGTAGGAGCGGTATGTCTTTGGCATGCAAGACTGCCACTGGATGACTGCTGATAAACAAAACCGGATGAATTCTGAGTTGCACAGGCATTATCTGCTTAGAGTCAACAATTAATTGTGCCTAGCAAAACATATTCATAAATGATGGTGTTATTTTTCATTAATAAAAAAGCAGTATACTGAATGTCTATTTGATGGATGCGTCAAATTCCTCTGTGAAGTTGAACGTTGTCAAACAGATAGCATGGAGCATGACAGTAAAGGTCAAATACAACAACAAATCGTGGGTGTGTATGGCTGCCACAGGGACTTGTATTTCACTTGCATTTCTGAGATTACTGCTGATCAAAACATCCGGATGTATAATGAGGTGTATAGAGAGATCTTACCTGTCTCAAGACCAAACTAAAAGCAAAAAGCCACTGAAATAAGTGGGAACTGAAGATGACTGTAATATACTGGTGGCCTGTAATATGACAGGTATAACAGGATGGTCTGTAATATAACAATATTCTGGTAGTCATGGGATTATTAAATATGACAGTTTTTAAAAAAAATATTACTTAAAATGTTTTTGGTCCCTTAAATTATGTTAGGGGTATGTATAACAATGGTTATAATTCCTGCACAGTTCATCCATACTATATAGCTGCCACAAAACCTTTGCCAGTGTTTCTTGACAGAATTTGCATTTATTTGACCCGGCTCTCTGACTTTGCTTTATGCGTACCCTAACATCCAAAATTTAAAAGGAGACACTCTCCCTTATTCGACATTGCAAAGTCACACAATGTGTTCCTCACCCAGTGCTGTTCCTTTACATTCGCAGACCAGCAGAGAGTTCTCCAAAGGGGAAATCATACACTGGAGACACCCCACGGCCCAGTAGTGCTATCAGTGCGTCGGGATGCAGACTCACCCTGTCCCACAGTAAGGCTAGCACACCCGTTTCACGCTTTACACAATTTACACAACTTGATGTCACGAGAGAAACAAAGCTTGGCGACTATGTCTGTTTGGGCTTCAAATGAAATTCCAGGCTTGATTTGGTCCCAGATACAGTTGTTCCCTGACATTGTTAAAAGTCTTTTCAAGCCTTCCTGCTTTCCTTGTTTATTGTTTATAATGATCCCTAAATACACATACTAATGTTGTAATATTAAACTATTATTTTTTAGTAAGATATAATTATTATTGTTCCAAGGAGTTAAACCTTTGTGTCCTTACCATCGACACTAAAACTAGCTGCTGTTCCTGCAGCCAAGACCTTTGTTTTGTTCGTACTGTATGTAGCCATGGTCAGACCTTTTTACTCTGGTCATTATCGTTCCTCATGTGTTCACATTTTGTATTTGTGTGGTGTCAACAGTATGTCAAGGTTGTTGATGTTTCTTCCAACAGTCATAAGCCTGCAGTTGTGTTCTGACAGTTTACCTTCTCTCTATGTTCTGAATGCAAAATCTCCATATTTCACCCTGACCATGGCTTTTAGCCACTATGGTGAGGACAATATCATACAGTACACTGGTACACCAGTTTTCCTGAGAACAGTCCTTATTTTGACATGGTCAACATAGTCAAAGGCTTGATGTATTCAATAAAGGCAGTGTTGACCTCCTTTTGGTTTTCCTTGGGATTTTTTTATGGTGCCGCAACAGATATTTGAGAAAAAAAATGAATATGAAAAAGTTTTGAGAAGAAATACACATTTGAATAACTGGTTAACAACTAAAATCCATGCACAGTTCATATTCTGACTCCAGCAGAGGGCCAGTGCAACTCTTCTAGCATGTAAGACACATATAACAGGCAGTTATGTAAACAGAAATGATGGTGGGTGTGAGTCTGAATGCTGTATGGGAGCATTTTCAAAGTTTCTGTATTAGTAATGTTGTGCAAACAAAAAACACACAGCTGAATATTTGAATATGAAAATATTTCATAGTTGTAGCCCTAGTTTGTTCATTGATCCATCAAGCATCATCACTGATTTCCTAATTCCAGCCTTTACACAAGGCATTTCACATTTTGTGAAAGGGTCTAATCACTGTTGAGTGATCTGTAGCACCTTACTGGCATGTGACATGGGGTAAATTGCTTGAAATTCGGGTCTGTCTTCTTTGGTATCTGTATCAGATGATGATGATGATAATAATAATAATAATAATAATAATAATAGTATCACATAACCGTATTTCAGTATAAGTGCATAATGAAAAGACACCTTTTATTGTACATCTACATTCAAGATTATGATAGAAGTTGATCCCAATGTACATGCATAAAGTTCATTTGCTCTCTTATCTCCTTACCCAGGACTCTCTAAAATCACCTGCTAAAGCAGCCTCAGGTTGGTGCTTTGAAACAGCTTCTTTCAAGATAAACTACATTGCATGTCACTGATAATAATTATTAACGAATTAACCTTTTGGCTAATTGTTTTTGATGAGATCAAATTTAGCTGATCATATTGTCATTGTTATTTTTTAGAACAAACACATCACTTCCACCCCATCTCTGGGGCACCCCTTTGTGGCAAATATAAGAAAGTGGTGCAGCTGGACCCATACCTGATTCGCTACCTGACAGATAACATTCAGGCTGGGAATGACCTACAGCATCAGCTCTCTACACTCTTCTACTCTCTTCAGCTTCAGCCTGAGGCAGAGAATATGGTCGTGAAAGGTACACCCAAGGTAGAGGAGACAAGCCAAATGGACAACATGATAAATCATGTGTTTGAGCAAGTGAAAGCAAAATATTGTTGCCATTATGAAGCTGACCCTTTGATATTGCAAGCTCTGCAGAATGATCCCATTCTAGCCAGAAAGGAGCTCCAGGTGTACAGTGAGCCAGGGGAGGGATTTTCAGTTTTAGTGGGGTCAGACAAAGAGGTGAAGGAGAGCCTGTCGATGTTGGAAAAGCGACACAGAAACTCAGTGACACAGGAGAGAGTCAACACGACCTGCCATCTTGGGAAGCCTCGACTATTCCTGCTAGGCAAGGATCTGGAGAAGGAGCTGAAGAAGCATCTCCCTGGGGTTAAGGTGTCTCAGACTGATACGGGGCAACTAGTGATTGAAGGTCCAGCAGCCGATGTCCTGTCAGCCCGCAAGAAGGTAGCGGCCATGGCAGAAAAAATACAGGAGCAGCTGGTGGCCGGGTTGTCCCCTTGGCTGCATTCATTTCTGAGAATACAGGGACCAGAAACACTGGATGCCATCTTGAAAGATATCCCAGTAAAAACTGAAATCACTGACAGAGGTCTGTCTCTGTTGTCTCTAACCCAGAAGGATCTGGAGGATGCACAAAAGGCCCTGCTCAGTCAATTCAGCGAGAAAGAGGTACCTGTTCCTGATTCACTCACTCAGTTGCCAAAATTGAAGGAGGTACTGCAGGAGAAGGAGTTGCAGCTAAACGAGGGAAAGGCTAGGGTACAGGTACGCTGTAATAAGCATGGTGTCCAGCTGGTGGGTTACCGCGATTCGGTATCCAAGTTGAATGAGGTGGTCCAGAGTTTCTTAAAGGACCAGGCCATTCATCAGTTCAGGGTGGCCTTTCCTTTCCCCGAATTGTCTGACCAAATTAGCAAGCTGTTTGCCCTGCTTGACATTGATGACTCGGGTATTCAAGTTTCAATTTCTGAAACTTGTTCACCCCCTGAGATGATTCTTATGGGACCCCGGCATTTGGTAACTGCAGCTAGTGGTAGGATAAGCAAAGCTCTGAGCTCCCTAGTCCAGAAGACCATCACTATTGAGTCCCCAGGTGCTCATCGCTACTTCAAGGGCGCGGGACAGGAATACCTCCAAGTCGTTAGTCGCACTCATCGCTGCCTGGTGCAGATGAAAGACGTTGGTGTTCCTGAGAAACCTAAGTACCAGCTGGAGGGGGGACTCTGCGTGCATGTTCGACAGGGTAATATTACCGAAGAGAATGCAGATGCAATAGTCAATGCAGCCAATGAGAACCTAGAACACCATAGCGGCGTGGCAGCAGCCCTGAGTCGGGCGGGAGGGCCGGAGGTACAGCAGGCTAGCCGGAAACTAGTACAAAGGATGGGCAAGGTGGCCCCCGGAACTGCAGTGGAAACCACACCTGGAAAGCTGCCCTGCAAGGTGCTGATACATGCTGTCGGGCCAATGTGGAGCAATGCCAAGGACGGGGAAGTGAAGGTGACCGCCCAGCTGGAGAGGGCGGTAAAAGAGGCACTCGAACTGGCAGAGAGACGAAGCTGCCGCTCATTGGCTATGCCGTGTATCAGTTCTGGCATTTTTGGTGTGCCCGTTAACCTCTGTGCCAAGGCCATAGTGATGGCAGTGAGAGCATTCGGCAGGAACCCACACACACTGCACACAGTCATGCTAGTAGACAGTAATGAAAATGCAGTAAGGGCCATGCGATCTGCCTGCGATACACTGCTTGGGCGGATGGATCCGCCTACTGGTGGCACAGTGGAAACCACAGACTACGAGGATCTCGCAAACTTAGCAACTGCAGCGTCTGCGGGGGCAGCAGTCTCTGAATCCTTAATCCAGGTCAAAATTACAGTAGGCACCATTGAGGACCAACAGGTAAGAAATATTTATTCAGAGCTTGATATTTCAAATGTATTTGAATGCGCATGCATTTGTAAATTAGACTACATATTAACCATAGCATATGTTTGTTTAAATACAAAAGGGACTGTTGTCTAAATGTGACGTGATCGTTTACATTTTGTCTTGCTGCCTGTCCTGTGATTCCTTTGGCTTGCAGGTAGATGCCCTTGTCTCACCCATGCTGGGTGATGCGCCCCGGTCCTCAAAGGTGGGGAAATGCCTATTAAGTAAGGGGGGGAGACAATTTTCAACTAGTTTGGAGCAGACAGCCCAGAGCTGGAATACAGTACCTGGGGGAGTGCATGTGGTGGATGGGGAAGGGGGGCTAGTTGGATGCAGCGTCATTTTTCTTCACTGTGTGCGCTGGGATGGGGATCCGCAAGGAGCAGCAGTTCAGGTTCGTGTGGTCGGTTCTATCTGTGTGTCGTCAAATACATGTTAAAGTTATCAATTCTCACTGCATATTTTACGTTTGAATCAAGTTTTCTTTGCCTTGTTCCTTTGTCTTCCACCACCGCTGTCTCCTAACAGACCCTCCGTAAGGGTTTGAGGAACATTTTGTCCATTTGTGATACCTGGTTATTGGCTTCAGTGGCATTTCCTATGCTGGGGACTGGCATGAGCCTGGCATTTCCCCACCGAATTGCTGCCCAAGTTCTGCTGGAGGAGATCCAGCGGCACGAGCAGAACCGAACATCAGCATCCACTTTGAAAGTCCATATAGTCATTCATCCCAGTGACAAACATTCCACAGCAGTGAGTACAGGTCCATGTTGACAGATTATTAAAGATTACTTTAATGCTGAGGGAGAGCTTATTACTTGACCTACATGTTTTTGAATATTTTTTGTGTAATCGTCTGCTTCAGTTGTACCCTGATAGTATTGGTGACTCTGAATATTGATTCCCCAGGCTTTCCAGGCGTGCCATGATGTTCTGAACCTAAGGGCGTTTCAGATGGATATGCTCCCGGACCAGAGTATGATTAATGCCACACAATTAATTGTGTACCAAAAAGCACTATTAAAGACTAGTAATACCCTAACTAACCATTGGATTTTCTTTCTTTCTGTTCTCTTTCAGCATCTTTCTATCGCTGGGTCTCTGTCACCCAGGATGAAATCACAGTCATGATGGGCAGCGTCAAGCTGCAGCTCCTCTTTGGCGACATCATTAACGAAACTACAGATGTTATTGTTAATTCTGCAAATTTCATTGACAAGCAAACTGGTAACACTTTCTCCTTTGCAGTTCCTATAATCATGCAGCATAATTTTATTGTACTTGTAGCCGAAGGAACAAAGCACATATTCACAGATGTGGAAATGTCTGGAATATTACTTAAATTACTACCAAATCATGTATGCTACATGCTCTATCATATCTATGTAGTTTATTGCAATTTTATGTAATATCAGCATTAACAATAATATGTTTACTGTATCTGAATTTATATGCTTGTGTTCTGTAGGTGTCTCAAACGCACTTCTAATGGCAGCAGGGCAAAAGGTTCTGGATGAATTTAACCAAGGTTAGCAACCAAAACACTCAGTTTAGTTTGACATCATTAATAAGCAATTATTTATAATGCAGGGTCTGTTGCTTTGTCTTTCTCCTCGTCCCCCAGTGCGGACTCAGACCGCCGAGTTGTGCACCACACCGCCAGGATCATTGGCCTGTAAAGCTATTGTACACATCTATACTCAGGCGGATCTGCACCGTGTCCAGAAGCTTTGCGGAAATGTTCTGAAGTTTTGTCAACAGAAGGGTTACAAATCAGTGGCCTTTCCTGCTGTGGGTGCAGGTCTGTTTCCTAAATAGAGACCGACAAGTTTTTGGTGCGAGTCAGTAAATCCCATTTAACCATATAGGTTGTCTACAATGACAGGTGCGGCTGGGCTGGATGGCAAGAAGGTTGCTGCATCAATGCTGGACGGTATGGCCACAGTCGTGAGGGACTCATCCCCTGACGGCGTCTCCCACATCCGTATCATCCTCCTTCTAAGGCCGGTATTTGAGACATTCAGGTACATTCTTACTCTGTTTGTTCCTCCTTCACTGCTCTCCTTTTTCTATCTACCCCTCTAGTCCTGATTGATATACCAGGTTCAATGCCTTCACGCAATGTTTTAGGAAATATGACAGCATTGGAACGGTTTTGCTGCCCTCTACAGGTGTGAGCTGGAGAGTCGCATAGGACAGATGGCTCCACCTCCTACCATCAAAGGTAAGCCTTCACAGCCAATCTCCTGCATATACCAATGCTGTATCATTATTTTTTATTTAGACACTCTTGAACTGACACATTCCACTACATTTTAACTGGACAATATAGGTGCTCTATTTGGGGAAAAAAGCAAGATGATGTATTCCTGTCTGTAGGCTAATGACGAAATAAAAAAACTAAACATTTACGTACAACAATACTGGATTAACCTATATCATCACTTATTAAGAATGAATTCAGATGCAATAGTCCTTTAAATATTTAAGTCCTACATAAAATAGTTGTTATAACTGATCACAGTAAATTCTTGCGGAATTTAATTATTTCACTAATTTTCCAAATTCTTATCCTGTAATACACTGTAGTTGGGGCCTGGGGACTATCGAAAGTAGCATAAGGCACAAGACGGGGGTCAGCTGGACAAGATATCAGTCCAAATGTAATAAGTGAAAAATGTAAGAAAAAGAAAAGAAAAAAACAGTTCAAGTTAAATCTGAACATAAATTTGGGACAATCAAATGGGTGTACAAATTAATGTCATTGCATAAGTACATGGACTCTCTATGGACTCGTGTAGGGGTGATTTAAACAGAAAGTATGAAAATAATTTGATTGTCTCAGAGAACACATGCAGTACTCAGGCAAAAGCAGCAAAGATAAACTTTAAATTGATCTGTAAACGTATACTACATAATCTTGAAAAGCAACGATCATTAAAATTGCAAAACGTTGCAAAGTTTTTTTCCTATTTGAGAGTAAAAATGTTTTAGTGAAACAGCTATAATTTACATACAGATCTGAAGGTAAGAAAAAGCTTGATCTTACTAGCAATGTAAGAATTGCATGTGCATAACATGCGACGACAGTATTATTATTGCACATCATCCAGCCCTATAATATGCTATAGCCATTTTTTTAATTGAGTACAAAATACCTGCATCACATTGTGAAGTCATTCAGCACCAGTACCAGAGAAGTACAGTACTTTTGGTACTTTATTGAAGTACCAAAAGTACGGTGGAAAAGCACCTTCTGAGTCTCCTGTTTTGTGATTCCAAATTTCCTGCTTAACCTATGCATTTCTCTTCTTCTCCTTATCATAACCCACTCCTCTTCCAACAGAGATAGGCAAGCAGATAGTGAAAAAAATTTGCCAGACATTCAAGAAGCGAAAACAAGAATTTCATGGACTGCGACTGTCTTCCTTGCATCCCCCGCCTGCCATATTTTGTGTGACTGGTCCTGGGTTGGAAGCCATCGGAAAGGTTCAGGGAGACCTTAAGAATGTCCTACAGAAGCAGCTGTGTGAAAATGAGTTGAAGTCTGATGAGCTGGAACAACTCACGCAGGCAGAGCTGGACTCAGTTATAGACAAGGCACAGGGTCTGGAGCTTAGCATCAAGGAAGCACGACCAGAGCAGGCAGGTGATACAAGAAGAAGCTATGTAGTCCAGGGGCTGAAAGAGGAGGTGTGGCAGTTTCTGCAGGAGGTGCGGCAGATGGCAGGCATTGCCTTCCGCAGGATGCTGCAAGAAAGGGAGGAGGAACTGGTGGCAGTCAGTGTGAAGTGGTCAATTGGCAACCCTGGGGGGCAATGGCAAGATCTAGAAAAGGAAGCCAATTACATCATTGAGAAAGAGTATTTCAACAATGGAGCCACCTGTGATATAGATGGCCCAGGAGAGGCAAAGCTCAAGGTGGACATACGAAAAAAACAGGCGATTCAATATATCACAGGACGGACCTATCAGCTGAAGAGGATAGAGTTTAGAGCAGGTGAGAACTGCTTATTGTTGTTTGTGTTATATACAAAATTAACATTTACATTGATTTTACTAGCAGATTTTTACACATCCTCTACTACTGTTACAGCTACTGCTACCCATGTACTATAGTTACTACTGTTATTACAATAGCTAATTACTTACTAATATTCTTAGTTGTATTATTTATTACAACACTTGCTTATACTGCTGCTTCTGTTAATTAAGACAATTATGGTCGTCGGGAATTGAAACTTTTATTAGAAAATTTCTATTTCTAATGTATTTTGGTTCTGCTTCGGTTTCAATAATACTAACTGTATCTTTTTGTGCTAATGGTTCCAGATGTTAGCCCTCCTAAAACCTGGGATGCTATGGCCCAGGGGGAGTCACTGAAAAAGGTGCTCGTTCCACCAGGAACAGATGAATACCAGAAAGTGGCCAATGAATTCCTGAAGACTGCTACCCAGCAAATTATACAAGTGAGATACTGTCAAAATTCATTATACCTGAAGTGATAACGGTCAGTAATCACCAATACACTCTAATACAACACTGAAAGATATATAACACTGGCTCAACTTAAAAAAATGAAGTAATCTATCAGTCCTAATATTTTAGCATTGCCGTAATGTAAATAAACCATTTACTGTAAACTTTACATTTTTAAGTTCATGTAAACTAATTTCTGAAGGTGAAATAAACCAAATATTTAAAGTTGTTCTAAATCAAAATAAATGAGTTGGCTATAATACTTAATGTAAATATTCTACTAAATCTAACCTGAAATTATAAACTTATTATGAACCACTTTTGAATGTTTGAACAAATTAACTTTCTTTTAAGTTGCATCAAATATAGATTTTAGGCATTCATAATTTAAATATAGAAGCAAAAAAAACTTAATTACATTTTGATTTACACTCAGCTACTCTCTTCGGGTCCCGCTCTCTCCGTTCTGTAACTTTCTTCCCACACAGGGGCTGAAAGTTACGTTGGCTGAAAATTACCTGTCAAGGATATAATAATAATAATACATCTTATTTATAGGCACCTTTCTAGACACTGTGATATATATATATGTTTAACGGAAATTGCTTAACTAGCATTAACTGAAATACAGGTTCTGATATCTTTCCTTACTTGTTTTAATGTTGTTGTTTCAACATCATGCTCTGGTTTAGGCGGCTGTAACATTATATCGCCAAAACTACGTTTTAAAGACTGCGCATGCAAAAAATCACACTCAACCTAATAGAAGTACTTTGATCAAAATTTTTAAAATTGGTTCCCTTTGGTTCGCTCATGTCAGTAGCAATATAGTAAAGTAAAAAAAAAACAATTCAGCATAATTTAGACAGCTTAGTTTAAAAGAGAAAAAAAAAATAACTAATGGAATGAGAAGAAACACATTAAACAAAAGGCAGCTATGGTTTACTTTTTGTCAAGTAGAAAGTGAATAGTGAAAGTGAATAGTGATCAGAAATATTCCATAAATATATGTACTGCAAAATAATGTTTATAGGATGTGGTAAAGTATATTCTATGTTGCATAACGAAATGAATACTAACAGTGTATAAAGAGAAACAGTCATTATTCATATTATTTCCATTATTTTTGTGAAAAGATATTGGCTTTTTATATATCATATAAGCAGAGTGTTACATAGCTAGCTAAATGTTCTGAACAAGCACAGCTTTTATGGTTTAAGTGCAAAATTTCTTTTCTAGATTGAGCGTGTGCAGAACATTCACCTTTGGCGAGCATACAGTGCGAAACTGGAGCAGATTCTGGAGAAGAATGGGGAAGCCGAGATTGGGGATAAACTACTGTACCATGGGACATCAGCTGGTGCATGTGTCTCCATTGAAAAAGGGGGGTTTAACAGGAGCTTCGCAGGACAGCATGGTAAACATAATCAGATCCCTTCCTCCTTCTACCCTCCATCCATCTGTCTGTCCTTATCCTCAGTATAAATAGTCTCGGCTGTTAGTTTTATCCGACTTGTGTTAGACTGACTCGCTTGCACTTAGTTATTTAGAAGACACTGTTATCCAATGCCACTGTTTCTACACTTTGCTTCACCTTCGACTCCATTCCCAATTTCTTGTTGCAAATTCAGCTGTGCATGCTGCTGTGCATGCTGCTGTGCATGCTGCTGTACATGCTGCTATACATGCTGCTGTACATGCTGCTATAGATGCTGCCACCAAAGCATTCTTTATTGGGAACTGGTGAAAGGGGAGATCTTGTTAGCGATTTCACACACATTACTGTGTAAGGGTGCAGTTTATGGGCGAGTCACCTCATTTAAGGATGATGACAGCAACACTGTTTTCTCTGCCTGAAGGAACAGCCTATGGAATAGGTACGTACTTTGCAGTGGAGGCCAGCTACTCCGCCAATCCAACCTACTCGCCTCCAGACAATGGAGGTCTGAGATACATGTATGTGGCAAATGTTCTGACTGGACGCTACACAGTGGGAAATGCGACCATGAAGATTCCCCCCTCGCGCTCTGGATCTGACCCGGATGACCGATTTGACAGCTTGGTGGACAAAAACCAGAACCCCAAGATGTTTGTAGTTTTCCATGATGATCAGGCTTATCCAAGCTATCTCATCACTTTCAAATAACATCTGGCAATTCCAGCATAATGGATATGACTCATATCAGCAAAAAAACGCCTTAAAGCATGGGCAAGATCAGTATCAATGAGTAAATATGCATATTTTTCATGTAACCTCTTGAGTTGCATATATACAAACTGTGAAAATTTATATATTCATTTACATGTTAGAAATACATAGCATCTTAACAGTACTATGGATGTGATATCAAATGGACCTTGGAATAGAATGGAATGGAATTCCCCCTGTACTATCCTAATCCTTATATCATAGTATAATCATACTTCCTGTGACTCCTGCAGTTCACAAAATTAGAACTTTTACTATGAAAACACATTGGTTTTATGATCATGCATTTAAAATAAGACATGTACGTTTACCGTAAAACTGATCACTGTATCTGGGTAAAACTGATTACTGTATGTGGATGGTCATTATAACAGTTTTTTTTCAGTCCCATTATATACAAGAGAAGACTGACATTTCTATGGCTGATAGCTCCAAAAGTATGCATTTTCCA